>JAJLVI010000016.1:0-233564 GCA_030570195.1 Pichia exigua
TGGTTCTGCAACTATTGTCACAGCATCTTCTGCCTCTAGTTGTTCAGCAGTTCTTCCCAGTTCTTCCTCGGTCCCAAATCTACCATCAATGCCTTCGACAAAAATATCCTCATTTATACTCCACATTTGATATCCATCTATACCCATTCCCTTCTCCCCGACTCCTCTCCATCTCTAAAATATAAAGCTTCCATCTCCTTTGACGATTATCATAACAACCCCACAGATTCCAAACAAATCCTCGCCATCTCCTACCTACCCTCCGTCAATCTCATCTTTGTACTCTTTGATAACAACTCCATTTCCGCCTACAACCAATCTCTACTTGTACAACCAAATATCAAATTCCAACTCATTGACTCCCTCCCTGATGATAACACCTTGCCAATATTTGAAAAATTCAAAACTCAGCAACATTTCATCTCCATCTATAAAATCTCAAGTCTTTTATACCTTTTCCATATCAACCACCTACTAAACCCCTCATATTTCCAAAACTCTTCAACTTTCACCTCAAATAATACTTGTCTTGTTTCTTCAGCCTTGAATTCCTTTAATGAACTGGATTTATTAAAAAATTCCTTCATCCAATCCTCAAAATTGGCTCAAAATGTAAATTCCATTTCTTCACATTTGCATCCCTATCTCTATAAAATTACCGAGTTTGGCATTGTTTATTGTTGTCTGCAAAATATCTACTATCTGGACTTCAAATCTCTCATTTTGAGGAAATCCTCTTCTCCCCCTTCTTTCATAACTCACATTCATCAATTTAATGAAAACACAATATTTCTATCCAACTCCGATTATCAAGTTTTCTCTTTATCTATATCTTTTCCTTCAAATATCTTATCAATCAATCCCATATTGATTAACAAAGTCTCTATTTCAATTGATAATATAACATCAACGACTGATTATATATTCTTTTCAAATAATTATACTGGCCTTTTAATTATCAACAAATCAAATTTCCAATCTCCCATATATTTACGGGATAGATTCCAAATCTCACTTAATAAAGAAATCAACCTATTTATTGCCATATCTCATGCTTTTAAAATTAATCATAATCAAACAATGTCGATTTTCTCAGATTCAAGAAATTCGGTAATCTCTAAACCTCATTGTGACATTGAATTAAATTTTTCTCCCTTACCCACCCTCTCCACTAATAACAACATAATCAATTATCAATTCTTAGGTCTTCATGATAATTCTCCAATTCTAAAATTAAATAACAACATCATTCAATCTATAAACTCTTCTTTACCTCAAATTTTCCAAAATATAAATATCAATACCATTGTATCCCCAAATTTAATCATTTATAATGATCATATAAAACTTCAAAATATCTCTATTCCTTTAAATGATTCAATCGTATATTCTCATTTTAATTCACTTTTACTAATCTTTAATAAAAGAAATAATAATTTCTCCATTTTTACAAATGATCATTCTTATCTAAACAATTCCATTAATATTACATTTCAACCAACAACTATAAAAATAATTAAAGTTACTAACAAAATTATCGATTTCATTTTATTCAATAATACCAATTTTACAACTAACCGCTTTAATTTTAATAATAATTCCTTAAAACTATTCAATACCTTTAATTGGTTATCTCAATATCCAATTTTAGATATCGAACCTTTAAATACAATTACTTCTCAAATTTTCATCATCTTATCCGCAATTGGTAAAATTTTAATCCTTAATTATACTAATGATATCCTATACCCAACTTTTGAAACTATTCCCTTTTTAAAATTTAAATCTTTATTTAAAATTAATTATAAAATTTTGGCCCTAGATTCTGAAAATAATATTCATCATATAAATTATTTTGATCAACATTCAGATTTGAATCTAATTCACTCTTTAAATTCTAATGATAAATTTATCTCTATAAATCCAATTAATGAATTTTCAACTATTTTACTAACTAATAATTCTATTTATCAATTTACAAAATCTCAATTAATTACTTATTTCGAAACTCCAATTCAAGGTCAAATTAAAAATTATAATTTCTTTGATGATGACTTAACTATAGTATATACAAATTTCGGCCTATATTTTATAAATAATCAAGATTTAAAAATTAAAATCTTCCTGGATTTAAAATCAATCACCTCAATTATAATAAACAATGATACAATTTCAATTACTGTTACTAATTGTGATGATTTAACTAATAAAATTTCTTCCTTTTCCTATTTGTTAAAATATTCAAAACTTGAAAATAAATTCACTAATCTAGTCAATATCAACCAAAATTTATTTAACGACCCAACTCTTTTTGATCCAAATTCAAATCTTTTCTTTAATCAATTTCAACTACTTAATATTTATGGTAATAATTCAAATTTAATTCCTTTACCTGAACCTTATCAAAAAGATTATATATATATTAATAAATATCAATTAATTTGTTATATTTCAAAATTCAACAATTTAATCATCCTTGAAAAGAAAAATGGTTCTTGTCATCAAGTAAAAAAATTTAATAATGTTTCAAACGTTTTCTTAAATAATGATAATGATAATCTATTAATCTATCAAACTAAAAAAATCAATTTAATAAATTTAAAAGATTTTAATTTAATTAAAGGCCTTAGAATTAAACCAAACTTGAAAATTCTTTGGATTAATAAAAATATATTATCTATTGAAAATAATAATAAATTATCTATTAAAACCGGTGATTTTTTAACAGCTCTAACATCTGATTTAATATATCAAGAATTCAAACTTAATTAATTAAAAAGATTTTTTCCCCTTCTTCTTCTTCTTCTTCTTGTTTGTCTAATCCATAAAAATGTATAATTTTTTCTCCTTCAAAACATAAAATGACGTTATCTTTTCACATTTTATAACCAATGGTAATAAACTATGATAAATCACTTCATCTTCATTTTCAATATTCAATAAAAATAACTCCTTCCTTTCAACATCTATATTTAGCTTTACATTAGCAATTTTCTCTAAATTCGAACTAATTTGAATTTGATACATCTGATTTAATTTTGTAGGCTTTTCAAGTTTTTCAAACTCCAATCTAAAAGTTATTTTACCATTCTTTTCCTTTTTGCTTTCAGCACATTTGACTATCTTTTCACCATCGTCGTCTTCAACCTCTACTATAATCCCCGGTTTTTTAACTTCCGGAATCAAAACACGCAATTCTTCTTCGCCCATATCATTACTGTCCCGAATAATATTCAAAGGTTCATTCATATCATTATTCAATTCTTCTAATTCTTTGGAAACATTACTTAAATATTTCAAATCAACAGAAATACTAGGTATGTGATCCCCCATAAATAATCGTTTTGGTATAACATAATCATCTCTATCAATTATAAATCCATCACCAACTTGAAATTCAATTGAATCAAAGCACCATTGTATTAGAATATCCCTTAAATCTAAATTAATCATACACCAATTCATATATTTCTCATTAATTATACACTCTATTAATAAGGATTTCACCCCCTTTTTATCAAAACATTCTCGTAATTCAAAACTGTTTAAAATCGGAATTTCCCATTCATTATTTGATATTGCTAAAAATATTAGCTCCGGCTCAAATTCCTCTATTATTTTGCTTGTTTCTTTATTAATTAAATCTCGAGTCGGTATTTTCTTATTTGAACATACATTTATAAATATCTTCGTTTGTGATGGATATGTCTTATATGGGGTGAAAATTTTGGATTTCACTACAAATCGTGGCGTTAATTCTAATTCTTCTAATTCCACTTCTTTTGTATCTTTGATGTAGGCCATGTTTTTTTATTTGTTTAAATCTATCAATCACCAATGTTCCATCTACCCTTTCAAAAAATATAAATATACAATCAAGCTTTCGTCTCTTTTCGTCTCTTGTTGTATTTTTTTTTTCTTTTTTTTTTCAGGTTTTTGCGAATTTCATTTCCGCTTCTTTACAATTCCTATGTTTATCTTTCATGTTTCATAATCTTAAATCACTTATACAATAACATCCAACTTTAACTTCCCAATTGTCCTTATATACCCCCTCCTTCCATCCTTATCAACCCAAGTGTTGTATATATGAAATAAGTAACCCTACGACCTCCACATGTCACAAGATCAAGAGTCGTTGCAATTCTCTACCCCAGCAACTACAACAACAACAACAACAGCAGCAACAAAACCAACAACAACCTTAAAATCATCTGATAAATCTAGTAATTTGCCGACATCAGCATCTGAACATGCCATTTTTAAAACGCCTGATGGATCAAGAAAATTAAGAAATAGTAATGGGAATTTATTCAGATCTTCAACAGTATGTTCAAAATCTCCCTCAAAATCTCCTTCAAAATCTCCTGCTCGAAGGCATTTCCGGAATTTAAGTGGCACAAGTAATCATTCAATAACTAATTCAAACTCAACACGTAAAGGCATAAATATAGGTATTAATCTTGTTGGATCTAATAAACCTGTTGAAGTTTCATCATTATCATCATCCTCATCATTATTTAAAACTCCAAGAAGACAATTATTTAATAGAGATATATCATCCATTGATAATCAACTAGAATCACCTTCAATCAATGAACTTGAAGAACAACCAAGATCAAGTATAGAAACAAATCATACGGATATATCATCAATTATAAATAATTCACCAACCCCACAAAATAATGATGAATTATCAGAAAATTTTAGACTATTAGCCTCCAAAGAAATGGAAATTTTAGAAATTAAAAATCAGTTGAAAAACTTAATACAATGTAAAAAAGAGAGAGAGTTTGAATTACAACAATTAAAAATTAAAATCGAAAAGCAATTAATGTTTAATTTGAAAAATGATAATAAATCAATATCTTCTTCTTTATCACCACCGAAATCTCCAATAAGTGCAAAAAAGCATCCCATTAAATCAATTAATTCAAATATTGATCCTTTAATTGATGATTCTTATATACCAATTTCTTCATCTAATTCGAGAATGAATGAATCAATCAAAAATTATGATAATCGACAATCATGGTTCTCAAAACCTCTTAATTTTATACATCAAGTGGATACTTTAATTTCTAAAGAATTAGAAAAATTACAAGTTCAAGAAGATGATGATTTTGAAATTGTAGATATGAATCATAACTTAAACGAACAAACGTATAAGGAAATAAATGCACCAATTAAATCTTTAGCAATCGATTCAAATTCAACAAGTACCGATGTAATGCAATCAGTTTCACAGCATCTTTGGTCATTTGTAAACGATGTTAAATCGAATCTATTAGTTGATGAAAATGAAATTGCAAGCAACAATAGTAATAATAATGCAACTATCAGCCCAACTATTTCAACTTCTTCACCAATTAAAAGTCTGAATATCCCAAAAACAAGAATAAGAACGGCATCTATCTCAAAGCGTCAATCTTATAGTCAACATAACCTACATAAAAAACGTCCAAGTATGAACATCATCAATAATGCCACTACATGTAACAACAATTCATCTATTTATGATAATACAAATTCAAGTTCAAATAATGATCTAGGAGATGAGTTTACTGAAAATAATATAATTGATGTGGTTAATAAAATTTCGAAAAATGGAAATTCAGATAGTTTAAATGCAAATAATACTAAGAATGATAAAAATTCAAAATTACTAGATAATTACATTGATGATTCGGATCTGTGGGATAATGAACAACTCGATTTATAAACTGTATATGCAGATTTTAAATAGTATTTATAAATATTAATGACACATACAAACATACAAACATGCAAACATACATGCATACATACATACATAACTTTAAGCAAAGAATATTACAAAAGACAATAATTACTGAGAAAATAATTGCAAAATGTTCATGTTGAACTAATTGTTAGATAATGCAAAAACAGTTGAATTGTTCATATCATTAAACAATTTCCTTTTCAACTCGTTAAGTTCTTCTCTAATTTGATCACGTTCTTGGGAAACAATAAATAAATTAGCTTCCAAATCTTTGATTTTGATTTCATATCTTTCATCAATTAAACTAATGTTATTATTATTAATATTATTACTAATATTATTAATATCATCATTTTCTTCTTCTTCTTCTTTTTCTTCTTCTTCTTCTTCTTCTTCTTCTTCATTTTCAGTAACTCTAATTACATTATTTGAATTGTCAGTTTCATTATTATAAGATATATCATTTTCTGAATGATTTAATAAATCACCTTTCATCAAACTACTAGTTGACGAATTCTTTAATATTGGTGTATTTGATACTGATATACTTGTATTTCTTGATCTGGATGATATACGAGGCTGAGAATTGGAATTCGAAAAAACTCTCTTTTTCATTTTCAAATCCTCAAGTTCATTAGTTAATAATACTATCTCATTCTTTAATTTATTGGTTTCGGATTGTGATAATAATAATGCTTTATGTGATTTATTCAATGAAGCTTTAGATTCTGCAAATAAAATTTCAAAATCTTTAATCTTACTTAACGCTATTTCAAGTTTGTTTGATTTTGATAAATTAATTTCCCTTAATTCTTTGATTTCTTCTAAACATTTGACATTTTCATTATGTGGACCATCTGTATTCCATTTAGTAATTAGTACATCAATTTTAGATGTTAATGCACTTACTGGATCAACTTCTTTATCTTCCAAATCTTTATCATTTTTACTGTTATAATTACCGTTTAATTGTGAAAAAATTGATACATTTTCAAGCTTTTTCTTTAATGATGAAATCTCAGCTTCTAATTGGAAAATTTTATCATGTAATGGTTCTTCACCATATAATTTTTCAGTTAATAATTGAATATCATTATGTTGATTTTGAATTAAACTGTTCAATTCAGGTAGTGTAGATAATTCATTCCTAATAAAAGTCTGAAGCTTTATTGTTCTTGGGGTTGAATTGCTTTCTTGTAAATCATCATCATTCAATTCTATTTGATTGCCACTTAACTTTTCGACAGTTTCTAGTGTTTGAGTATCATGTAATTGTTTAAGCAATTCATTATTTTTGTTTTCAAGTTTAACAATTTGTGCATTTGCATTTGCAACACTTTCCTTCATCTCAGTCTTCATTTCATTAATCATTTTAATTAATCTCTGTAACTTAATATTATCCTTTTCTGCAACAGCTGGAGAAAACGGTAACACTGGAGTTTGCTGAGTTAATGGTGTTGTAAGGCTTGGTGGTATAAAATCATTTGATGATTTTTCAGCTACATTGAATGGAAGTGGTTGATTCAATCTGTTACTGACAATAAATTCGGATTTTTCTTCATTAGTAATATCACTAATAATATCTGGTGTTTTATATACTATTGATTTACTAGCATCATCATCATTATTATTATTATTATTAACAATCAATTTTGAAGTTGGTAAATCAGCATTTGTAATAGATACTAAACCAATCCCTTCAATCGATTTTTTTAACACTTTTTCGGAATTAGCTGAAGTTTCAATATTGCTATTGTTGATTGACTTGTCCTTTGTATTCAAAGTATTTAAATCTCCAACCTTAATTGAATTTTCATCATTAAAAGTGTCTTGAACAACAGCTATTGAAATTTCTTTCTCAGTACGTTCATTTTCCAATTCATCATCATCATGATCAGAATTTAGCGGAGTAGAGGCAATAAAATTGTTTTTCTTTAGGTTTGGATCATTACTTTCTTCCTGTTGCTCATCTAGATTAACTAGATGTATGGTTGATCTTGATCTTTCATCGGTTGTCATTTGACTAAAATTGGAAGGGAATCCAATACCCGTGTTATTTCTAGAATTTTTACTGACACTTGAATGCCTAACTTTTGGCTTCTCAATAAATTGACCAATTAACTTAATATCACATTCATAGATAACTGAACTCTTTAATGGTAATTTAGATTCATCAATTGAATTAATGGATAATTCTGCAATATCACCAAACTTATCATCATAAACATCACAACCCATGATTAAAATTTTTTCATCGATATCATTAACAGTAATCGAATGACAATATCTTGAACCAGGTGATGAAATTAGTGAAGATTTCAATTTCCAACTATTGAAATTTGATAAATCAATTATATATAAATCTTCAGAAACTGAATCATTTGCTAATTTACCACCATAGATGAATAGCAATGAACCATAAATTGCACTCGAATGGTTATACAAAGGAGGTATATAGCTTGGACCGTTTAGTGCACAAATTGACCAATCATTTTTTAAGGAATTGTAACAATATAATTTATCATTAATTAAAGAATTATTCTGACCTCCAAAAACATAGAAATCTGTATTATAAGCTGTCATTGTATGATTTGTTAAAGGAGGAGGAATATTACCAGTTGGATTAATTTTAATCCATGAATTATTTGGATTTCTAAAATTGGATAAATCAAATTTCCACAAATCATTAAAATAATAATCATTCAATTGACCACCAAAAATGTATAATTGACTAGACCAAATTCCTGGATTCATTTCAAAATTTAAAACTGAAATTTGAGTGCCATATCTTCCACAAGGCTTCAACCCTTGTGGATTTGTAACAGTCCATTTAAGTGATGAAATATTGAAAAAATACAATTGATTATCCAACGAATCTTCATTATTAATCGCAGTATCACCACCAAATATTATAAAGGCATTACCAATCAAAACTGATGCATGACCTGTCCTTGGAGATGGAATGTTATGATGGTTCTCAATTGGAGATGCAATGAATGGGAAGTCTTGATTAGGTGATCGGCCTTCTTGTTGTCGTATTGGTTCAATTACCCACATATCACCATAAACTGCAGTACCTGATAAACCACCCATTAAATAGATTGCACCAGATGTTGCCGCTGAAGAAGAAAGAGCGTGACCAAATCTTGGGAATGGAGAATTAAATAATTTCTTCTTCTTCCATGGAGTGATTGGGAATGCAGTGCTATTTGATTCATTAGACGCATTACCGATCTTGTTAGCGGTATCAGCGGTATCAACGGTATCAACATAATGCGAAACCTCTTTCTGGTGTCCAATTTCAGGTGTGTTATCAACAGTATTGTTATGATGATTTGGAGTATTAAAACTAGTCTCCTTTGATTTGAGTGTTGGCGTAATATTTCTACTGGCATTTATTCTCGGGTCATTGTAAGAATCTGAGTTGAAGTTATTTGATCTAGAATCAAAATCAGGAAGCGGTGGTGTTTTTAATTGAAACGTATGTGATTGTGGTGTCTGTGGCGTCTGTGGTGTCTGTGGTGTTTGTGGTGTTTGTGGTGTTTGCGGCTGTGTTTTCAGTTGTTGATTGTGATATTCAACACTATTTGCTTGTATCTTCATGTCTTTAAAATCCTTTGATTCTTTACGATTCAAAACTTTTAATTTACTCAACTCATCCTTCAAATGGCTTACCGGGGGTGTGGGTAATGAAGATATTGGGGGTGAATCATGTGGAAATGAAGATTTTGGTGAATGTTTGTTGTTAATTTTCTTGAAAAAATTTGCCATTTCTTTTGTTTTGGCTAGAAGGGTGTTGGTTGATTAGAAAACTGTGATTTTAACAAAGTATTAAAATACAAAAAACAAAAATGCGTTGGTGATGTCTGCGTAGTGATTGATATATATATTAAAAAAAGCTTGTTGCTAGGATGTGAGCTTCTCAAGTGGATGATGATTGATGCCAGTTTTCGCCAAGTGTGTAAATGCAAACGATGTGTCAATGATCCTAAACAAGAATTGCAGATCAAGCAGGTTCGGGGTTTGCGGGTCAACGAATCACAAACAAGGAAACTACACAAAGCAACAACATGTGGAAACGAGAAAAACGAAGGAAGCAATCAAGAGAAGAAAAGATTAAAAACATCAAACACAACATTTTGCCAAGTTTTTTAGGTCCGCATTGTTGCAATGCGACTTCTTGTTGTTTCTTTTTTCTATTTTACATTTGTTATTCGGGTTTATACACAATACCTTTACACCAAAAAAAACCCTCCCTCTAGCGGGAAAACCCTCCAAACCAGCTCTCGTCTTCCTCACTTTCATCTTCTGCTTCTGTTTCATCTCCTTTATGTGGCCACGTTTCTTGTAAATTACTAAAGCTCTGCTGTTTCCCCAGTAAGAAGTTTCCCAATTTAGAGAAACTATTTTTGCTTTTGATGAATTCTTCCTCTTCTTGATCACTATCTCCTCCACGAACTAATAGTTTCATATTTCTTGTAGATATCAATTTGGGAACAACCAGTTTGATTGTATCTTCGTGGCTTCTATTGTTTATTCCACTTAATCCAACGCCACTGCTACTATTATTCGTATGGCGCAATAATGTACTCTGTCCTCTATCTTTTTCTAGAGAATCAAGTCTATTATGTGATCCAACTAAAACATTCTTAAATGTGCCATTGATAATCGTATTATCTTTGACTGATGTTTTCCCTTGGGCTATTGGATTGTCGTGCTTATCAATTATTCTCTGCAATTTAGATTTGGTTCCAAACGCCAAAATATTATTATCATCATCACTGTCATCACTGTCATCATCTGTTTCGGTAGAACTATGCGTGCTATTCATATTAAAGTCATTATTTTTGTTGTTTTCTTTATCATCTTTATCATTGTTGTTATCATTATCATTATTACTTGTCATTTTAAACCCAGCTCCTAGTTTACTATCACTAAATCCACTGGAACTTCTTCTTGAAATACTTATTCCATCATAATCAGACATTTCATCATCAACTGTTGAACTTCTACTAAGGAAAAAGTGTGAATATGGATCGCTTGTAATAGGTGATGCCTTTGAATAAAAATTTTTATTATTTAGCTGAAATTTGCTCTTGTTTTCTTCATTAAATGAACTCAATGATGTTATTGATCCTTTAAAAACATTATCTGTTAAACTTTTACCATTGTCATCAAAATCATTTATATGTAAAATATTATTACTATTATCTTGATCTAATTCATTTTCAGACTCAGTTCCTGTATCAGTACCACTACCGAAATAACTATGCAATTTTTCTAAATCTATCACCTTTTCATCATTTGTATCTTTATTCAATAAATATAATTGTTTCGATGATCGTGTTTGTTTTAATGATTCAATACCTTCATTTTTATCTGTATCTTTTTCTTTTTCTCCAATATTGATTGTATTTCTTCTTCTACGTCCAATATTCTTACTGCTTAATTTTGGTGACAAAATATCTATTTTCTTTGGTATACTTTGAATAATTGTAGTATAACCAGTTGTGCCAATCGTTAATTCGCTTCTCAAATTATCAGGATCCAGTTTGGTTAAATCAATGGGTGTATCTAAAATTTTATAAAACTCTTTATCGGATGGCACTGATAATAACTTGAATAAATTGAAGTCATAATCCCTTAATTTAAAAACCGATCTACGCTTTTCTGACTGTTTGAAATAAATTGGCGAACATAGAGGGATTTCGTTAAAAACTGATCTACCTAGCAATATTTGTAATAATGTTGAAATGACTGCTCCATGTGAAATAATGAAAACAACTGTATGTTTATCAGCCACTGAATTTTGTCTTGTATAATAAAACTGCAATAAGTTAATCAAATAATAAAAACATCGTCTTGTAAAATTAGATGCTGATTCTCCATATTCTCCACAATGACCTAATTGATTATATGACCATAATGGATCTTTAACATCTCTTAATTGACTCCTTGTTTTAAGTGAAAAATCCCCCTTTAATTCATTCTCATTAATTGATTGATTTAGATATGCATTGACATTATTGATCATCGAGTAACCATCATCATTTGGTGGCAAATATTTCAAATTGTAATTTTCGTTCAACCACTCAGATAGTCCTTGATCAACTCTTAATTTTGTGATTGTTTTATTATCAACTTGTTTGCAGTTTTTTAATTTATTAAGTAATAATTCACTTGTTTGAATACATCTATTATAAGGTGATGAATGAATCATTATTTTATCAGCTTTATGATTCCCTAACACATTGGTTGCAATTTTCTTGAAAGCACTTTCCATTTCATCTGATGCTAAAACTTCATTAAGCGGTGGATCAAAATTAGATAGCCAATTAGACGATTCAAACTCTGTTTCATCCATTTCTATGGGTTTTTCTATTTGTTTAACTAGTTGATTAAGATTTTTATTGATCTTTTCATTAGCAGGTATCAAGGAAACCTCAGATTGTACTGGCGATATTCCAGGATTTGTTTTATCTATTCGAGAACCATGTCGTATTAAAACAATGTGCATTTTTGTAACAGTCTTAGTATAAGATCGCTAAAGGGTAGATTAAGCAACAAATGTTGAGCTGAATAGACCCAGATCCAAGTATCTTATGTACAAAAAGGAGTTCAACAAAAGAAAAACTACTCATTCAAGGTACGGGTATTAATTATTTTTTACTTTTTAATTTATTTAGTTTCCTTTCATGGCCACCTTCATTCCGCACATGTCAATTTCACCAAAGGCTTTGGGGAAGTGTCAGGTGTTTATTAGAAAATATCGTTTGTTATTATTTTTTACTCTAAAGTTAACTGTACTTCTATCTATATAACTAGGCATATTTTATTCCTTAAGCATCTTCCACTGTTTACAGTCAAAATTCGAGTAACATCTAAATTCATTACTGAGACCATTCTTGTGTTCAGGGAAAAAATCGGTGACGTAAATACCTGGATAATTGTTTAATACATTTTCCTTCATTCTTTCACCTGTACATGTAATAAGTCTTGCACCTGGATCATTCTTCAAAAGCAGGTTGGCTGTTTGAGATGATTTTTTTTGACATTCAGCTTCAAGAAAAGGAGGATCGATTAATAATCTGTCAACTTTACCCTTTAGATCATCACGAAATTGGTCAGGCTGATTAAAGTCATAAAATCCAAAATGTTCCTTACCTGAAAGTAATTCAAATCTTTTATCAAACTCAAATAAATAAATATGTTTGGTTGGTAATTTTGACTTATCCATTTTATTGATGACTGCATAAACTGATGGTGCACTTGCAATACAAACAACAGTATCTTCATTAGCATCCTCTAATAATGCATTTAGTAAAATTTCGGCTGTTTTATCACTATACCAAAATTGTGATAATTGCCAATCTTCTTTAAAATCATCGATGGTTAATTTATTACGTTCATCAAATTCAGTTTCTGCCTGTTCATACATTTTGGAGAACTTTTCATTTCTTTCCTTTTCTTCAGTTCTAAATTCTTGTAGTGCAGCTAATGTTGCAGCTGATAACATTCTACAAAATAAAAGAACACTTAATGGTCGACATTAATTGTTAGTACTTTGTCGTCATTGGCTAAAAATAATCTCAAAATCATACTCATATTTGTAGAAAACTGCAAATATACATACGGTATTTCATCATCAGATTCCATTCTTGATATTTAACTAATTTTTTACGTAGTATGTATTTAATATCTACTCAAACATGAAAACAAACTGTTGAAAGTCAAAAAATTCACTTTTTTTCACAAATCAAAGATCTTGCGAAGAGATTAAATGAGAGCGAACAAATTCGAAAGTCCGACTCCTCAGGGACTATTACTATACATGCATCTGTCCTTTATAATTCTCCGTTGCGGTGATTCATCCTATGGCTTAAGTTTGAATCTGCTTTTCAAAAATGGGTTTTTAGGTTATTGAAATATATTCATAATTGAAGGTTTACTTGTTTACTGATTTTTCAAAAAAAAAACAATATGTAAATTGAGCTCAACTTTTGAAACATCAATTGTCTTACTTGATTCATAAATTCATTAAATGTCCACGTGCAGCTTGAATTCTTAAATAAACAATAACTATTTAATCACTTCTTTAAGGAAGGATACGACTAAGAATAAAGATAAATTGGTAATCAGAATCGAAAATATCCCTAATTGTCTCTATTCGTCATGATTTGGTTCATGATCCACGTTGTAATATTTTACAGTTTGAATTTCAAAAAGTTATTGAACTAGAATACAAAAAACAAAATTTTGAAACCATTTTCTTTTATATTTATATTTATTGTAAATATGAGTCACTAATTATGATTTTTGAAGGTCCCACACCTTTTTACAAACCAGTAATTATGTGAAGTCTGAAAATTAAATCATAATCATCACCTTCTTTCCTTTGTTGCTTATAACTTTGAATTGTTGTTATTGTCACCAGTGATATATCTTTTATAAGGGTTAAAAGTGTATTTTGTTACTGCGAAATGTATTTTGTGCAATAGATTCCTCAAAAATCATTTCTACAATTAAAAGATTTACTATTAGAGTGTTGTACTCAATAAAATAATTTGGCTTTTTTCTGAGTGAAACTTAATTTTTCTTTTTGTCGAAAACTTCTTGAGTCTGTTTATTGTTTTTAAAGTTTAATTGTAGATAAATATGTCACACTGTTGTAATGTATTTACCCTGGTAAGAGGATCCATAATTACATTATAGTTAGTTTATAAAAGAAAGAACGGTAGAATAATATACAAACAGTAGTGTGACGAAAGACGGAGAAATACCTTCTTATATAGACAAACTAAGAGTGTCATAAGAATGTATATGAGACCATCTCACGTGGTACGATTATTGTGATTGACCAATAGGATCTCATTTCAACACACACCAGTTAAATTAAGTATAGAAATAAATAATTAAAAATTTATTACTTTTCAGTTTATTAAAAAAAAATTACAAAAGTTTTTAATAAACCAAAACTCTTTCTCAACTCTGACAGGAATCAAGAAGCACTGACTGCTCATCTTGTGAAGCTTATATAACCAGTCCCCTAAAAAATATGTGTTTTTGTGAGTTTGGCCGAGTGGTCTAAGGCGTTGCGTTCAGGTCGCAATATCTTCGGATGCAAGAGTTCGAACCTCTTAGCTCACATTTTTTTTCCTTTTAAAATTCTAATGCAATTACACTTTTTCCCCAGATATTCTTGAAAAGTGAAATCAGCTCCGGCGTTGTTACCAAGCTATGCCTCATCAAGGTTATCAATAGGTCCACTACTGCTGGCATAATTCTAGAAACTTATATATGGATTTAATTTGGTTCATGTCCTGAACACTTTGTGATACCTAAGATACAGCAACATTTTCATCCGTTGAACAAAATATAATAAGAATAGAAAAATAAATCAAGTTAAAACAGAATTTTCAGATAATCCTGTTGATAATAGATCCATAAATTTCAAAGTTTCATGATATCCCAAAATTTGACATTAACGGCTCTCAATTACGTTTACAATACAAAAACAATTCAAATTGATAGTATTTCTATTTCAATATTTATAAACTTGTAGCATAACTACGCTCTAAAAATCTACATTTCAAACTAACCCTGAAATTCCAGAGTTCCGGTGCGCCCAAGAAAACCAGCAATCCTCAATCGTCGGAAACACTACCTCATAAGATCACGACCTTCATAGGCCACCTATGATCCGTAACCCAATCACCCTTCCGGTGACCCATGAATCGCATGACCTGTTACTCAAACTAGTGTTACACTACATTGCCGATTTCCACTTAAATGCACCCAACTTCCGTAATTTCTATAGTTGTTTACTTATTTAGATATTTTCCTTTAATAGTAAAATTCGGTTTTACAAATTGCGCTAAACGAGCATGTTTATCATGACACAAAACTCTACAAAATTTGTTGTAATACCTCGAGTACAGTGTCTATAATAAACCGATATGTTCGTAGTTTAAGAATCTATAAAATGTTAAACCGATTATAACTTTGGTTGTAAAATGAAACTGTTTGAAATGTCTAACGAAAAATATGAAAAACTTGTTGTAATGTATTTACCCTGGTAAGAGGATCCATAATTACGTTACAGTTAGTTTATGAAAGAAAGATCCGTAGAATAATATACAAACAGTAGTGTGACGAAAGACGGAGAAATACCTCCTTATATAGACAAATTAAGAGTGTCAAAAAAAATATATATGAGACCTGTTGAAATGGGATCCTATTGTTTAATTACAATAATTGTACCACGTGGTATGTTCTCATATATATTCTTATGACACTCTTAATTTGTCTATATAAGAAGGTATTTCTCCCTCTTCTTCTCACTACTATTTGTATATTATTTTATAGTACTTTCTTTTACTACCTTACTATAATATAATCATGGATCCTCTTACCAGAGTTAATACATTACAACAAGACCATGCCACGTGGTACAATTATTGTAATTAAACAATAGGATCTTGTTTCAACATTAAAATTTATCACTTTTTGACAGTATTTCATATTTTTAGCTGTAGAAAATATACTTTTTCTCCTGAGTTTTCAGCAAAATACTCAAAATATGAAGATCTGCAATCGACCAGGAAAGTATGAGAACACAAGTATAAACATCACTGAGCTTAAAATACTTTTAACCATTCCTGTGTACCTGACCTGTACCAAGATAAACTCATGGCTTCCCCAGATCACTGAATGGTTTTCCCTTAACTAATCTTATTCAGATCGCATTTGGATAAGTTGGTGCCATTAATCTGGTTAGAGGTTCTGCCCGAACTTTAGTAGACTTCTTGATATTACAATGTTTTCTTAACGATGTTAAGACTTAAATAAAACTAGCGAAGGTTCTAAAAAGAACTAAATTAAACTTATATATGTCAAGTCTCTCCTAGCTCGACAACACCGACAAACGGTTTGAGGAATTATCCCTCTTTTATAAACATTTAAGTTCACGATCAATTTTCTCACTTTTACTTTGCACAGCCTTGCACAGCCTGATAGTTACATTCTATCAAAACAGGACGGATCAAATCGGTAACAAACTCGTAGTTGGCAATTTGTCCGAGTGGTTAAGGAGAAAGATTAGAAATCTTTTGGGCTTTGCCCGCGCAGGTTCGAATCCTGCAGTTGTCGATTTAAATGTTTATTTTTTTATCAGGATTTTAACGTTGAAAAACCGCTATTTTTGAGCTGTTTGAAAGTAACTCTTTTTTTGAAACTCAAAGGTATAATAATATATTATGAAATTACAGGAAGAATGATACACAAAGAAAAAGAAAAAAAAATCATCTAAACTTAGCATGTTCCCACATTTTTTCTAAACTTTTCTTGAAGATAGCCACATTATGATCAATTACAGACATTGAGGTTGTTTCAGCATCATCCTCTAATCTCGTAACAGCAACTAAAGCTAGACCTCGTATCATTTGATGCAAATATAACATCGTACCATTTTCAAGTTTTGAAATACATTTTGTAGGTTTAGAAAAAGTTAATGAATCATTAACATTATTATTATTATTATTTATAGTATCATCGTATAAAGTATCAGATATTGAATTACGATTTGAGTGAGTATTAGTGCCATCATGATTCTCGTTGTTCAGTTCATATAAACCGTCAAGGTCAATCGAAACATCGATAAATTCAGCACAGACTTCATAGTTTTGTATATCAACAGGTGAAGAATCAGTTGCAACGTAAATTTTCGAATTGATATCAAAAAGAAAAACTTTATCAAAATTACTATATTGCATTAGTAAGTCTAGCAAATTTTCGAGAGCAGGTAGTTCATAAATCAATTTTTGCACAATTCTTGAAAAAGCTTCATAAATTGAATGATCGAAAATTGAAGTTAAATAAAAAGAAATTTGAACACCTTCTAAACCATAATCTAGCAAATCATCACCAACTCTTTGCATTATATCACGTTGAGTGTCCAACCTGAAATCCTCAGAAAGGCCATCAATCTTATGAATCAAAACTTCAATATGTATTTTTGGATTTATGCTTACCGCATATTTTATAATTACTGCTAAATTTTGTAATGCACTTAAATATTCATCTTGAGAATCAATTACATAAACTAATGCACCAATTGAAGAGAATAGTTTCTCATAATCATATAAAGCCGGTTCGAATAAATTTAATTGTCCAGGGAGTTCAATGACTGCCAAATCTATCAAAGATTTAAAATTTTCAGTTGTTGGTTTTGTGGTACTTTCCAAATAGAGAGTATCTAAGGGCTGAGTATTGTGAAAGACAACTTTGCAAATAGAGGATTTACCAGATCTTCTTAACCCCATGAGAAGAACAGTGGCATTGCTGTCAATATCGAAGTTGTTATTGCTAATAACAGATTGGTCCATTATAGATGCTCTTAAATATGTTGAAACGCCTCCAATATACTTATTATCTTTCCAACCCATCTTTCACCATCCATTTATGTACGAACTGCTTCACTTGCAATCATCCGTCGATCGACCGCATATGGTTATGGCCGCATTCTTTACGCCCGCATCATCGCAAACCGAGACCCGTTTTTTTTATCGTTTTTCCTATTGCGGAAATTAGCTAGTCGGCGTTCTGATAAATTGGCGGCCGTTATGGGCGGTTGAGCCATCCTGCGGGACTCGCTTCCCGTCTTATCAGATGTTTACTTCTTATTTCTGGTATGTATAAAACGTGTGGAAAGTCTTATGTTGATTTTGTATCTAGGAGTAGCATTTTTTTGTCTTCTCTTTCTACATCACCATGTCTATTGCTGACTTCTATTTCCCAACTGAACCTGCTGGTCCTGAACTCAAAACTGCAATTCCAGGCCCTGTTTCTCAAGAAAAACTTGCTGAATTAGCAACTGTTTATGATACCAAAGCTGCTTACTTTGTAACCGACTATTACAAATCAATTGGTAATTATATTGTTGATGCTGATGGAAATAAACTTTTGGATTCTTATTGTCAAATTTCTTCCATCGCTTTAGGTTATAACAACCCTGAATTATTGAAAACTGCACACTCCGACCAAATGGCAGTTGCTTTATGCAATAGACCTGCATTAGCTTGTTTCCCATCAACTGATTACTATGAGATCTTAAAGGAAGGTTTACTTTCTGTTGCTCCAAAAGGCCTAGACAAAGTTTGTACTGCTCATACTGGTTCTGATGCAAACGAAATGGCTTTTAAGGCTGCATTGATGTTTCAAGCAAATAAAAAGAGAGGTGGTAAACCCTTCACTGCCGAAGAATTAGAAAGTGTTATGGAAAATCAATTACCTGGTACTTCTGATATGGTTATTTTATCTTTTGAAAAAGCTTTTCATGGTAGATTATTTGGTTCTTTATCAACTACTAGATCCAAGGCTATTCACAAATTAGATATCCCAGCATTTGATTGGCCCAAAGCCCCATTCCCAGCAATCAAGTATCCATTAGAAAAATATGAAGCTGAGAATAAAGCTGAAGAAGAAAGATGTTTAAAAGAATTAGACGATATTATTACTAATTATCCAACTAAAATTGCTGCTGCGATTATAGAACCAGTTCAATCCGAAGGTGGTGACAACCATGCATCTCCAGCTTTCTTTCAAGGTATAAGAGCCATCACTAAGAAACACGATGTTCTTATGATTATTGATGAAGTTCAAACTGGAGGTGGGGGCTCAGGTAAAATGTGGTTACATCAACATTATGATGTTGTCCCAGATATCATGACCTTCTCTAAAAAGATGCAAAATGCTGGTTTCTTTTTTAGTGAAGCAGGTTTAGCTGGTGATCAACCATTTAGACAATTCAACACCTGGTGTGGGGATCCCTCCAAAGCTTTAATTGCGAAAACAATCATTAAAGAAATTAAAGATAAAGACCTGTTAAAAAATGCTAGTGAAACAGGTGATTATCTTTATTCACAACTTGAAAAAATTTCTAAAAAGAATGATAAAATGTTAAACTTAAGAGGTAAAGGCAGAGGTTTCTTCATTGCCTTTGACCTTCCATCTCCTGCCCTAAGAAACCAATTAATAGGTGAATGTAAGAAATTAGGTTTAAATATTGGTGGTTGTGGTGACCAAGGTGTTCGTTTAAGACCTGCTTTAGTTTTTGGTAAGAAACATGTTGATATCTTAGCTGATATTGTTGAAAAAGCTTTTACAAAAATTTAGTTTGTTTAACAAAAATTTTATAACAAACTTTTAATTTAATTTATAGAACTTAAAATTTAATCATTATTTAAGAAAATCATTTGGAAGGTAGAAATCTTATATTCATACTACCACTTAATTTTTTAATAGTAAATAATCCAAATAACAATAGCTTTAAGTAATCGGGGGTGTACTTCATCAATCCTTTATTTAAACATTGTTATAGTAAAAACTATAAATTTATACATGTATTATTTACACAAAAGTAATGATCTAAATTACAATAACTATAATAAACATAAATATACAAAGTCCCACATATCAAACCCTTGGCTTTTTAGATTTTAAATTTCCATCGTCACTCTTTCGTTTCTTATCCAATTTTTGTAAAAACTTGACCATGTAATCTTTACAAAATGATTTAACTTTAGCTTTACGCTCATCAGACAATGAATCAGGTGCCTGTTCATCGATATGTCTTTTCATTTCCTTTTCAGTTAAAAAATGAACAATATCTCTCGCACATTTCTTTAAATTATCCCTGCCAATTTGGGGTTCATATCTTGATAATATGTTTGGAATATATGATGCAAATAAATTCATCCAATTATGTTGAATTGCTGAACTGGATTTCTTATTTTTTTTAATTAGTTTTTCTGTATCATCATGGATGGTCACCTTTTTGGATTTATTTTTTGAAGTTGATGAGGCTACTGTTCTCGGTGTTGAACCCGATGAAGATGAAGATACTGGATCTTCACTTTTACTTGCTTCTGCAATGATTGTTGATAGAATATTCAATCTTTTTTCTTGTATTGCTAATTCATTTCTTCTATTTATTGCACGTTCACGTTCCAAAGTTTTTAAATCATTTAGCTCTTTGATTTTTAATCTTTCTCTTTCCCTACGTTTACGATTTTCTTCATCTTCTTTTGTAAACTCTTCCCACTCAGGTTTTTCCCATTGCGTTTTACGATTATGTCTATTAAAGTAATAATTTTTTTTAGTTTTTGGATCCAATGCCCATTGCCATCCTGGTGGTAATGGAATGCCATTGCTTTTCATATTTTCTGGTAACGATGAAATATCAATATCTTTCCATGGTTGTTGCTGCTTTGATAGTGAAGCTGGTCCAGTTGGTAACTTTGCAATTGTTGTTAATGTTGATGATGATCTGTTTCTTCTATCATCTAATATTGGTTTAATTGAGTTATTTTCATTTTTCTTTGGAATACGATAAACAAGTTCTAGTTTTGACCATTTTTCAATTAGTAAACTGATCCTTAGTTTTAGATCATTTGATAAAGTAAACTTTGATTTTAAAATTTCAAGCGATGATTCAATTTCACTATCCTGAATTGAATTTTTGCATTTCAAACTTGGCCATTGTTCCAATAAATAAATTAAATGTTCTAAAACCTTTTTCTGATCAATATTTAACTTTTTTTTATTAGTTGATGCAAATATCGATTTTAGGGTATTTCCTAAGGCTTGAATACCATGAAATCTATTGAACTTATATAAAATTTCCTTTAAATCTTCACCAGTCGATAATAAAATTCTTTCAAATATACGATCAATAACAATTATATCTAAATCAGGTTGCATCAAACAACTTGAAATTTTTGCGACATCTGAAATTTCTAATGGTTCAAGTTCTAATGCTTTAACAAATTCAACATTAACATTTGAGTCAATGTTATCATTTGTGATTTTTACCCCAATTTTCTTTTGTTCTTTTAGCCATTTCTTTTCATCACTTGCACGTACACCCAAAGCTTCAGTTATAATATGTGGTAATAATCTAACAGATTCACTTTGCGTTTTACCACCCATCACACCTAAACAATTTGATGATCCACAATAACATTTTTGAGGTTCTGCACCATATCTATCAACATTGTAATCAAAACAAATTTCTTCACCTTGTGAAATTTTTCTTTTAGAAAAAATCCCCATTCTATATCTTTTACCAACAACCCACTTATCAACATATGCATTTGGATCACATGAATGATTACAATATCTTGCCAAACTTGCTCGTTTAGTTGCATCAATGATTTCATTATCTTGAATCATCATGAAATAAAAATGTTTTATGCCTTCTGAACCATATTTTTCTTTTCTTATTTTATATTCTTCAGCATCAACTATATCTCCCATATACTCAATTATAAAAGTATTTGCGGGTATGTCAACATTTGCTCTCATACCATAGCCTTTTTCAGATGTTAAAAAAATTGAAGTGTCTGCATATTCTCTACGTAGAAATCTTTGATTTTGACAGTAATCTCCACAATTACATTGGTCATCAGAACATTCAATGTTTGTTAAACGATTTATACAATCTGAGTCAGGTCCACAGGAAATATTTATACCATTTTCAATTTCTTCAATACAATCGCAGGTCATAAACTCATTAGATGCTGAATAGACATTTTTTAATCTATTGATATATTGATTTTCATTTAATTCCACAAATTGCTTCCCAACTTCATCTGTTTTATCTTCATAATTGGAATATAACCTTTTAGTTTCTGCAGTAGGAGTAGCGGAACTTGAACGACTATTTTCAACTGCTAAATCAATGACTGAAATTTTTGACATTTTTCTAGTTCAGTTCCTATTTTTGTAGCCTGTATTTGTCTTTTTTTATCCTTTGGTTTACCTAAAAAACACAACAACACAAGACCCAGCTGAGCAGTCCTTTCCTAATATGGCAGTTTTGATCAGAATATTTCGTCTAGACTGCCGTTTGTTGTATGATTGTTCAACTTAAACGCCCAGCTCTTAGTTTACTGACACGCGCTTTATGACAGAGTTGGAAAATAAAAAATTTAAAGTTCACCTTCATTCCCAATGTGGAAGTTGTAGATTCATGTTGGATAGGGAAATTATTGATAATTGATAATACGTAGAGCATCCGTGAAGGATATGCTGTGTAATTGATGAGCAGTGTTACTGATAAAAAATGGGACAGTATTTATCCGACCATATCAAGTGTTAGTGACGTAAGTGGTGCTTCTACGGAAAGCTCCGAGAGTGACATTGAAAATGATAATATCAACAATGTTTATATTAATCCTAAAAATGATGAGCAGTTCAATATTGATGATGACGATACGCATATTCAAAAAGTATTAACTACTCAGATTTCCAATATTTCCTCCTTATCTGACTTTAGAAGAAATCAAATTGAGAGATCAGTATCACATTTTGATAGTATGGAAAAGAGGATAAATAGATTACCACAATTTTATAGGGCTGATGAATTTTTGAAATGTTTATCTGAATTTACAATTGAAAATGAGTCTTTGAAAGATTTTCGTAAATTAATTGATCAAAATAATCCTAATCAAAAATTCATAAAATATGAAGTTATAATTGAAAACCAACGTGGTGCAACGCTGTTTGGTTCGAAATTATATAGCAAAGAATCTGTTTTGTATCCATTGGATCCACCAAAATATCAGACTTTAACAGGACAAAATTTATCCAGCTTAACAATGTATCCTGAACCTGCAAATAATTGGCATTGGAGTTGGAAACAATGGCATGTTATGATGATTAATGACGTTGATGAAGAAGGTTGGATTTATTCAGCAGTAAGATTCGGTGGTTATCATTGGACTGGTGTTGGGAAATTTGGTAACTTTGTTAGAAGAAGAATTTGGATCAGAATGTCTGAAAGATCAAAAATTGATGATGAGGAAGAAGATACCGAAGAAAGGGGGGATGAAGCTGACGATGAAAATGATTCAGAAAATGAGATGATTTTTGTTAATCCAAGATTTGTTAATAATAAGGTAGTAACAGCGTCGGTTGATAACAATAAAGGTAAATTAATGAAACAAAAAGAGTTGTCAATGAGTAATAAGCCTTTGAATCAAACTCCAAATAAACGTCCAAATACTAAGACTTTGGACTTATCAAATAGTAGAAATAAACGTTCAATGTTCTCATTCAAAGATCATCTTAAAAATAGTTTTCATACTAAATCATCGTCGTCTGAAAATATAGAAGAAAAGCCACAAAACACAATTGATCAATTACCAAATGATGATTCGGTTGTCTCCTTTTCGAAAGAAGACGTTGAAAATGATGCTCATTTGAAGGGCCAGTTACTTAATTCATCGCTTACATATAATAAGTCAAAGACTGATGAATTTTCAGACTTAGAAACTCTTGAAGAAACATATGATTTAGTAAAATCAAAAGTGGTTGATAGAATGAAAATATCTGTCATTTTGAATTCATTCTTTTCATTTAAGTCCGAAATTTTACATTTTTTAGTTAATAATTATTCATCCACTGAGGATAAATCAGAATCTTGGATTTGTAAATTTTCAAATGAAATCAAATTTCACGATTCAAAAAGAATCTTTCTTTCTCAATTTAAAGAAAGATTGGATAATAATACTAAAATTTCAACCTATGAGTCCCTAAGCGAAATATTTTCTATTTGCAAAGAAATAGAAACCGATGATTCCTATAGTTCAGAAAAAAATTAAACCGAATACCCCCTGTACAGGAAAAGTATAGATTTTTTGTAGCTGTTTTAAAAATTAGATTCACTGACAAATCTATTAGTAAGTTTTCTATATATACAAGAAAATTTTATGTTTTTATTTACAAATGTCTTTGAATTGGAATCTTTTCAATTGATTCAATTATATCACCTTCTTTAAGTTCCGGATCACCTTCTAATGAAATACCACAATCTGCACCATTTTGAACTTCATTAACATCATTTTTAACAATTTTTAATTGTTTGATTTTACCAGTGTAAATGATCTCACCATTTCTAACCAATCTAACATCATGATTTCTTTTGAAAATACCATCAGTAACCCTTGAACCAGCAATAACCATGGTTTCCTTACCCTTTAATGAAATTTCAAATAATTGTTTGATGGATACTTTTGAAACAACCTTTGTTTCATAAATTGGTGGTAATCTTGATGTTAAAGTTTTTAGCACATCTTCAATTAAGTGGTAAATAACATTAAACTCCTTAACCACAATATTAGCTTTTGATGCGCTATTTGCTATATCTTTTGGAACCTTCACATTGAATGCCAGTATTTGTGCATTTGCATCCTTAGCCCTCGCAATATCCGACTCACTTGGTGCTCCAACTTCTTCAAAAATAACTTTTGATTGAACTTCTTCATTACCCAAACCTTCAATACTTTGTCTAACAGCCTCTGCTGAACCACTAACATCTGCCTTAATAATAAAATTAACTTCATCTATTTTATTTGTTTCATCATCAAAGAGTTCAGGTTCAAGTTCTTTAATTTCTTCTAACGTTAAACCCTGTAACTGATATTCCCTAATTTTTTCGTCTCTCTTTGAATCTTCTAATGCTTTAATTCTACGTTGGTTCATTTCTTCAATTTGTGATGCTTCATCCATCATTCTCTTTCTTCTGTCTCTGTTAAGAATGACTTTTTTTGCATAACTCTCATCCTTCGCCTGAATACCGTATTCACCAGCTTCTGGTAATTCTTTCCATCCTGAAATTTCAACAGGCTGTGAAGGTTTTGCAAATTTTATCACTTTGTCATGTTCATCTTTCATGACCCTTACTTTACAGAATGTGGTACCAGAAACAATAATCGAACCAGGTTTGAGTTGTCCTTTTTTCACTAAAAATGTGGCAACATTACCTAAACCCTTTTTAACTTGCGATTCTAAAACCCAACCTTCAACAGAGCATTTATCTTCAGTTTTCAATTCTAAAAGTTCCGCAATTGTAACGATTGTTTCTTCTAATTCTTTCATACCCATTCCAGTTTTTGCTGATATCCTAACAACAGGTGTTTCCCCACCATAATCTTCAACATCAATACCATGTGTTGATAAATCTGCAACAACTTTATCAGGATTTGCTTGTTCTTTATCACATTTATTGATGGCAATAACTATAGGCACACCAGAAGCTTTTGCATGTTTAATTGCTTCAATGGTCTGTGGTTTAACACTATCTTCAGCTGCGACAACTAAAATAATAATATCAGTAATATTTGCACCTCTTTCACGCATTTTCAAGAAAGCTGCATGACCAGGTGTATCTAAAAATGTGATCTTCTTTTTACTTACTGGAGTTTGAACTACGAATGCACCAATATGTTGTGTAATACCACCAAACTCACCTTTAACAATCGAAGATTTTCTTAAATAATCTAGAATTGTAGTTTTTCCATGATCAACATGACCCATGATTGTCACAACAGGTGATCTTGGGATTAATTTCTTTGGATCAGTTGAAAGTGGTACAGGAAAGAGATCAGCACCTAAATTATCATCTCGGTTAACTTCGAAACCATATTCTTCAGCAATCAATTCGGCAGTTTCAGCATCTAGAATATGTTCATTTGTAATATTTTCAAAACCCAATTCTTCTAATTTCTCAATTAGTTCAGGAACACGAGTTTTTAAGATTGTTGCAAAATTTGCAACTGATAAGAAAGTTGGGATATCAAGTTTATATTTGGAACCATCAGCCTTCACTAAATTTTTCTTTTTATTTTTGACTTTGACAGGCTTAAAATTTTCAGAGTTATCAGACTTATAATTTTTATCTTTTGATGGTTTCATTTCTTCTCTCTTGTTATGTTTTTTCAAACCCTTTTGTACATCGTTCTTAGAACCCTTTTTTAAATCTTTATTTTTATTATTATCAACTTTAGAGTTTTGCTCTTTAGGTTTATCAAATTTATTTTCAAGTTTCTTTTCTGATGTGGGTGGCTTCAAAGATCTTTCTTGTGCTTTAACATCATTTTTTAAGTCAACTTTTGGTTTTGGTTGTACTTGTTTTTCTTCAGCTTTCAGAGTTTCATTTAATTTTTCATCAACGAGATCCTTTATAAATTTCTTCTGATTAGTAGATTCATCAACGGGTGTAGCAGTTCTAAATCTTGATCTTCTAGAGGGTACCGCATAAAACGGATGTGCAGTGTAGCTAAAAGTTCTGTTTATAGTAAATACAAATCTTGATGATTTCATAAAACTAGCATTACTAAGTACATACCTAAAGAACATCTGATCGAGTGAACGTGATAGTTTGATATATTGTTGGGCTTCTAAATAATGTCATTCATTGAAAAAAGAAAGAAAAAGTGAAGTAAATTTTAGCTTATTCTCAAAAATCCAAGATCGCTCGATATGAAAGTAAAGTGCAATAAGTTTTACAACTCGAAACCATCTTTTGATGCAACACATTCATAATTTACACATTAATTTAGTTCCAAAGCTGATTCGGTAACTTTGTTGTTAAAAATATTAATTTTTTTTGGGGCCAAAATATGACGTTGTATACAAAATTTTAAGTTAGATTTTAACAAATATACGAATCTTATACATTTAGTTATACAGATGCCAACTTGATCTTGAACTAGTTATATACTATACTGTTCTAATACCCATTACTGTTGAACCAAACTTGCAACTTATAGCAATTGAACTTCAACGTATATTTATTTATCCAACAAACTAAGTGATTTACTTTTAATGTATATATTCGTTTTTATGATAAAAAGGACTCCTAGGTTGCGGCCGAGTCAATTTGTATTTCTCTTAGGAAAACTTATTAATCATTCATTTAAAAGCCAAGAATTTATTTGAATGGCAAAAATTCAAAGGTTTTTCAAATATTACTTACCGATCCCTGAAGATTATCCATTTGTACAATGGAATTTGTTTCAGGCTCAACAATTATCAAAGGTCCAATAAAGTGATCTTTTCCCCAGAAATAATAGCCAACAAGAATTGCAATTGTAAAAATTAAGAAGACAACAATAGAATAATTCATTGATTGAATATCAATATCAAGCGATGGCGGGAAACATAAAATAATGCAAGTCATCATAATCATGAAACAACTAAGTATATTAACAACATAACCGAATTTTCTAAGTTTGAAAGTTGAACCTTTGATTTTCTGTCGTCTATTAACCAATGAACATAAGATTGGTATACCATTAGCAACATTCATGGCCATGACAGAACACCCTAAAAACGCATTAAATGCACTTGTTGAAATAAGTGAAAAAGTTCCTAAAATGACTGACATTATAGCAGCCAAAAGAAGTGCATTTCTTGGAACTACCTCTGCTTCATTTGTAGTGTCCAATTGTTGCCATAATGTATTATAAGGTAAACCATGATCTCTACCAAACGAAAAGATAGTTCTTGAAACTGTTGTTAATGCACCAACACATGCAAAAAAAATTGCACCGACAATCATCAATGAAATCATAAAAGAAACTAAAAATGATTTAGTTGATAGCTTTAAAACAATATCAATTGGAAAAATATCCGGATTATCATCTAATAACCTTTTTAATTCGGGCAAAACACTTAATAACGGTATTATAAAAATCAACCCAGTAAAAGTACTTGCTAAAATTGAGTACATTAGACCCTTTGGTATGGTCCTTTCAGGTGATTTAACCTCTTCACTCATTGAAACGATCGCACCGTAACCATTAAATGTCATTGAAGAAAATTGTATACCACCGATTATAAATGCAATAAAATCTGGCCAACCAGACCTTGATGCATCAAAATGTGTAAAAATATATTTAAAACTATGAAAATCTGATGAAAACAATAAAATGAGAATATCAGCAAATAAGATTGTGTAAACAGTCCAATAAATGCAAAATTTATTAACCTCTTCAATTAAATGTTGAAATTTTAAATTTATGATTGCAGAAATTATTATTATTACAACAAACGTAACCATAATCAATATGTTGTCTTCTTTATAATCACTATGCGAGAGTCCAAATATGGAAAGTATAAATTGTGCGCCACCAAATGAATATGAAACAAACATTAATAAATTACCAATAATTAAATACCAACCATCAAACCATGAAATGATTAGACTGTATTTATCATTTGATAATATACAGGAAAAATGATAAACACCACCCGATGTAGGAAATTTAGATGCAATTTCACTTAAGGATAATGAAATCATAATTGAAAAAAAACCAAACAATATCCACCCATATAAAATAGTTACATTCGAACCACACACTAAGCCAATCGATAGAGTCGAAGCAACACCAAAAGGGACATTCATCAAAGAAAATCCTAATCCAATGATTGAACCCACTGAAAACTTATGCTCGTGTTCATTTTTATATTGGAATTGTTGAACTTGTTCAGTATTATCATCATCATAGTAAATTTCTTGCGCAATATGTTGCCCTAAAACCAGTAGATTTTCCTTAATGTGGAATTGATGTTCTATACTTGTACGACTATTATCATTCTCTACAGGTGATGTTAGTTGGTCTGCATCTAGGTCATCACCCATGGTTAATTAAAACAGATCTTGTTTTACGGAATAGAGAAGAAAAATCATAGAAAACTGAATTTCATAAAAATTATGTACGAGAGTTGCGTTTCATGTCATCTAAAATTCACTGTACACTTTTCTAAAAGATCTGAAACTTATTCTTCCCATAGTCAAAGCAATAGCTCCAAAAAGTATGTCTCAACGAAGGGAAATTCCGGGCTTCTATTTTGATGAAGAAAAGAATAGATATTTTGCAATTCCAAAAGTTGCAATAGATTATAATTCATCAGAAATTCGTAATCTTAAAGATAAGATTCAAGCTAATAAGAGAAGGAAGCTAGCCAATCAACAAAAACAACTATCGCCATTTGCGAAATACTTGATAGATTTTAAAGCTGAACAAGATGCACTTTATTCTGGGTTGGAAGAAATGATTAATAATTGCAAGAGCAAAGGATACCCACTTCATAAAGATATGCAAAAAATGATAAATGAAAAATGGAATAGCATATCACCAACCAGACCTTTTCAATTATGTGGCCTTATTAATCGTATATCATTTCCACTAGAAAACTGTGGTGAATTATCAGGGTTCAAACTAGCATTTAAAATTTCTGATTTAAATACAATGCACCAGTATGTATTTTTCAAGAAAAAACCTGAAGGCGATATACCAATGTATTATTTAAATGATATTTTTGAATATCGTGCTGATATACCAATAAACCAAATAGAATATTCAAGTCCTTCTGTCATACCATTTAATCGTTTTATTGATGGAAGGCCATTTAATGATATTTTTCCAACTCGTAACGGGTATTTGATTAAGTTTGATAAACCGTTGAGAAGCACAAGAAAGATATTATACATGGTACCCAACTTGCATGTTCAGAGGGCTAATAAGAATAGTTTTGTTGATATAAATGATTGTTTACCAAAAAGGGAATCAGATCTAACATGTATTGATTATCTCAATTTACTTGTTGCTTGTGGGTATAGAAATGGTAAAGTTGAAATTTTTCACAATCAAAACAGACTCCCAATTGATTTTGGTGAATCAGTTTGTGGGATTTCATTAATAATGTATGATGAAGTTTATTATTGTGTTATTTCTGGGTTAAATAACCAACTACGTTCTTACAGACTTGACTTTTTGTCGAATTCAACTAGTCTTTATATGATTTATGATGGATATAAATGGAAAGACAGACTTTCGTCTAACTTAAAGCAAGATCATCTTTGCAATGGTATTTTTGGAGTGGAATCTGAAATTGATAATAATCCATCGAAATTAGAAATTAAATTTTACAGTATATTATGCCCAAAACCCCTAAGAATGTTAAGTGGGCCTTTTTTAATTAAGAATAACTCTTCATCCCAGTTTTTTTGGGCTTTGAATGAAGCAATGTTGCTTATTTACGACAGTGATACCCAAATAATGGATTTATATAAAACGTACAGAACAATTGTGTAATTGGTAATTGGTAAATAGTAAATAGTTAAAAGGATTGTAATACATTAAGCATGAAATTTTTTATTAGATGCGCAGTAAGATCAAAAAAGTAAAAATGATGTACAAATTTTATTTTGATAAATACATATATACTTTATCGTCTTTCAAATTAACTATATATTAATACAAAATTTTGTTTAGTTCATTATCATCATGGCTGTACAAGAAAATGAAATGATGTTTGATGAGTTTGGTAATCCATTGAACGGTTCATCTGAAGATTCTGAAAGTGATTCTGATATTTCTATGAATGCTGTCTCTGATACTGAAAATCGACCACACCACCAAGTAGAATCAAATGCTTTGATGTTGACAGAAAACGTTCATCCAACGTTATCAACTACATTTGGTTCAGACGTGGAAACTATTATTGCTACATCAGATACAAAAACTTTGAATGATCCGATTGTAGAACCTGAAATTGAGAAGAATTTTATGTTAGAAGAAGAACAGTTACCAAAAACTACTTATTCCAAACAATATATGTGGGAATTATCAAATATACCCGTAAGAGTTAGAAATGTTGCTCTTTGTGGTAATATCCATTCGGGGAAAACCTCTATATTAGATATGTTCATTAAACAGACACATTCATTTAACCCCAAGAACCAAAAAGAAGAAGATTCAAAATTAAGATATACAGATAACCACATACTAGAAATCAAAAGAAAACTATCGATTAAGTGTTCAGTTTTGTCACTCTTATTAACCGATATGAACCAACAATCAACGCCAGTTAATTTTATTGATTCACCTGGTCACAGTAATTTTTCAGATGAAATGACAATCTCCATTAGACTTGCCGATATTGTTATTTTATGTGTTGATGTTGTTGAAAGTGTAACCAAAAGTTTGGAGCTTTCAATTGAATATGCATTAAAAACAAACACTAAAATTATACTTATGTTAACAAAAATTGATCGATTAGTATTAGAACTTAGATTACCACAATTGGACGCCTATTATAAAATCAGAAGAACAATTGAAGAAGTTAATGAAAAGATTGAAAAATATTGTAAAATGTTAGAAATAAATAATTTTGAAATTATTAAGGTATCACCTGAGCTCGGAAATGTATGCTTTTCGTCAAGTTTACTTAATACGATTTTCACATTGGAGAGTTTTACGTTAAAATATTTTGAATTTAATAACTTACAAACCACTCATAAATTAACAGTTGAGTCATTTGCAACAAAACTTTGGGGTGATATATACTACGAAAATAAGAAGTTTTTTACTAAACCATCAAACCAAGTTGCAGCTGCAAATTCAAGGACATTTATTAAATTTATACTCACCCCCATTTATAAATTAATTACATCATCCTTATCATTGGATGCACCCGAACGTCAGGTTTTTGTTGAAACTCACATGAAATTAAGATTGAAGAAACAAATTTATAAGTTTGATTCGAAGCCATTCATGAAAGAACTGTTCACCGCATTTTTCGGATTGCCATCTATGGCATTTGTTTCAATTTTGAAAAATCAATCATCACCTATTGATAATGCAAGAACTAAGTTTGATTATTTATATACAGGCTCTAGAACATCAGAAATCGGCAATATTGTTGCGGAATGCAATTCCAGCAACAAATTAGTAGCGTACGTATCTAAATTAGTTGATACAAATGATAGTGAACATTTTTACGCCTTGGCCAGGGTATTATCAGGATCTATTAAGTCGGGTGAATATGTTAACTTGTTAGGTGAACAATATACTCCAAATAATACTGAGGATTCTAAGAAACAAAAAATTAGCAAATGTTATTTATGGTGTGGTAGGTATAAAGTTGAGGTACCTGAATTAAGGGCTGGATCAATTGGGCTAATTTCAGGCCCAGCAATGGACAAATTTATTACTAAAAGTGCAACAATTTACGATATATCAATTGATGAACCTGTATATATTCTGAAAAATAATGATAGATTATTTCCTCCTGTATTTAAAGTTGCAGTTCAAGCATACAATCCAAAAGATTTAAATCAATTTTTAGAATCTTTGAAAAAATTAAACAGATCGTATGTTGGATGTGAAGTACGTGTTGAAGATAATGGTGAACATTCTATTTTAGGATTTGGTGAATTATATATGGACTGTTTACTGCATGATTTAAGAATATTGTATGGTGGCATCGATATTAGAGTCAGCGATCCAATGGTTAAATTCAATGAAACAACAGAAGAGGTATCCAAAATCAAGTTGGTTACGAAATCAAATAATGGTAAAAATAGTATATCAATAATTGCAGAACCGTTAAATCCTAAAATTTCAAACGATATTAGAACCGGAATATTGGATATTAAACGTGATTCACCAAGAATGTTTGCGAAAAAATTAAGAGATAAATACCAATGGGATTCATTTGCAGCTAGATCGGTTTGGAGTATTGGGCCTAATGATTCAGGTACTTGTATATTTTGCGATGACACTTTACCAACTGAAGTCGACAAGGTGTTCTTACAAAAATTTAAGTCTGTAATATTAAAGGGATTTCAATGGGCCGCAAAGGAAGGCCCATTATGTGATGAACCAGTAAGTGATGTTAAATTCAGTATAATTGATTTCAAATTTGCTGATAATGAATCAGATAGAAATGATGCTCAAATAATTCAAATGATTCGCAAAGCCTGCCATTCTGCCCTGCTAATCGGTGTACCAAAATTATTAGAACCAATTTATCAAATCGAATCAATTTGCCATTTAAATGCCTTAAATGCTCTAGAAAAGTTAATTGGTAAAAGGAGAGGCTTTATAATTGATAAAAATAGAATCGAAGGGTCACCTCTTTGGAAAGTTAATGGTTTAATACCAGTTATTGAATCTGTTGGGTTAGAAGTTGACTTAAGACTTTCAACTAGAGGCATGGCGTATCCACAAATGATTTTTAGTAAATGGGAACAAGTACCTGGCAATCCATTGGATGAAAGCGTATTTATTCCATTATTAAAGCGTGTACCATTATTATCAACTAGTCGTGATTTTATGATGAAAACTAGAAGAAGAAAAGGTCTCACTGATGATGTTTCACTGAAGAAATATGTCGACGATGAAACATGGAGTATGCTATTAGAGTTAGGGGTTGTATAGTTCTTCTATTTTTCTACATATATAATTTTCTTTTCTTGAATTATTTTTTTACTTACAAATCGGACAAATCTTAATATCTAAAAAAATTAAAACTATTATTTCTTACTTCTTCTTCTATGCTTACCTGGTCTATTAGTCTTTTGACGAGATTTTTGAGAAACATTTTGACGAATTTTTTGTTTCTTTTCACGTTGCTTACCAGATCCAACAGCAGCAGCTTCCTCAACAGCAATATCAAAATCGTCATTACCAGAAATTTCGTTATTTTTTCTTTTATTTTTAGCAGATTTAATCTTTTCTAATGTTTCTCTCTTTTCCTTTTGTCTTTGTTGTAAAGTTTCATGTTGAACTTGTTTGCCGAATTTCTTTAATTGTCTTTGTCTTCTAGCTTCTTCTTTTGCTTTCTTTTCCGTTGCTTCACTTACTAATTTAGCCTTTAATTTATCCATATGATCGTCAGATTTAACCATTTCAGCAAAATAATCAACAGGTCTCGCAAATGGAACTTTGAGAGCTAAAAGTTGTTTACGTCCTTCAATTGCAGCGTTTAAACCTTGTTTAAAGAATGCTAATTCTCTTTCAGTATCATCATAAATATCCTTAATTTCAGATTCAACATTAGTATCGTATGTAAGTGCCTGACTTTCATCAAATGGATATTTGTTCCATTGTATTTCTATTCTAGAAAGACTACCTTTTAACGCAACTTTATTATTAATAGTAAGTTTAGTATGTGGAACAACATCAGCATCTGAATCAAACTCAGCTTCTGAAAGTGGAATATCTTCATCTTCGTCTTCATCTTCATCTTCATCTTCATCCCCTTCTTTCTCCTCATGCGTTTCTTGATGTAATAGATCTTCATCATCATCAGCATCACCTTCACTTTCATTAAGAGCATCAATGTTGATTTCATCATCTTCACTGACTTCAGATTCAATAACGGGTTCTTCCTTCTTTGATTTCTTTTGAACCTTTTCTTGTGTTTTTAAAACCTTTTCAACTTTTGCATCTTGCTTTTGAGAAGCCTTTCCCTTCTTTGCAACCATGATTATCTAACTGATTTGTATGAATTGCACAGATAATTCAGTATACATAAAGGATGAAGTTTTCAGAAGAAAAAATTATACAAAAATTTTCCTATTTCCCAAAAAGGAAGTCGTTGAAAAAAATTGAAAACGACGATCGACGCGTTCTCGTACATGATCGTTCCGTAAATTTTGTATTGAACGTGTTTGCTTTTATTTTTCACTTTTGAATTGACCATATTGCTGATTTGCCTTTTAATATATCATCACATTTAATATAACACATAATGGACAAAGCAATTGGTAAAAAAAAATTTTTAGATCTTTTCCCTGAGTTAGTCACCGAATTACTTGACGTTTTAAGGGAAAATGGTATGCCAAACGATGCGATCTCTTGGTTTGAAAATAATCTTAACTATAACACTCCAGGTGGTAAATTAAATAGAGGTTTATCAGTTGTTGATACCTATGCATTATTAAAAGGTTTCAAATCATATGATGATTTTGAACCAGCTGAATACAAAAAAGCAGCAATTTTAGGTTGGTGTATTGAATTATTACAAGCTTATTTCTTGGTTGCTGATGACATGATGGATCAATCAATCACAAGAAGAGGTCAACCATGTTGGTATAAAGTTGAATCCGTTAAAGAAATTGCAATCAATGATGCATTTATGTTAGAAGGTGCAATTTATATTTTGTTAAAGAAATATTTCAGAAAAGATAATTATTATGTTGATTTATTAGATTTATTTCATGAAGTCACATTTCAAACCGAAATGGGTCAATTATTAGATTTGATTACTGCACCTGAGGATCATGTTGATTTAAGCAAGTTTTCTTTAGAAAAACATTCTTTTATTGTTATTTATAAAACTGCTTATTATTCATTCTATTTACCTGTTGCATTAGCCATGTACATGGCTGGTATTAATGATGAAAAAGATTTAAAACAAGCAAGTGATATTTTAATTCCATTAGGTGAATATTTCCAAATTCAAGATGATTATTTAGATTGTTTTGGTAAACCTGAAGATATTGGTAAAATTGGTACTGATATTCAAGATAACAAATGTTCTTGGGTTATAAATACCGCTTTAAAAATTTGTACTCCTAAACAAAGAGCAATTTTAGATGAAAATTATGGTAGAAAAGATCCAATAAAGGAAAAAGTTTGTAAAGATTTATTCAATGAATTAAAAATAGATTCCTTATACCATCAATATGAAGATAACGTTGCAACTCAAATACAAGAACAAATAAAGAACGTGGATGAGAGTAGAGGTTTTAAAGGTGAAGTTTTAACAACATTCTTTAAGAAAATTTACAAACGTTCAAAATAGATGTGCGATTTGTACGCATGATTGTCTGATTATATATATATATATAAACAACTATAGAATAATTCAATAAAAAAACAACAACAAGAAAAAGTAAAATGATAATAAGATTTATCTCTACTTATTTTGGAATCCCGGTACCAGCTTTAGGTGGATAGTCCTTAGAAGTAGTGGAGTCAGCTGGATGCTGACAAACACACCATTGATCCTTAGGGACCGGATCCATTGCGACAGGAATATGTAATCCACAGCCAATCCAGGTAGATTTATGACAGTTTTCACAGGTAGCAGGTCTGCACATTATTAATTGTTAGTATTGACTTGCAGTTGTAAAAAACAAGCTTATTTGCAGACTACAACAGAGTGGTTAAAATCCGTTGGTCTTCTTGGTACATCTCTTATTCCTGTTTTCCCCAGGGCGATTTATGTTTGTTCCACGACAATTTTATTTGTGGCACACAAATTGCACTACCCATAATTGACAGAAGAGAAAGTGAGATTTTTGTGAAAACACGTGCTTTCTTAACTGTCTTTTTTCTTCCTTCGGACTGTACTGTCGCAAAATACACAATTCTAGGAAAGATAGATATGGCAGACGCAAAAAGAAGCTCAGATTTGGTAGATGTTGCACAAATAGCAGATCATATACTTAAAAAACAAAAACCGAACGGTCAGTTATCGAATAAAGCAGATAAAGTCGATAAAGTCGGTAATAACGATACTGAAAAATTAGTTGGACAATCTGAACATGAAATAAATAATGATAATGTTGTAGTATCCGAATCAACTGACAACGCAATCGATCCTGTATTTGGGGTTGATCCTTCAGTAAAGAGTAATAAGGAAAATACAGAACAAAATGTTGAAGAAGAACAGCAACGAGAAGAACAAAAGCTGGAGCAAAAAGGAGAACAACAACAGGAACAAGACCAACAGGAACAAAACAAAACGGAACAACAATCACAAGGGCTTTCAAATGAATCTCAATCCAACTCCAAAGACTTTGTGCCAGTTGTACCTGTTGCAGATTCAACTGAAACATCACTTGTAGTTTCAAACAAAATTAGTACAACAGATCCTGAAATGTTAGCAAAAATTAAAAAGTTAAATCATAAAGAAGTAGAAAGACGTAGAAGAGAAAATATCAACATTGCATTAAGAGAATTACAAGAAGTAGTTCCAACAACTCATTCAAATAAAGCTCAAGTTATTAGAAAAGCTGTTGAACATATTCAAAAGCTAAAAGAAAATGAAGAAAATCTGGTCAATAAATGGACTTTAGAAAAAATTATTACTGATCAAGCAATTAACGAATTAGCAAATTCAAACGACAAACTGAAATTGGAACTAGGTAAAGCTTACAGAGAAATTGAACATCGCAAGAATATTTTTGAAAATTTTGTTGAGTTAGTTTCAAAACAAGAAAATTCGAATGAAATTGAAGAATTTTTATCAAGACTTAATGATTTATTTCTTAATAATGATATTGACGAAGAGGATGATGACGAAGAAGACGAGGAACGTGGAGGAGGTGATGAAATTACTAATGATCAACAAATAGATGAAAGGCTTAAATCAAACGATCAACAAATTATTGATGAGGAATCTATTGAAAATGCTTCCAAAGATGATAAAGCATAGTTTGAAACGTTTTTTAATTTGTTCCTTTTATTATTGTATATTCTAAATGTTTGTATCTTTACCTTTTTCTTAATTTATTTAATTTAGTTTGTTTTATTTAATTTATTTATATAATGCTATATTTCTATTTCCCTAACTAAAACACCCTCTGTACCTTGTCCCAAACTACCATCAACTGTAAAATCAATCGAGAGTCCCTCATCTGTGTATTTCATCTCCCCCCCATGGAATGAATAAATTGAACTTGTACCTGCATACATCAATTTATCTTCCATACCGCTTCTATTACAAATTATGACACATTGTGTTAAGTTTTGATGAGGTTTTTCATAAATTGGTCTTAACCTCATAATCCAGTATTTACCTGTACTACCATCAACATTTTCTAATTTATAATCAACTGATCTTTTAGTTTCTTTTGGTGAATATAAAATCGCATTATCCCTATAAAATTGGGGTTTATCATTAATCTCGTAATTACTGTTGTCTTTTGCATCATCATAAATTCTTTTAAACTCATCAATTTGTTCAGCATTCCAATTTTCATCCCAATTTGAATTCATCCATGCGGTTGGAATTAAAATTAACCTACATTTTTCATTAGCCGCAACCGTTGCAAACTCATATTTATCAAATGGTGCTTTAAATTCATAAGGATTTAGATCCATACAAATTCCAATAGTTGAGCGTATAGTTTCACCATTAATTGTTAAATCAAATGCTTTGAATCCATCTGGTGATTCACTACATCCCCAAGTTTTATCAGTATCAAATAAATGTGTTTTTCTATAATTGTAAATTACTTCACCCTTTGAATCAATTAACATTGCAGAATTATAAATTCTACTTAGTTTTGAATCCTCAAATTTTTCTGGATATCCTAATAGTGTTAAACAATTCCAACGCTTTGAAAGTAAATGCCCAAACTCATATGACTTACCACCCCCTACCTTTTCTAAATAAGGTTTTATATGTGTTGAAGATTTAAAATTGTATCCTGTAAGTGCAAGTTCTGGTAATACAATCAAATCAGGTTTTTGGCTAGTTGTTGGAAACGCTTGTTCTAACATCTTCAGTGCTTTCGCCATATTTTCTTCAACATTTCCAAGAATGGAGTTCAATTGGACTGCTGCAACACGTATTTTCATTCCGATAAAGATAACAGACAAATATAATATGAAACTTTTCACAAAGAAAGCTTTGACCTGTTGTATTCTCCCACTTGAAAACTGTGCGATTGATGTTCTCAACCCCAACAATAAGCTTTTATTGTTCCTTATATACTGATTTTAACTGGTTTACCAATGGATTTCGCCAGTATCTTGCTTGATCCTCAAATCAAAACGCATGTGTTGTTACCAATTACTCTAATCATGCTTTTGGTGCATGTTTTACGTCTAATGGTATCTTCACTTTTGAAGCCCAAGCAACAGTTACAAAAAATGTCGAAGCTTAGAGAAAACCAACATTCACAATATATTACAATGTCAGGAAATAATTCATGGACTTCTTTATGTAAATCTGAATGGGACACAAAGAAAGCTTATATATTTGAACAGTATTCAAAACGTAGTAATTTAAATAAAATCTTAGAAAATCCAATTGATGATGAAAACAAAATTAATAGTATATCAACTTCAAAGAATAATGAAGCAAAGAATCCATTTACTCAAGCTGGTTTTAGTGATTCATTATGGCAAGGTATGAAGGGTAATTTGTTAAATTATTTACCACAACCGATTTTAATGTTTTATATGTCATTCTTATTTCGTGGTTATATTGCATTAAAGTTACCGTTTACTTTAACATCAAATTTTAAACCAATGTTTCAATCTTCAATTATGACATCTGAATTAGATGTTTCCTATGTTACTGGTATAAGTTGGTATTTTGTTAATTTGTTGGGTGTTGAAAGTTTAAGTAAAATCTTTATCCCAATTTTTGGAATTTCTTCATTATTTGATAAACCTGAGCAAATAATTTTAGAGAGTATATCTTCTATTGTAACAACCGGTATAAATCCAGGTCAATCAAATAATCTTCCACAAGGAATGTTTAACCAGCCGGATATAGAAGAATTATTTAAAAAGAAAGCTGATGGGATTAAAATGGCTAATTTTAGAACATGTTTAACAAATGTTGAAGAAAGAATACTGAAAAAAAATGAGAGTTTATAAAGATTTTTAAAATGCATTGTAGACTTATGTACATGTATACGTAAAATAGAGAAGAGATTATATATATATATATATAGTAATCATAAAATTAGAATTTATCAGAAATATCAATACTACTTGAAATATTGTTTGAATCTCCTATGTCTTGTAAGACTTTGAAAATTGTTTTCTTTTCATCACTGGATATTGGATATTCAAGCCTTTGAGACCATAATAATACAGCCAATGGTGAATGTGAATTTGCATAAAGTGCAAGAATAGTCTTCTTCACAGATTCTGCTAAGTCAACATAGTCAAAGCCCCACAATTTTATTATAGTTGTTAAAAATATAGCTTTATCTTGATCAGACTTTTTCATGAAAGTAGAAGATGATGCTATCCTATCTATTATTATATTAGGTATACTTTTTAAGTTCTTGTAATTTGGATTTTGTTTTAAATATTTGATGAATAGTGGTAATGTGTGTAGACGAATAAAGGTGGAAATATCTTTTATGATTTCACCTGTTAAATGATCTTCTTGTAAAATCATTCCACTTAGAGGTTTCGTTAGTAAATTGAATAACATTTCTCTTTTGGGCTCTGTGGTATTTGCATTCTCACAAACATTATGTACAAGTTTAAAATAACTAGTTATTATATTTATATTTGGCATAAAGCCTTGGTACTCAAGTATTTCAAAAATTTCTTTTGCTTTCGATACATCTTTAACATCTATAACTCCTTTCAAATAAAATTCCAAAAATGACTCAGGGACAACTAAAAGGAAATCTCCATGTGTATACTGATTATATGCACTTATAATTGAACTGACAGCTTGGATTTTTTGAGCTTCAATTAAGTCAAAAAGAATGGATTGTAAGACTTGATCATGATAATTTAAAATATTATTGATGATATTCTCAGTCAATTGTTCAATAAATAAATCCTGTTGAGATTCCGAAAATTCAGGAATTGTTTTAACATATAAGCTTAATATTGTTGATTTTGAAAGTTTTGGAAATTTTTCAAAAAGATAAGCAATTGCACTGTTAAATTCAAAGGAAGATTCATCTGAAATTGTATTGAGAATTTCAGTTTTTATTTCGTCTGTAAGAATCAAATTTGATGTACGAGTACTAGGTGAAATACTTTCATAAACTCTGTCATATCTCTTGTTCCAATTTAAAATAATACTTAATTTATCTTGATATTTAGTGGAATTATCATGTTTGATTCTTGAATAATAATCATACTTGGATAAATAATTACCAAAATAGTCATTATAACACGTATTCAATGCAACTGTTTCATCAAGGTAAACAAACGGTGATGTAATAGAATCTGGATTGAATTTATCAACAACTGAAATAAAATTATTATCAGGAACTTTGAAAGTTTCTATATTATCAAACGGTTTACCAGTTAAACGTTTTTTAATATCATTCTTTCTGTTAATAGCGTTTTCATCTTCGTGCCCAAATAAAGAATTATATCTAACTGAGTTTGATAAGCTAGAAAAATTTGACTTCTTCAGTGTATAGCGTAGCTGTAAACCTTTCATATGAGCCTATATTTACCGACCGTTCTTAAGGATACTTTTCCTTAAAGAAAAACTGCATTATTGTTAACGTTAATTTTTGAATCTCAATGTCGAAATTTAGAAGTTTTGAAACATTGAAAAATTGGAAAATTGGCGTGTCTCACATGAAACCTATTCAAGAACCTAGATTGGAATATTTTCTTTTTTTTTGCTTTAGAAAATATATAAGTTGCTGAACATATCAGGATATATTGAAATATGGTGATAAGACCCTTGAAAATTTCTTATTTTATGACAATTACAATTACTTTTTGGGTAATTTTGAGTACAATTATACCGAACTTGTATAAAAATTATGCATTCCCTCCAAATTATGAAGATATTGATGGATATGCAAACACTGCATATTATAACGATTTAAATTCACCGAACATATTTAACAATAACTTAACTAACTCACATATTGTTTTATTTACCGCTCACCCCGATGATGAATCGATGTTCTTTTCACCGATTATTACAGAGGTAACAAAGTCTAATTATAATAATTTTTTTCATTTAATTTGTCTATCCAATGGTGATTTTGAGGGTTTGGGTAAAATTCGTCAAAGGGAAATCGAAAAGGCTGCAAATTTATTAAACATTGACACCGTTAAAGTTTTGGATTACGTTGATAATATAAAAACATATTGGGATAACTCAGATATATTAAATACTTTTCAATTTGAGATTAATGAAATTAAGAAAAATTATAAAATTGATAATAAAGATCTGATTATTTTAACATTTGATGAACATGGAGTTTCAGATCATCCAAATCATAAATCGTTGTATATTGCAGTTAAAGAATTTAGTAAAATAACAGGTATCAGGTCATATTCTTTGAAATCTTGGAATATATTAATTAAATATTCAGGGGTACTTTTTACTAATATTGAACTTGCATTGAAATATTTATCAAGAAGTGAATATCTACGAACACAGTTAGAAAATTATAATATTGATATTTGCAAGTATTTTCCTAAACAAGAACATGAAATCATCAAGATTTATTCAGATTTTAACAGTCTGTTTTTAAATTTGACATCAATGGCATGGGCACATTATTCACAAATTGTTTGGTTTCGTTGGATTTGGATATTTTTTAGTAAATATATGAATTCTAGTGAACTTGTTCCAATAGCTTGATGAATGTTCACATTTTGCTTTATTTTCCTAGCTTTATTATTTTTCTTCATTATTTTTCAAATCATTATCATTTTTTTATAATGTAGTATAAAAACCAAGTTTCTATAGAATAAATTATTTTAAAATATACAAGGAATGCAACTACAGAGTTACCACAAATCAAAATCATTATCATCATCCACAACACGACGTTTGATTTCTTCCTTTTTAACCCTTTCTCTTGCATATTCTTCTTGCATTGTAGATAGTATTTGCTTTAGTTCTTGTGTTCTTTGTGGTGACGTTATGAAGTTTTCAATTAATTTATTAGCATCCAAAAAGTGCCCTCTATTTGCTAGTTCAATACAGCATGCATGAACATACTCATATAATGTAAATTCATTTAGATCTAGATTGATTTTTGGTTTATCATAATCATTTGAAGTAGTTTTACCAAATACAGTTGGCACTCCCTTTAATAATTCATGAGAACTTGCGTATTTAATTTTTAATTTAATCATACCAATGGATGGAGTTCTAATATAATTTTCACACATTTCCCAAATTTTATCAAAAAATCTATATTTAGTTTCTAGTAATGATTTTTTATTAGCTGAAGACGGTTTTGCAGATTGTAATAAAATTTCATCACCTTGTAATTCAGCTTCAATTCTTTTATCAACTGCATCACCAAACAAACCAGCACAACGTAATGCTAATTCCCAATAGCTAACAACCCTTGAACTATCCAAATTATATTTATTGTTATATTTATCTAAAATTAAATTATTAACTTCAATTGCAGTTGCCAATTCACCATTTTTGGAGTATGCTAATAAAATACTTATCAAAATCTCTTCGTTTGGCCAAACTAATTCTTTAACATTCTTTTTAACATTGAAATGTTCCAGCAAACGGATTCCATTCCCATAATTATTTCTATCAATTTTAATACCCCAGTAAGATTCAATCAATTTATCTAATGATGGTATATCACAATGTTTTCCTAAACCTTTAATAATAATATTAACAATTGATAAGTTATCACTCAAACTATATTGTGACTTATCAGATTCATATCTTTTAACCAACATTTGGAAATTATGGCCATGATGTGGATATAAATACTTTGTTGAGATGTTTGAATTTTGATTAATATTTTTGACAGATTCCCCAAAAATTTTCCAAAAATTTTTATTTGTTCTTGAAAGAATATCCATTTTAATTATCCATAAAGTATTTGTCATATATAAGTTTGAACTTGGATCCTTTACCTTTTCTTCAAATTCAGAAATTAATTCAATAGCTTTGACTAAATTTAATCGATTATAGTGAAACAGAATTATATCTTCATAATCATTCAATGTTAGATTTAGTTTATTTGAAAATCCATTTAGAATCGATCTTGTCGATAAATAAACTGATCTTCTAATTGTGTTTAATCTTTTGATTTCATCAGGAATATTTGAATCATGTAAAAAGCTCTTATTTTTTGAAAGAAACTTAACTTGTTGGTTTAACGATTCATTATAATAAATCAACCGTTTGATAATTATTGAAATTTCAATGGCTGATAATTTACCATTTAAATGTTGAAATTTATTTACATTTGATTTAAGTGCATCATATAAACTTCGTATGTTTTTGTTATATAAACTATAATGAATTGTTTGGATTAATTTATCAATATTGTTGGCCTCTTTAGATACTGGTATTATATTCTCTTCAACATTATTTAAGAAATTTAAATTAATTGAATCTAAAGACTTGGTCAAACTATCAACATTTGGTTTATATTCAAATTTCGAAAATGGTTTGCCAATGTGAATTTTTAGATGATGGTTGCTATTAACAAAATTATTATTATAATAATCCTCTAATTTTCCATAATTTTCTTCATAGACTTCTAAAGATGCATTGTTTTGCAGTTGTCTTTTCGTATATTCATTAAGTCTACTAGCTGGAACAAAAAATGAGATGCTTCTCGCAGAGGAGATTTCGCCTAGAGAACTCCTCAACATGATGAGTTTTCAAGTTGTTGAATTTTAGGTATCTATATCAACGTAAAACTAAATAAAAACGTCGATACTTAAAGGTAAATTCAAGATTCAATGGAAAACTCGAAAATAGAAAACAGAAAATGAGAAAATGAGAAAATATCTGAAAGGAGAACTCAGAATTACTTAAGGAGTACAATAGAGTAGAAGAAGCAATTTATAATATAAATATAGGAGGATTAGAAGTCATCAACTTCAATACCAACACCAAGTTTTGCTGCTTCTTGGAGACAATGATTACCAACCCACACATCCATAATACATAAACCAACAAGTTTACTAACAACAACGTTACTTTCTGTTAACCATGAATTGTCCTTCGTTTCATCATATAAGTCAGGTATAGCAATTAATGAATCTTCCTTGATATTATTAATGATTAATTCACCGGCTTCTTGAGAACAGTGTTCAATTGAATCAACGATAATTTTACCACCATTATCAAGAACCAAATCTTTCAAAACTGAACTTTCAATTTCAGTCATATGAGGTTTATATGAACCAATTGCACCTATAAAACATTTACCTTCACATTGATCAATTAGTTTTTTAGTAACTGTTGGTGTTGAAGTTGGAATACAAGTGAAAACAACAGTTGTGTTTTTGAATTCTTTTAATAATGGATCGTTATCATTACCAGTTGACAAATGAGTAGATTTGAAATTAACAGAAGGATATTCCGTTCTAAAAGATTCACATAAGGATTCAGCCTTTGAAACGGTTCTATTAGCAATGACAACGTCCGAGAATCTACCTGGATATAAAATCAATGCTAATCGAACATGCCAAATTGCTTGAGCTCCAACACCGAAAACAACCAATTTTTCGTTGGAATAATTTCTCTCAAGGGGGTAATATTGAACTAGTGGCAAACTATTACATAAAGCCGTTCTAAAAGCAGTTAATGTTGCACCATTAAGAATACCAATAGGATAACCAGTTTCCCTATCCAAAATTGTAGTGATACCTTTAAATCCAACTTTAGACCCAGAAATTGCCTTCATACCAACTCTTGTACCTGTAGAGGCCATGAATAAATGTGTACAGCCATACTTTGTAGTTTCAACAATTCTTGGTGGAATAATACTTGGGTCTTGTTCATATTCACATAATGCAGCAAGAAGGGTCTCTTGATATTCTTCAACACCTGCCCTTTTCAAACTTGCGAAATGTGAAGTAATATCACTTTCTTTAAGGATCAACATTGTTTGTGATAGGTTAGGCAACTCAGGAACAACAACATTTGAATGAAAATGTCAGGAGAAGACGATTATTTGATGGTTGGGTTAGCTGCTTCACGAGAAAGAAAGTCGGAATACACCTACGTTTTGGGAAAGTGCAAGATATAGCGAGCTGATACGCTATAATTTTCTTCATAATAGGCCATTAGCTGGTGTGTGTATAATGAAACAGAAGCATGTCAACAGACTATGTACCCCTTTTAGAATCCAGAATTCTATATGATACAGTTCGAAAAACGTTAAGCCATTCATCTTTACAACTCGATGTCTGTGAAGTGGATGATTTATCACAGAAAGATATGGACTCATGCTTGAAAATTCTTGATGAGAATCTTGGTGAAACTTATAAAAAAGTAAATGGTAAGAATTGGAAAGTTGGGAAACGTAACGAGATGAAAGAGCTGGGACTAGTTTATATCTTGATAACTCAAGATGTTGATATTTGTGGATTTATATCTCTCAAAATCATAAACGAATATGACCTTTGTACTTTGTATCTTTATGAAATTCAACTTGACGGATCGATGAGAGGGAGAGGTTTGGGTACAGAATTAATGCACCAATTGGAAAACATTGCAAAAGCATTACAAAATTGTAAAAAATTGAAAAAAATATGGTATAATGAATCCCCGGATGATTATACGGATTTAAATGATCCAGAATTAGAAATATCAGGCATTGGCTTAACTGTTTTCAATTCAAACAAAGGTGCAAGAAAATTCTATAAAAAATTAGGGTTTGTGTTACATCCAAGTAGCCCCACTGATAAATGCCTAAGAGACGGTAAAATAATTGAACCAGATTATTATATGTTAGAAAAAAAAATTTAATATAATCTTAGTTTAACTTTATAGAAAAAATTTATAGCATTAAACCAATCAATAAAGTTTGAACTTTTGCATCAAGTAGATAACCTTGGTTATGCCATTCATCAATTGATGTTTCCAAATCTTTTAAATCAACTTGAACAACTTCAATAACTTCACTATCCATCCAATGAGGTACTGGACTTTTATTTTCCTCTAATTTCATATCAACATCAATCCACACAACTTTAGAATTTGCATCAGTTAAACCGGGATCACTCCAAATCACATTTGATGTTTTTCTAATTTTACCAACATATCCAGTTTCTTCCTTTAATTCTCTAATTGCACAGCTTTCAACGCTATCATTTGGATCAACCAATCCAGCAGGTAATTCAATACAAACTCCATTGATTGGAGGTCTAAATTGTCTAACTAAAACCAATTTTTTAGTTCCATCTGGATATTGTAAGATTGGTACAATAATAACTGCATCAATTTCTGAAGTTTTTGGTCTTGTTGTACGTTTAGCAATTTCCCAAATACCCTTTTTACCTAATGGTGAAATATATTCTAATTTTTCCAAATTCAGGAACTTGGCATCGTCATTCTTTAATTTTGATTGCGATATGATTTTAGCAACTGTTGTTTTAGGATTGAGTAGCTTACTTGCATTTTTGTAATTGACTGATGTAGATGACATCCTTCTGAACTTGTTATTTCTAAATAATTTCATTTAATACATATAAGATTGATTCTTTAAGGACTAATCCGAAATTGTCATATCCTAAATTTTAAATGAACTCATCCGCGTTAAACATTTTGGGAATCATAATTTTTTGTTCAGATCAGCCATCTGAAGAGTACTTGCAACCTTATTCTTTCCTTCACAATAAAAAGGTATTTACTGAGATGTCTGAAATGTATAATAGAATACAGAATGAGTTAGTTACTTCCGGGAAATATAAAGAAATATATAATATTTTAGAAACAGAACTTCGAAATTGTGGCTGGTACGACAATTTTCAAAAATTAACAGAATTTACAATTGAACAGTTAAACGATCAGGATCTACAATTTAACAAAATTTTAAATATGCTGGAATCAAAAGGAATGGAGAATGTGCCTGATGATGTTAAAATTAAAATTATCAAGAAAATTTCGGAATTTTTGAATAATGTTGTTGAATAAGAAGGAGAAAAAGATTCTTTTTATGTATTACTTTTTTTTTAATAAAATACTAATAAAAACAATAATTTACAAATTAATTGATGATACATAGAAAACAAACATATACATACATACACACCCGATTATTATAGTAGCAGTAAAAAATAATATGAATAATAGTATATATAAAAAAAAACAGTAATATAGGAAAGGTATACTTTGTGAGAATGAAGGTAGTAAAGATGAACATAAATCAATTATCCATTAATTAATTAATCATCATAATTTTCATCTTCATCGATATCCCTGACTTTTGACTGAGGTGTAACTTCAATGTTTTTTTTGTCGTTTGAAACATTATTATCATTATCTTCATTTTCATTCTCGATTTCATTTTCAATTTCTCCTTGATTTTTTTCAAGTTCAATAGTTTGTAAACCAAGTGTTGACTTTAGTTCGATTGTTTTTTCTTCAACCTTTGATTCGATCTCATTACCCTCAGTATTGTTTTCATCTTTTGTTTCATTTATCTTCTGTTTTTTCGGCTCAACTTCAGATTCTGTTTCATCTAATTGTCGTTTAGAAGTGTTGTCTGATTCAGATGGTGTTGTAGTTGCAGTGTTTGATGGCCCATCACTCTTTGGTAAGTTATTTTCTTCAACGGTTTTAGTACTCGAGTTTAAATCTTCAGGCTTTTGGGGGGTTTCAGTTGATATCACCAATGGTTCCACCGCTTTTTCGACTGATTCACTTTGTATATCAGTTGAATTTTTAGTAGCTGGTTGTTCTTGGTTTTTATCAGCTAGTTCAGTTGGTGTTACAACATGTTGAGTAATCATTTCATCGTGCTTTTCGGTTGGTTTCTCAACAGACTTTGCAACAGATTCTTTCTCAGCATTAATCTTACTTTGAGAGTCTAATTCAAGCAGTTTCTGTGCATCCTTTGTTGTATCTATAACATGATCGGAATTATTATTTTTGGATTGTTTTGGGGACTGTTGTTGGTGTTGAACCTGTTGTTGTTGGTGTTGAACCTGTTGTTGTTGGTGTTGAACCTGTTGTTGTTGGTGTTGAACCTGTTGTTGTTGGTGTTGAACCTGTTGTTGTTGGTGTTGAACCTGTTGTTGTTGTTGTTGTTGTTGAACCTGTTGTTGTTGTTGTTGTTGAACCTGTTGTTGTTGTTGTAGTTGTTGTTGTTGAATCTGTTGTTGTTGTTGAACCTGTTGTTGTTGTTGAACCTGTTGCTGTAAGTGTTGTTCTTGCTGCTGCTGCTGCTGCTGCTGTTGCTGTTGTTGAAGAAGTTGTTGCTGTTGCTGTTGCTGAAGTGGATGTTGTTGATTCATTGGGAATTGAATACCATTTGGTTGTTGTTGTTGCTGTACCTGTTGCTGTTGTTGTTGCTGTTGAATCATTTGATGAGAAGGCATTGTTAATTGATGTTGTGATTGAATTGGAGGCGGTAAATTGCCACCTTCTTTTTCATATTTTGATAACAACAATAATCTTTCAGCAATATGAGGATTTTCTGGATCTAAAGAAGCAGCTCTTCTATATGCATCTAGTGCATCAGTGATTTGATTATTACAAGTTTCATATAAAGTACCTAAATCATACCAAACTTCAGATAAATAAGGATTTAACCTAATTGCTCTTGTATACGCGTCCAAAGCATCCTTAAATTGGGAAATTTTATAGTATAAAACACCAATAGAACACCAAAATGTTGGATTTCTTGAATCCAAATTAACAGCATGTTGAAAGGATTCATAAGCATTTGAATAATCTTGTTTTGACATATAAACTCTACCCAAATAATACCAAGAGTGGGCATCTGAATTATTTAATTCGATTGATTGACTTAATAATTGTAATGCAATATCTAAATCATAAAATGGAGCATCACTTTGAGAATATAAGCCACCTAATTGTTGTAAAACTTTAGAATGGTTAGGACTTGCTTGTAGAACTCTTTCATAAGCTTCTTTTGAACCATTAAAGTCTCTATTTTGTTCTAAAACTGTACCAATTTGAAACCAAACATCAGTTTGAGTTAAAGGAGATGGTGGACTATTAAGTATATATTGGAAACATTCTAGAGCTTTTTGTAGTTTATTCTGTAGTTTATAAATTATACCTAATCTGAAATAAACTTCATTTGCTTTATCAAAAGTAGGATCCATTTCTAAAACTCTAACAAAGGCTTCTTCGGCGTATTCCAAGGAACCATATCTATCATATAAAATACCAATACCATGCCATAATTTTGGCACGCTTAAATTTTGTAAATTGAGTAAAGCTTGTTGATAAGCAGTATATGCAGATTGTAAATCATCTAACATTAAATAACAATGACCCAGTAAACCCCAGGTTTCACCATTACTTTGATCCAAAGCTAAAGCCCTTCTATACAAATCGGCAGCTTCTGCATATGCGTCTCTTGTTCTGTAAACATGAGCTAAATGAGTTAGAGCTTTAGCATTATTGGGTGTGTATCTTAAAGCAGTCGAAAATGCTTCAACAGCCTTCTCAACTTGACCTATGGTGTCTGCGCAAGTACCTATGGCGATCCAGGTGTCTGCACATTGTTGGATGAATTTTGAGTCATACGAGGCCATGGATGTAGTTGTACAAAGGATATGTGTAGGACAAAATAGACGAAATGGTTGTAGAAAAAGAAAGAAAAGAAAAACTACTGAAACAAACACAGAGGATGGAAATGGAAGCAGCTGAGTTGGCCTGTTGACGGTTTTGATTTTTGATGAAGGAAACGAAGAATGCAACTGGAAAAACGTCAAACAATAGCAATCGGCAAAGGCGCAACAATGGGCGCAACAAAAACGGATGCGAATTTTTCACGCACTAAAGATTGAATATTAAGTGTTACATATACATTGTTACAGACTATTGTTACTTCCAGGCTGTTTACTTCAAAGTGGTGATGAACGAACTCAAGTTGTACTCTTCTTCGTACTGTTTTTCATCCCACAACTCTCCAAGTTCCTTCACAACATGTCCTGCTTTACCTCCTAACCCGCCATCTTCCGTAACATCCCCTATCTTATTGCTTACGTCAATATTAGTATTTGGATTATTACCATTCTGGCCACCATTTTCATTACCATCTTCGTTATTCACATTATCGGAGTTAAACAAATCCAACAATTGCCCTGTATCCATACTTGCCAATCCGCTATTTTGTTGGTTCACAATACTTGATGCAATATTCATCTTAAATTTCTGTAATCCCATGATCTTTTCCTCTAATGTATGTCTTGTGATCAATCTATATACATTAACAACTCTTTTTTGTCCTAATCTATGTGCACGATCCATTGCTTGTAAATCGTTCATTGGATTCCAATCATGTTCAACAAAAATAACTGTATCTGCTCCTGTTAAATTCAAACCTAATCCCCCAACTTTAGTGGTTAATAATAATAAATCAATTGATGGATCTTCATTAAATTGCTTAACAATATTTTGTCTATATCTTGGATCTGTTGATCCATCCATTCGTAAGTACGTGACATTTGGCATATTCTTTTTAATTAATTCATTTTCAACTATATCTAGCATATCCTTCATTTGACAAAATATTAATGCTCTATGTTGTGAAATAACTGTTGATTCATTACCAATTAATCCAATACCACATTCTTTCAATAAATTCTTTAAGGCCATTAATTTAGGTGCATGCTCAATATCATCCAATTTCATATTATTTTTATTCAAATATCTAATAACTTCATTATATTGTGGATGATTCTTAGTTAAAACTAATGATGGATGATTACATAATTTCCTCATATACTGTAAAACTTGGAAAACATGTTGTTTCGCATTTTGTTTATGGTCATCACCTTCATCATCTTCCATTGTGCTTGTATCTTCAATATCCTTAACAATATTACTTTTTTGTTTATTGATAAAATCTTTATACAATTGCTTTTGAAGCGGCGATAATTCACAATAATAATCTTGAATAATTTTAGGTGGTAAGTCTGCTAAAACATCTTCCTTTAATCTTCTCAGCATGAATGGTAAAACTTGTTTATGTAAACTTTCTAAAACTAATGCACCTCTTTCTTGTTCCTTTTTACCTTTACTCTTTCTCGATAATGCAATTGGTTTGGCAAATTTATTATCAAATTGTTTATAAGTACCTAAAAATCCGGGCATTAAGAAATCAAATAAACTCCATAATTCAACAACGTTATTTTGAATTGGTGTCCCTGATAATAATAACCTATGGTTTGCCTTTAATTTTTTAACACTTTTGGATAATACTGATTTTGCATTCTTAATTATATGACCCTCATCTAAAACACAATAATTGAAATCAAATTTACTTAAAAATTCAATATCATTTCTAACAACATCATATGACGTGATGAGTACATCAATTTTATCTTTAATTTTTGAATTGATTTCTTCCCTTAAATTAGACCTAACACTTGGAGGTCCTGCATAAACTAAACATTTCATAAATTCTGCATATTGTTGAAACTCTTGTTCCCAATGTCCAGTTAATGATGGTGGACAAACAATTAATGACGATAATTTTCTATTTTCTACTGATTTATCTATTTCAAATTTTTTGCTCCTTAAATAATGATCACTTGAAATCATACAAATTGTTTGTAACGTTTTACCTAATCCCATGTCATCACATAAAATTCCATGCAAGTGATACTTATTAAGGAAATATAACCAATTAACACCTTCTTGTTGGTATTTTCTTAATGTTGCCTTTATACTAACAGGTAATTCAAATGACTCAATTTTAGTCGGATCCATCATTTGACTTAAAAATTCTCTCTCTTTTTGTCTGCCTGCTAATAATTTTTCTGGCATATCAACTGGATCTGGTATACCTGATTCTAATGGTACAAGCTTAATAATTTGAGCAAATGTAGAAGTTGATAATAATCTAATATCCTTATTTGAATCACTCATCCTTCCTAAAATTGGAACAATAAGGAAAACAATATATGGTAAAATATTTGAATCCATTACTTGAACAACATGATAAATACATTCAACCGATCCTTGCCTCTGATAAACATTCAATTGATTATTAATCAAAGGTAAAATTTTTTCAACTAGTATTTGAAATCCAATGTTTGGAATTGTATTTATAATACTAGATAAACATTTTGATGCAGAATACCTAAAAACTGAATTTGTTGAACATAACCCTTTGAGTATACTATCGATATTATCTAGAATTTTATCTCTCAGTGTCATAGCAAGTTTTGGAAACAACGTTTTGATTAATTCATAGCAATCAATAACATTTTGACCTTCTTTATCACTAACTTCCGCAATATCCTTATCTAAGAAACTTAAAGGTTCAATCATCGATAATTTCAATTTTGGCAATTTATTAAATAATTCATCTCCAAAAAATTCAACTAATGATTCCAATGTAACTTTACCACCCCTTCTTTTAATAATTGCACCCTTTACTTCAAAATCAATTAAAATCTTTTCATTATCATCCTTTTCTTTATTGACAATAACGGGTATATCATCAATCATATTTGCATCTCTACCTTCTCTGTACAAAGTTAAAATCCCTTCGCGATTCTTATTCGGTATGAATTCTGGTACTTCAGCCGGATCAACACATAAAAATCCACACAAATTTTTAACTATTTTTTCAGCAATTGAAGTTCTGCCTTCTTCAATCAACTTACTTATCAAATACGAAACATCTTTTGATGTATAATCTTGAATTAAATTACTATTTGTTAACTTGACACCATCCATTAATGATCTAATAATTGGATTCAACTTTAACGGTAGCTCTCTCACACCACCATCTTTATTTTCAAAGGTAATGGAATGAATATAAGTACCAGCAATAGATGAGACAACAGAGTTCAATCTACTATTAAATTCATCATCAACCTCAATTATACTATTTTTAACTCTGTCTCTTGCGTTTTCCAGTGATTTCCCAAATGAAATTCTTGAGGTTGCGTTTAATGATTTATAACTATTCTCGTACCAGCCATTAATTAAATCTTTTGCATCATTAATTGAAAATGCACCAGGTCCAGCTTCATTTTCTCCCGTAACTAAAACTGCTAAAACTTTCATTTTTGATACGGATAAATGTGCGTGTTCTCTAAATAATGATAATAGATACGAACAATGATTTCTTGTACTACGCAATAATGGTACAATTTCTTTGAAAAAAGGCAATGAGGAACTTGGTACTGATAACAATTCTAATAATATTGGATTGATAAATTTGGAAATTTCAAAATAATCAACATTTGAGTTTCTCCCCTCCTTGATTGTGAATGAAAAAAACTCATTTAAAATCCAAGCTGAAACCATTCTTGAAGTCAAAAAGTTACTCTGAATTTGATTCTTTAAAATTTCAAATATTTTTAATAAATTATCTTGATTTGAAAACTTTGATAATGTTCTACCCATTGCCTTTGCAGCAATTAACCTTGTTTTATAGATAGTTTCTAATGGTACTAATGTAATATCACAATTAATCATTGGTGCATCAATATTGACATGTAAATCATATTCTGTTTCGGGTATACCAATATTAGAGTTTGCCAAATTAGCAGATGTATTATGATTATTCTCATTATCATGTTTTCTTTTCCTTCTCTTATCGGTACTTGAATCATAGCTTGAATTGAAGCTACTTGGGGATTGCGAAGATTTTTTAAAATTTATACCAGTCAATTGAATATCATTAGCTGAAATTGAATGGCCTGAAGGACGTAAAATATTTGAAGGATTCATCGAATAATTAAATCTTGGTAAACCTATTGGTGTAATCATTAAATCAATTAATGGATTTATGTGATTAATTAAAATTTCATCAACTAAATTAGGATCCTTTTTCACCAAATGATCAATTAAATCATTATAAACCTGTGCAGACAAATTCAAAACTTCATCATTTTTCTCCAATAATAAATTTTGGAATATCAATCGCAAAATATGACCATTGATCCAATCATGCATCGAATCGTTTGATATGTTGATAAAGGAAATCAAAGTTTTCAAAACAGATTTTCTAACACTTGACAAACTGTGACGTAAAAATGGATACAATCTTGGAACCAAAAAGGTGAAATTCCAATCATTTGATGATAGAGACATTTCATGCAAAAGGTTTGTCACAATTTTTTCTGTACATAAACTACCCAACAAATCCATTACTGAACCAGTTGCAGCGGCCAAATCATCCTTTAAATCAATTAGACAACCCCATAAAACAGATAATAATTGTTTCAGTAAGCCCTTTTGCAAAGTAACAAACTCTTTTGTAATTGGTAACAGAATCGAAGCAGCAACAGTTTGCACATCATCGTCACGATCCAAATCGTGTTCATTGCCTCGTAAACAATTAATAACAATATTTGAAGTCTCTAATAACATTTCTTGGTTATTTAATAATAAATCTGATTTTATTGAGACAAAATAACGTAAACCAAGTAAACCACCATGTTTGGCCTCCCAACATGATTTTTCAATATCTTCTTGTTTAATTAATTCACATAATGATTTGAAAACTAAATATGTATTTGAATTATCAACACATCTTAAAACTGCTGCCAAAACTTGCGAGGCATTTTCTCTTACGGGAGCAATAACAGTATCAGAAACATAATCACCAAATCTATCCATTGCCAAAACAGCTAATATACGAACGATTAAATCTTCTAATGTTTTATTATTTCTTTCATCATTTTCGATTTTCGATTTACCAGAGACTCTACCTATGGAACACGCGTGTGAACTGTATTTAATGATTTCACGTAATCCTAAAGTTGAACCATGACGAACTTCCCAATTTGGAGAGAACAAAGATTTGATTAGCAATTCATAAACACCTTGTAAAATCCAAACGTGATCAACAAATTTTGAAAATGAAGAAACAGTTTCTTGTAGTGGTTTATTCTCGATAACAAGTTTTGTACCGTTTTGTTGAGATGTTATATCTAAGTCGTTTTTAGTAGGAGAACTGTCAGAGGAAGACATAGCACCACTTGTAAAATCACTAGATTTTGATAATTGATTTGAAATCGTACTTTGAGAAATATCAATTGGAATTGGTTTTGAACCACCTAATTTTGCCTTACGTTTAGCTAAGGCTCGCATTCTAGCAGAAACTTTAGATGATTTACTATTTTCATTTGGTTCATTTTTCACAACTGTATCATCAGGTGACTCCGGCGATTCAGACTTGATTTCCTTTTTAATATTCAAAATTAAATCATCATAACCAATTTTTTTGGTAAATCCAAAGGATTTTATTTTCTTATTAGAAGTTGTATTATTGTTACCATTATTATTATTTTCTAATGACTTGAATACATTGAATGAATCATCCGTTGTAGATAACAACACACATCCAGAATATAAAACTTCCTTTAAATTCCAATCTTTAAACGACACAAGCATTGATTCATATTCATCAGTATCTAGCATTTTGTTTAATTTTTGATCAAAATCTACATCTTCAATATCTTCTTCCTTTTTGATTTTTACAAACTTCTCATCAGGTAGATCGGAACCACTATCAGTATTGGTGGCATTGCCATTATTGTTATCATTATCGTTATCATTATCATTAGCATTAGGATCCCATTGAGGTATATGAGATACAATTCCACCAAAGGCTCTTGCAGCGGAGACTCTTGTTTCCCACTTTTTATGAAACAAGAAGGGATAGACTCTAGAAATCAAATTTAGTGTGTCATGTGGATGCTGTTTTGCTAGATCGGCCAATTGATCAGCAGCGGTGTTCCTCACAAAGGGAGTGGAGCCCGTCTCCAAGATGGTGACCAAACGGTCCAAACGAGACATGTTGTGGTTGTTGCAAATGCGATGTCGCGGATAACAATCCACGTCCCAGCAGAAGGAAAGAGAGGAAAAGGTGTTCTTTATAAATGGAAAGAACGTGAGAATTTTTGTTCATTCTCTTGTGTCTGTGGACGATCCGTGCACCGGCTGGGGCCATCTGCCAACATGAATTTGACATCGTTGTAAAGTGTACGTTGGAGTGGAAAGAAGAGTACAGATTGGGGTAAATAAAAAGAAACACAGTAATGGGTTTTGTTGATGCCGTCTACATTCTAGACCACACACAGTTTCCTGTGTTCCACTATACTACAGACCCCAACGTACCTTCATTTTCCTACATTCGGAACCAATTACTTATTGCTAAGCGAGAATTGTATTCAAAAGCTGGTATAGAACTGGTCCAAAATGATCCAATACAAGATTTAATGTTTGAGTCTTCAATTTCTTTATCGGATGATACTGAAGATGTCACTATTTTATTAGATCCGATTGTCAACATCGATTCAAATTGGTTGGTTTCTTGGTGTAAAATTGACTCCTTGTATATGTTGACATTGGGTGCTCGTCGTGTTGGTCAAGTGGATGTTGTTTCGGATGATGAAGAGGAAGAAGAAGAAGAAGAAGAAGAAGAAGAGGAAGAAGAAGAAGAAGAAGAAGAAGAAGAGGAAGAAGAAGAAGAAGAAGAACAAGAAGAAGAAGAAGAACAAGGTGATGATGATGATGATGATGATGATGATGATGATGCAAGCGACATCCCAACTTCCACGTGTAAGGGATCACAAATACAGGATCGTGAAGAATATAAGGAATTTGCTAACAATGAAACAATTTCGATAATTAGCAGGATGACTGATCTTTCCATTAATCGTAACGTAGAAACTGCAAAAAATCAAGCAGATCAAACAAATTCTCAGGTGGCTATCAATATACAAAATCCATTACAATATGTAAACTTCATGGATATTCTTACACAAGCAATTAAATTAATGTTACAGACAACGTCACTATCGGCACATAAAATACAACTGAATTCACATCGTATAGTTATGCTATTACAAGAGCTTTTAGATGCTTCAATCCCTTTTATATGTGATTTGAATCAATTGAGAGAATTGTTACCAAATGATAGTATAATTGAAAAATTAGTTAATGCAACAAAGCAAATTCAAAATACTGCTGCATCCTCTATTTCAAATATTAAGAATGGCTCGATTCCAAACATCAAACAAGAAAATAATCCTACGACTTTCACATATTCAACAATTCTAGAAAAGTCAGGTAATCCAACACCCTGGAGAAAATCAAATATTAAAACCGCACAAAATGAAATATTTTTAGATTTTTATGAAACAATCGATCTAACCATTTCGCCAAGGAATAAAAAATCTAAGAAAACGTCATTAAATTTTAAATCATTTTATTCAAAAACTGCACAGAAGTCAACCTACTTAAATGAAGAAACTTCGATTATTAATAAAGCAATCATTCATGGACACTTAGAATTAGCAACTTCACTAGTTGGACAGCCAACTTTAGAAATTCAATTGAACGTACCACATCCAGTTAATTTAAGTAGTTGTTATCCATCATTACATCAGAGTGTTGATAGAAAATCCTTTCAAATTTCAAATGGTAAATTACTTCAATTGATTCCACCTGATGAAAAATGTAAATTGTTAACCTATAATATCAATTTGCTAGAATTAAGGGAAGACTATGACGATACTCATTTAGATATTTCGAAATTTTGTGGTTCCATTGGTGTTGAATTGTTTTCTGGATTAGGTATAAATAGAAATGAATTTGAAATTGTTGTTAATACCGGTTGTGGATTAAATACCGGATTTGGCAATAAAGATTCGGTATCAAATATAAAAGAAATTGAAGATTTACATATTGAAATTGTGTTACCTGATAGTGCGTCATTGGATATAAATTCAAATGAATCTACAATGAGTCATAATCACGAAAACGCAAATTATTCAAAGAATTTGATAAATTTGAATAAAAGTGATTATAGTAATATGAATGATGAAAACACCATCAAGGATATTGATTTAAAAGTTTTAACTAGTAGTACGGGTACTGTTGTTAAATCAGAAAATGGGAATTACCAATGGAAGTTAGATTCAGATATTGTTATTGGTGGTATATTTACATTACGTGGATCAGTTGGACTAAAAACTGATTCATTGAATAAAAGAGTTTCAAAATCTCAAATTTCACCTTACTATATTCAAGTTCATTATAAACATCATGGAAGTATACCAAGTGGTATTAAAATTAATAGTATTTCAGTTGTTTCTGGTGGTATTAACGCCAAACCATTCAAGGGAGTCAAGTATACTTCAAAATCGGGCGAATATTTAATTCGTTAAGTGATAATAATAAAGCATATGTAACATTATATCTAAATTTATATAAAATGTAATTAATGATTTTAAAATGATGTTCTTGGTTTAACAGCTAAGCCATTTTCTAAAACTTCAAGTAAGTCATTTAAATCACACACTTTACAATCTAATATTGACTCATTTTCGTTGATTAAGTAATGATTTTCAACTTCTGAATTATCATCATGTCTTAATAAAATAACTGCACAACCCGCATTTAAACCTGCATCCATATCGTCGATTGAATCCCCAACCATTATAACTTGTTTTGGATTTACATTCCATGATTTACAAATATGCAGCAATGGTTCAGGTGATGGTTTTGGGGGTTTAAATTCTCTTGTTAAAATAGGACCATGTATTAAATGACTTGTATTATTGTGGTTAATATCAAATACATTGTCATTACAATTCAAAAACTTTTTACAAAAATCATTAACGGGTTCTGGTACATTTCTTGTACATATAGAAATTTTTATATCATAATTATTCAGTTCTTTAAATGTATTCAATAATCCATTCGTTGGTTCTTGTTCCATCATTGCTTGTTTTTCTATTTTTCTTAATTTTAGTTCAGCTACGTGTTTTTCTTTCTCTGTAGGTAAAGATTTTAAATGAGATAAAATATCTACTCCATCGGGTACTTGCAATTGACTTCTCATTTGTCCAAACATCCAAGTTTGTGGTTTTGTTAATGTACCATCCATATCAAATATAATACCTTTGATTTCAAGAACCGAGTCACTGACATTATCTAAACCAGATGTTTTTGTGGCATTCTGAGATGGTAAAACCAGTTTATAGGAAAGCGCTTTATCTAAGCCTGTCATGTTTGCAGATATTCTTCAAGAACTTTTAGTTTATGTCCTATAATAAATCAAGATTATTTATCTAATCAATGTTTTATCATGTAGAAATTATCGGCTTAATCGCAACTGGAAAAACAAAACTAAAAAAAAAAAAAAGAAAAATTGAAAATTAACAAAACTCGAGAAAAAACTAAAAAAATTAGAAAGCGGCTTTAATTTTTTCCATTTTTCAAAAGCCGAGCCTCCTTTTTTTTCCAATAGGAGAAAATAATAAAAGTGGGGATAGGACCTGATTTGACAACGTTACAATGAAATCATCAACATGGCATGATCTTGGCAGAAACATGGGATATAAATTGAATTTCTCCATTTAACGTTTCTTCTATCTTGCTACGACTTTGTTTTTCTTCTCTTCTTTTTGTTTAACCAACTACTAAAAGACTAATAATGGGTATAATCCAAAAAATCAAACAAAAGTTTCATCAGGATGCAGATAACACTAATAGATTGATGACTACAGAAAATAACAAACAACAATTTGGTGTACCAACGAATGATGAACCAAGAAATAGATTGATGGATACAATTTCAAATACTCAAGGTGCTCAGTTTGCAGCTAAGGAAAATGATCCTACTGAAACTGTTACTGATAAACTGGAAGTTGATAAAAATAACCTTTTTAATACGTTACCTAATAAAGAGGCATCTGAAGCCGCAGTTGGTATTGATATTACTACACAAAACGAATCCCCTAAGAATGCTTTATTGGATGTTCAAGCAAATGTCCCAGTTACTGGTAATTCTGATAATAATGTTAATGATGATAGCATTATCCTCAATAGTGATCGTGTGAAATAATTGATGATTAGTTCTATGTGTGTGTGTTTTTTTTAATCGAATTTTGTTTCTTTTTTGGTAAGTTTTTACTTTTTTTTCATATAACCTTTGACTTTATTTTATCACTTTTTTATCTCTCTAGCAGTATAATATTTTCTTTATTTTTACTAATGATACTACTATATAATTCAAATTTGAAAAAAAAAATAACTAAATAATATTACAATCGTATGAAATTCTATACATAATATAAAAAAAATGCTAATTACATATAACACCAACCATTTACACCTTCTTTTGTAATTTCATTTGAGAAAAACGAATTTATTAATCTAACCCAGTTTTGTAAAACGACTGAATACTCAATTCCAGTATCAAAACTATTTGTCCTTGGTACATTAATTTGGATTGGTTCAGAATTTATCAATTTGTTAATTAACTCATTACAGTTCTTATTGATTTGATTTAGATTTTGACATCTTTTTGTATTACTATCAATATTTTCAATTATTTTCATCAACCTGTTATTATGATCCGAAATTTTAAAGAATGTTGAAGTATTTGAATACATTATGGTAGATGAAGTTGTAATTGAATTTACCGAATTCAGTGAATTAATTGAACTGCTTCTACTTCTATTCACCGAATTAGGATTAAAAGTTGATGGGCATCTTGATGCATTTGGTGAAAAATCCAAAATTTCATTTAAGTGGATAACTGATTTTAGGAAAATCTTTAAATTAATTGAAATATGAATACATTTGATTAGAATTAAAGAGACTAGAACATTTGGTTTGGAAATTTCTAAATCGTCCAGCTGCTCATCGATTAAATTTGTGATTTTTTTAGTCATTTTGGAAATTTCTAGTTCAATTGAATTGAATTTATTATTCAAAAAATCATTGAGATTACCATCACTTGAACTTGAGGTGGTACTAAATTCAGTTATAATGGTTTGAATATTCAATTTTCTACAATATACAAATAATTCATAGTATAATTTGATAATTAACATAAATTTGAAATTTGTACCAGTTATGTTTATTGTACCTAATTTATCCAACGTATCCAGATCTTGTAAACTGTTATTCAATATAACTAAATGTAAACCAATTGATAACCATTCTACTTCAACATTATCTGAAAATTTAAGTTCTTTAAGAAAATTGTCAATAAAATCTAAATCGATTGCAAAACAAACAGTTGAGCTTCTTGGAACACCAAAATATAATGTATATAAGGAATCTAAAATAACTAATTGAATTAAGTTTGAAAAGCATGGACTATCATAACCTTCTTTAAATATAAACCAATCTTTAAAATATGAAAAAGAAATACCAAAACCTAATGAATAATCAAAACCTGATAAAACAATTCCATAATTTAGTAGTACTAATGTTGATGTCAAAATGACTTTTGCGGGTATTGAGGAATAAACAAAAGATTTTGATAAAAACATGGAAGTTATACTTTCAAAAGATTTTGCAATATCTAAAAAATAAGCTGAACTTTTATCTGTCTCTAAATGTATATCATGAATTGATTTTAATGCGGTATAAAATAAATCTATAATTAAAACAAAATCAGCGTTATTAATCAATGAAGATACTGACATTTTGATAATTGAAGAAGATGGTAACAATGGATATTGAGGATATAAATTAACATAATAATGATCAATTAATGAATCGAGATTTTCTCTTATCTCAGTATTCTTGAACTTCAAAGAATTTTGAATAATTGAATTGGCTAAAGCTGAAGGATTTGATAAAAAATTTGCTCTGTTATCATTATTTTCACTAGCAAATGATAATCTGGGAGATCTTTCCTGCAAATTAAAGGGAACTTGGATACTTGATTTTGACATTCTTGAATTATTCATGAAAAAATCATCTTCAGAATCAGAATTCTCAAATCCACTAATGGAACCTTTTGAATTATTATTGTTTGCATATCCTGAATTTGATAATAACATTCTATTTGATGCAGATGCAACTGATGATGATGAACTAATCGATGAATGTGTTGAGTCCAATGAACTTTTCCTTCCATTAGTTTTAACATCGGAAGATAGCATTGGCATTTCAGTTGGAACTTTCCAAAATATTCCTTGTTTTTGTTGATGATTGTGATGGTGATTTTGGTACTGCTGTGGATGTTGTTGATTATGATGTTGAGGTTGTTGGGACTCTTGAACTTGTAGTTGATGAAATTGTTGCGGGTGAGGTTGTTGTTGTTGTTGCTGTTGTTGTGGAGGCTGCTGTTGTGGAGGCTGCTGTTGTTGTTGAGGTGGGATATTTGTTAAATCGTTTTGTTTATTTGTGAATGGTATTGAATTTAATGGAGGTAAAATAAACTGTTGTCTTGCTGGCTGAATTGGTAAATAATTATTAGAATTTAAATCATTTTCACTTTCAAAATGATCATTCTTTGTAGTTGACACATTAGAATTAGCTCTTGATCTTGAAACTTTTCTTTTTTGAGTTGTTGCAATTGAAGGAATAGTGTTTGTGGATTTTTTATTATAACCTTTAGTTGGACCCCTTTTCAGGGGTATCCTTGTAAATGCACATGATTCATTATTCTTTTCACAACTGGCACAAACTTTAGTTACAGCATTTGAAGACAGATCCAAAATTGCATTACATTTAATTTTCTTTCGACGACATTCATCACAAGCTCTTGAAACTTTTGATCTTTTTCGTGGTGGTACAGTGGTTGAAGTCTGACCTGGTGAAATTGAAGAATCTTCATAGTCTTCGTTATCATGGTCCTCGTTATCTTCACCATCACTTTGTTTTCCTATACTTTCATTTGAATTACCAATGGTATTATTATTTTTATTGTTATTTGTAATATTGTTCTTATTTGAGATATCGCAAGTGTTATTATTTCTATTGTTATTGGTTCTATTGTTATTATTTGTATTGTTGATATTATCACTATTGTCACTATTGTTGGTATTTTTGCTATTATCACTGTTGCTGGTATTGTTGCTGTTAATTACACCATTATTGCTAGCAGCAATGCTATTTTGAATTGTATTGCTATTATTATCAGTATCATCCCGGATTGATGATGCGAAAGATGTGCTCGATAAATTACTCAAATTAGATAGGCTAACTGAAGATTTCGTAGGATTCAAAATTGAATTTAAATGTGAAGGGTTAGATGAGGTTGCAGGTAAAATTTCCTTATTGACCAGTGGTAGTTTTGTCATTGTCAGATATACAAATGTAACAATAGAAGTTTAGTCCTTTTGAATTTTTCTAAAAATAAACTGGAGCAGACAATAGCTTCAACGGAAGATGATAGAGTGGTAAAAATGAGATATTAGGATAATATGTGTCTTATATGGAAAGACCAGTGGAAGTGGTGAAGTCAACTGGAGTAATGTTCAAAAGAAAGATTCATCACCTTACAATTGGCCGAAAGCTGGAGATCCACACAATGCAGGTCAAAAATCTAGGGAGCTTCCCCGTTTTTTTTTCTTGCAGAGAGCTCTAGCCCGTTCCCGGATTGTGGAGTGATGGTTTTCTCTGATTATTTCTTGTTTCTCCAAAGAAATAATTAATTAAACACATTTTGTTCCGGGAACCACGTGACCTGACGAGCAAACGGCGGCGGCCAAAATGTTGTTTTCTGTTTTTGTTTTTCTACTTCGCGCCTTTACTTTTTCCGGAAGGTGTACGTAATACGGATGAGACATTTCATGGTACTGAGCAATTCATAGATTAGTAGTTAGGAAACTTAGATGGTGTTTACGGTCCTGAAGTCACGTTGTTGGATACATCTTTCAATACTACGTACGCCATATTTACTACGCCATGTCTCCTAACTCAAAGATTTCTACAGCACATAAACGTCTTCTTCGTGAGTATCGTGAACTCGTGCAAAACCCCACTGAAGGAATAATCGCAACGCCCGTTAGTGATAATGATTTATTTAATTGGCGTTGTATTGTATCTGGTCCTGTAGATACTCCTTATGAATTTGGAATCTTTGAAGCAGCATTATCTTTTCCTAGTGATTATCCATTATCTCCACCTACAATGAAATTCAAAACCCCAATTTTGCATCCTAATATTTATACTGATGGTAAAGTTTGTATTTCAATTTTACATGAATCTGGGAATGATCCATTAAATTACGAGTCCGCCGATGAAAGATGGGGGCCCTTACAAAGTATTGAAAAAATCCTATTATCGGTGTCTTCGATGATTGCCGATCCAAATCCAAATTCTCCTGCCAATGTTGACGCTGCAAAGCTTTGGAGATCGAACAAAGATAAATATGATAAAATTGTACGTCAACAAGTTATAGATTCTCTAAGATAACCTAAATAACAATATGTAAATATCGTAAGAAACCATTAATTTCGGGTTTTGTTAATCGTTAATTCATATCCCATATACAATTCTCATAAATTATGGTTTATTTTTTTATTTTTCATGTACCAAACGGGTTTCGACATTTTAGAGTCTATATGACGGCGTATGAGTTACTAAATCAAATTAAATTAAATTGCTATATTGAATTAGTGGTTTTATCTTTCATAAATACCCATTGTGTCAATTAAATAATAAATAAGATAAACCAAATGGCAAACGAACAATCAGCTACTATAACAGATTCATCGTCTCAAACAAATGTAAATGATTTTAATGGTGGATTTTCAAATCATAATATGCGTCATACATCAAAAGATCATTTACAAAGATTACAAGGAGTTATTCTGAAATCCACAATAATAGGAGGACTTTACGGTGCATTAATTTCAATTCCTTCCGAATTGTTTATACGTTGGAGATCGCCATTGTATAGAGCGTTTGGATTTAGAATTAGAGTTTTTTATCATACAATTTGGATTGCTTCTGCAGCTGCATTTCATGCTGAAAGAGAAGTTATTAAATTTGAAAATTTAGTTAGAGTTGAAGAAGAAGAAAAGAGGAGACAATTGTTGGAATTAAGTATTATTCAAGGTATGTATACTCCCGAATCTGAAGGATTTAAAATAAAAAAAACAGATAATTGAATTGCTTATATAACTTATCTATAGATTTAATCTACTAAAACATTTCTAGAAATTCTTGATTCAATGAATCTAATTCCGCAGACTCAAATAAAGAAGATTGATTAAACCATTTTGTAACATCATCCCAATCATTTAACTCAAATGGATCAGGTACATAGAACTCATTATTATTATTAGCAAATTCATTAAGATCATTTAGAACGTTGTTATTGTTGTTATCGTTGTTATCGTTAATACCATTATCGACATTATTATTTTTATCATTATTATTGAAATCAAATGTTGTTGAATTTTCATTATTCTCGTATTTTAAAAATGCTTTTTTATGAATCGCATTAATATTTTCAATTTTATAAGTTTTAATGATTAATTCAAGTTTAAGATTCAAATTCTCTAATATTACTGAATCCATTGATAAAATAAATTCTGTAACTACACTGATTGCGGATTTATTTTTAAAGTCGTCTGAAATTTCATTGATATCATGATTTGTTAAATAATCATAACCACTATTATTAAATGCAAACTTCCCACCAGTTTCAAACCATTCAACTAATTTCTTCAACATAGAACAATTTCTTAATGAAATATAATAAAATTTACTCACTTTTTCTTGAATTACAATTAAAGTCTTCATCAAAATTAGTAAATTTGAATACATTCTAGAAACTTGTTTGACTTTGTCATCATTCAACTTCATTAAATTTCTGAAATTTTCATCATTTTGGAGTTTATAATTAAATGTTAATAGCCGAATTGAAACGAAACACCAAATTAACATTATTTTAGGAAACACATTATTCAATAATGAACATAAAATAATTGCATATTTTAAACAATCATCATTTTCCTTTCTATCATCATTTTCCTTCCTATCATCATCTACTAATGACTGATTTAAATTGTCAAACCAAACAGATATAAATTTTTCTGTTAGCCAAATCCATTTGAAAAAATAATCAGGTAAAAGTTTCTTAAATCTATTGATTGCTTGAATTTTTACATCTTCTTTCTTTTCACAAATATGTTCACAATGTAATAATAAACTATATTGAATTATTAACATTGCATTATAAACTTCCATTTTCAGTTTAATAGTGTTAACATTTGATGCAATTGAAATATTTGCTGTTATATAATGGTCATCACTATCCTTCAGATTGTCAATGATTTCAAATATTTTATTTAAATGATTATCAACTTCATATACAGTTGGCTTGCTTTTTAAATTATTTAATTTATTCAACAAAATGGTAATTTCATGATTGATCTTACTAAATTTAGTAATTATACCAACTGATAGTTTCTCGGACTCAAAATTTTCAACACTTCTTAGATTCACATCAATTTGTGGAATAGAGTTTGTACTTTCAAGTGGATCATGATTAAATGTTAATTCTGTACCTTCAATCATTGACTGGTATAAATCAAACGATAATGATTGCCACCATAATTTTTTCCAAAGTAAAACAAAAGCTTCTTTACCCCTATCCAATAAATTCATTTGTAAATGCGGTGGTCCATTGGGCGTATTAGTTTTCAGTTGTAAATCTGAAAATGTGTCAGTAAATGAATAGTCAAATAAATTTTTCAATCCGATTGACTTAGCTGTTGAATATATTAAACCTAAAAATATGGTGCCGTTCGTTCCAAAGTATCCATCACCATCTTCAGGTGCGTGAGTTTGATGAAATTTGTTAAGTAATAATAGTTGATATGTTTCAACTGATGTTTTTATTAAAAAATTAGTATTGATTAATGATGATTGAACTAAACTTTTTATATCTGAATTAATAGGAAATTGTAAAATATTCTTATATACTTGATTATCTACTTTCCCAAACTTTGATTCTAAATATATTGAAATATATGATAATCTCAATAAAATTAAAAGAATTGAAACTCTAATTTGATCTAGTTTATTACATAATTTAATCTTAACATGATTATCATTTTCCACCGTTAAAATTTTCAATAAATTGGCTTTAAATATGAATTCATCAAGAATTGGTATGAATGGGTATAAATTTGTAAAAAAGTAGTCAATGTAGTAACAAATTATGTTATATGGAGGCAGAATCTCTTCAACTCTTTCAACAAATCTCGGAGGGTCTAAAATTGATTTATTCTTTTTCTTTAAAACCAATTGATTATTCAAAAAATGAAAACTTTCTAAATTCGGTATATAGTCAAATTTTGATTTTCCTGTTTTTGCTGATGATTTTGGATAATAAATTTCAACGAATCTATTATTTTTCTTTGATTCGGCTTCATTTATCTTAGTCACTTTTTTTTTAAGCAGAAAAAAATTTCTAATAAACTTCTGCATTAACGGATCACGTCTCCAAATTGAAGTTAATGAAAAACTACCCGTTGAGGCAAACCTAACATTTTGTTTACTTCTGAATGATGCCAAATAACTATTATCATAATCTAAAACTAATGAAATACATTCGATTTCGCTGTCAAAACTGTTCTTTAGTTGATTAATCTGATTTTGCAAGTTGTCAATTTCTTTAATCTTTCCATTAGAATCGTCACATAAATTTAAAGCAGTCTTTTCATTATCTAACACTAATTTTGAAGTTGATGGACCTTGAAATACCTTGGCATTACTATTGACTTTTTGAGCAACATCTGACAAAGAAACCATAAAACCATTATTAAATGAATCTTTAACAATATTCCTTTCCGTTATATTGGAAAATAAGGTTGGTGCAGTATAAATGCATTCCAAATTAGACATCTGGCATCTTTGGCATATTGGTTTAGATCGATCACACTTAATCTTCTTTCTTCTGCAAACTGTACATGAGAAGGGAGTTCTCCTTTTCTTCTTTGGAGGATCCATAGCTCTTTTGATCAAAAATAAAGAGTTCCAAAACTAAATAAAGTAAAAAACTGCATTCCCATAGCACTGAACGGCTTAGTCACTAAACAATGTCGAATGATTGGGGAAGGAGTACAATAAACTAATGTAGAGAAGATCGAAATTGTAATTCATGCTTATTTAATCCATGTCGGTGTTTTAACCATTTTAAGTATTATATCCGCATCACGTGCATGTCACGTGAGTATTTTTGTATTTTTGCTTTTTTTTTTAAGATGAGCAAATTAATATCATCATGAATTGAAAAACTGCCTATTTGGGTGATTTAATAGCGTTACAAGACACTTTTTTCTTGTTTTGGCATTTATGCTTTAATAATCAAGTTCGTCTATCAACGCTACATTACCATCATTAGCATAATATCTTCATAATACTAAAATTATCTATTTGTCAATGATTTTAGTAGATGGGGAAAAATATGCGTGTGAGCAGTGTATTAGAGGTCATAGGTCGTCAACTTGCAAGCATATTCAACGACCGCTTGTTTTAGTCAGATCAAGAGGCAGGCCTTCGACTGATTCATTTCAAAGAATAGCTATATTTGCTGAAGAAATTAAAGATGAAGAAGAAAAAAATAAAATTTTAAGAAAAGAAACTAATTTAAAGAATAAGAAAAATTCAATGCCAGCAAAGTTTATATCAGATAGAAGCAATAATTATGAGGTAGACAAAAATATAAAACCTTCATGCTGTTCAACAAATTCAAACTTTTGTGCCTTCAAATCAGAACTTCCTATACCACCTATAAAATCGGAAATTCTTGAATCTCCCTCATATATAAAAACAGAAGTCCCTGTACCTTTATCACCAATAAAATCACAAAAGCCTTCATGTGTGAGGAAAGAGACACTTGAATCCGAAATGAAAAAAAAATTGTGTTCTTGTTGTTCAACAACATCAAATCAACAAGGTTGTAAGAAAAAGAATAGCTCGGTCTTTGTTTTGAAAGCTGCAAAGAGACAAGTTTATAATGTGGAGAAAGATTCACTAAGATTGCTTGATCCGGTTGTTGAAATTCCTAATAGCAAAGTGGGTTTAGAAATTATCCAAAAAGTTTCAAAACATAAAAAGATGCATTCCTGTAGAAACAAAAGGATAAAGGAGGATTTACTTCAAGCTTTAAAATCTTTGGACGGAATTGAATCGAATAGTTCGTGTTGTTCAAGTAATGCTAAAAATGAATGTCCGATACAACCAAAAACAAATTCCTCAATGCATCAATTTAGAATATTAACAGGCGAACAGACCAAAAATGCAGGTACCAATGTGTTGAAAGAGACAGCAACTTATAATCAAAAACAAAATTCAAATACTATAAATGAAATCCAGCATAATATAAATATACAAAATCCCGATTTGTTTTATGGAGATGCTAATGATATGAATGCTTCATTGAGTTCCAAGTTACCAAATTTACATCAAAACAATACTGATATACAACAAGCAAACAGTTTTTTGTATGATTTCTATATTGCTGATTCGTGTACAGTTCCTGGATCTTGTGCGTGTGAACCTGACAGATGTTCATGTCCTGACTGTACAGAACATGGAAAATTTAAAAATTCGAATCTAAGTGTTAAGCAACAGTTTGAACAGTTTCAATTTCCAGTCGGTGAAGCTCAACCCCTTAGTTTAATTAATTCAAATGATAATCATAAATTAATAAGGCCTTATGGTAAAGTTGAAATTCAATCATCTATTCCACAATTTGAACAGACATTTCTGAAACTCTTAAATGAACCTAACAATAATGATACAAACATAGCTAGAGATGAGACTATATCACAATCTTCTGAGATAAGCAATTGCTATTGTGAAGCTGATAAATGTTGCTGTTTTAATTGTGTTGATCATGGTATAGTCAATGGAATAAGAATAAGTAACGGCTCTTCAATTTTAGATAGTCAATTACCGTATGAAATTCAACTAAAAAATTCACAGTTTCCAATATATGAAATGTCTCCGTCATCGACTTTATCTACAACAACTGAATTACCTAATTCAGAAGCTCAAAACCTAATAAATAATGGATTAAATTCAAATATAATTAATTTATCTGATAAAGAACGATGGTTAGAAAATCATTATTCACAACAATTTGCACCAGTTAATCCACAAGGTGCTTTATTTCCTGAAATAAATGGATTGTCTAACCCAACTAATGATCCACCTATTAAAATAAATTATAAAGGTAATTGTGGCGATATAAATTCACCTGAGACTGCAGATCATATTCTAGCACTAATGATGAATCATCATCACATAGCAGGTTCAAAAAGTGGATTTGATGGCCCGAATAATGATACAAATTTTATGAGCCATGACTCTATTGATTACAATTCAAATTTTGATCCGAATAACTCAAATAGTTGTGACAGTGGCTTCCGGAATTAAAGTATAATATGTTTAAATTATAAAATTTTACTAGATAACTAATAAAAATTTCTTTTTAAATAAGTTTTATATTTTGCAACTAACATTTTAAAGAATTACGATCAAGCTTTTCATGATGGTACTGATCGCTGAATTAAATATTTGCCTATTTCAGTGATAAATTACTTTTTTACCATTCTTCAACTGGAGGCTCAATTATTCCCTCTTTCACTAAAATATGATTAGCTTCCCGAATACCACTCATCCAGGCTCCATGAACTGCACCAGCACCATCTAAAATTGTATGCTCACCTGCAAACCTAACATTACCCATACCGTACTCTAACTGGATAACTAAATCTGTTGGATCATTGTTTGGTTTACATGCAGCGTATGAACCTCTTGAAAATGGATCAATCGTCCAATTCGAAACTACTGTATTAGTCGGAGCTTTATTGAGTTCTACATCTGCTTTACGATTGTCTAAATCTGCATGAATCAATTTCGAAAGTATTGGTTTCATATAGTCCCATGCTTTCTCTGGATTTGACTCTAGATATTCTGTAAGATCACCTTGTGTAAAACATAAAAGTGCAGGCACATTTTCCATTTTATAGAGATTTAAAATTAAAACTGGAAATTCCCATGATTTTGGTAATTCTGATGTTGTTCCCAAATTTTCATTTTCACTTATCTTTAATGATTCCCATAGGTTGATAAAATGATTATCTGGTGAAGCTAATGCAATAAATCTATCGGTATCGTGATGTTTCCACCAAGGCTCACTAAATTCGAACACAATTTTACCTAATTTTCCCCAACTCATATTGTTCAGAGATTCTTGTATCCTTGCTGGTAATTTAGGCATCCATTCAATAGCACCTGTTTCTTCGGATTTCAACTGTAAAATGCTTTGAGGGACTGTACATATAACCCAGTCTGAAGAAAAGCTTCTACCATCAGTTAATTCAACTTGAATTGGGTTTTTCAAATGGTTTAGTTTTTTAACAATTGCATTTTTTATAATTCTAGCACTATCTAATTTGTTTTCAATATCGGCAACCACCATATCATAGCCATTTCTAAAAAAGCAGTTCCTTCCAACATTATCAACTAAACCAAATTTTGAGCTCATTTGATCCCACCCAATACCATGCCATAATTCTAAATGTCTTGCAAGTTGAGGTACAAATAAAACTTGTTCTTTAGTTAGCAATCGGCGTTGTTTTAAAATATATTGCTCAATAATTCTTTGCAAAGTGACATCCTTCTTATCAATTTCTTCAAAGTATGATAGTTCAACGAATTTTTCAAATTCACGTACAACCTGTTCGATTTTATTTTCATCTAAAAACTTTGGACCATGTTTTTCACTAAAATAAAGTGGTCGTTGATCATCATAATACAAATTATATTTGTCTTCATTTAGTTCGTCGATTTCAGCTATTATATTGTCAAATAGTTTATTGCTTAACGTATCATGTGCCCAAGATGCGCCTAAATCATAAGGTGCAAGGCCATCTCGATTTGTGTTGATTCTACCACCAATTCTATCACGTGCTTCAAGGATAATATAATCTATTCCATGTTTAGATAAGACTTCAGCAGCTGCAAGTCCTGATATACCGGCCCCAATAATTGCAACTTTATAGTGTTTCATATTCTTTGTCTAAGGCAGTCTCAAGAAAAAGACAAGAAAAAGTTGAAATCATAATGAAATTAGAAGTTTCATGTTCACAGTTTTAAATTTTTCAATTTTTAACATAATTTCGAATTTCTTTTTAATGTTAAAACTGGGATATATTAAACTAAGCTACAAATTTATAATATACAAAAAAAAACTTTTAATGTTCATGATTTATGATCAGAATCCTTCACAAAAGTAACAGATGTTGAAGTATTTTCGGTACTACCTTTACTTCCAAGTCCTTGATAGCGAGAGATATTTCTAGTTCTATAAATATCATGCAATGCAGAATCTTGTTCGAATAATGGAGTATCATAGACTTTATCACCATCCGCATCAGCAGTTTTTGGTGTAGTAGACTTAAGAAACAAATCAGAATCATAAACATTTATCTTTTGTTTTTTCTTCATTGCTTCAGAAACTCCAAGAATAACACGGTCACTGACTTCACGACCTTGTTCGTTGGCCAATTTTCTGATTTTATCCTTTGTACTAATTTTACTTTGTTTTAATTCTTCTTCTACCATTCTTCTACGTTCAGCACGCCTTTCTAACTTAGAAGATGACAAATTTGTTGGGTTTTCATTTTTTAGCAGCAAGCTCTCAATATTGTTACTAGATGTTGCTTCCTGTGCAAGTTTATTAAGACGCTCTTGGGTCTCGGTGATTTCTTTATCTTCCTTGCGTTTTCTCCAACTTGCTCTTGTCCTTAGATCTTGTTTTGCTTGTCTTTCAGCATTTTTTAGTGCATCACTCAAAGCTGTAAAATTTTTTGTACTTTTTTCGATATCTGCTTGCGTCATCAATTTAGTATTTCCTGTGTTTTCTAAACGGTTATCAATGCCAATTATAAAACCTTTCGTATTTTTCCAATTTGACACTGCTGGGGCAATCTGCCATTTCTTTTGATCTTCCTTCGTCAATTTATCACTAGTTGAATCATCATGTAGCACAGGTACTATTCCTTTTGATTGAGGGCCAGCTGGTGTTTTTCTTATTTTGAATGATGATGGTAACATTGGGTCAACTCTTTCATCGGTAATTTTAATTATTCTTTGTTTTGGAGCATTTGGATTATCAGTTGAATTAAAATTAGATATTTGTGAAGACGTATATCGTATATAGGATGAACCATCATTTGTTGCTGATGAAGAAAGTGTAGTAACTTTATCATCATGAAGCTTTTTTGAAAGTAATTTGTTCAATGCATCTTTTGTTCTCTGTGTAGTCTCAGCAAGTTGCGCCTGTTTTTCTTTGTTTACATCATCTCTGTATAGTTGTATGTTGTTTCTAGACATTCTAACAGTTTTTCGTATTTGGTCTCTCGTTGATTAATATGTCTTGAAGGATCACAACATATATTCTAAAAAAAAAAACATTTTGATACGGCAGAATTATCTTTTGGTAGTTGTCGCGTTCAATGGCTACACAACAATTAGTCCAATTGTTAGATACTTTAAAGTTAGAAAGAAAATTCTAAATTCGTAAAGCTAAGCCTATTATGATTTTCATTTTTGCTTAAATCTGATGAATGGTATTAGAAATCAGCAGCTTAAATATTGTAGGAACCAGATTAAAGACCTAATTTTAAACTTTTAAACTTTTGATTTCTCTAAGTCAATTAAATTCTTATTTTTCTGATAATAGAGTCAAAATATTGAATTAGATAAAAATAAATCAATAGAATTTGTTTAAAATACTACCAGAAACTACAAAACTACAGCTAAAAGTTCTTATTCACAAAGGTATCCTTTGACGTTTCTAATATCTCTTTCCAACGGGTGAAAACCTTAACAAAAAATTCCAAAGGTACAACTAATGCATTGTCGTGGGTTGCGTAATATTATGCGAAATTTAAAAATTATGAGGTATTAGAATGAGGTACAAATAATATACTCCACAATACTATAAAAATCATAAATAAAGGTAATTTAAAAAGTTTATTGATGAATTATTTTACACATAGCAATCGTATTTCATTAGAAAATGTATCCCATAGATTTAATAAGACAGAACCAAAAACCTATGCCATTTGCACAACTTCTGGCGTCAAATGTTTATCCTGTTCAATTAACAGAACCAAATGCAATATATAATGTAAATAATACAGAGTTCGGATTTAGTTATCTTGAATCAACTTATAAAGCAGATGTAGGTATAAGAATTGCAAGAACACCAATATCACCATCTGATCCTTCGACATATGCTGCAATTTCCAAATACACAGAATATTACTTACGAAAATATCATTCAAGTTCTGGAGCACAAGGTTCAAATCAATTGGATAAACCTGCATTATCAATTCCAAAAGATTTCATCGGTTCACAGTCTGATGGTAAATCGGAGATTTTATTGATGGGGTCAATGCTGAATCCACTTGTCTCAGATCCGTTTCAGCCCGTTCATCTAATACCTGGTTGTATGTCATCAATTGTTAATTTTTCAAAACCATGTGATAATAATAATACCCTTAGTAATAAATTATTTGGTATTTCCAAATTTAGCAAAGGGTCAATTGACGTTAATGCACTTAGACTGCCAAAAAATAACGCTAATAGAAATTCATCAGCATTCATTGAACGTTTGGTGACCTGTGATAATTATTTGAAAAGATTAAACAATGCAGCATCAATTCTAATTTCGATTCATGGCAGAATTATAAATATTATTGCATTAGAGCAAAATCCAAAAGATATCGAAGTTGACCCACCATGTGTCAGGATGTCAATTTCCAATAGTGTAATAACATGCTTTAGCACTTTTCAATACTTTTCAAATGCTGAGAGTAATTTAGATATAGTTTTTGCATTTGCATCTGGTGATATTTTATGGTTCAATCCATTAAGAATGAAATATAGTAGATGGAATAAAAATGGTAAATTGAAGAAAGGAATTATCACATCCATTGAATGGTCAAAATGTGGCAGCATGGTGTTTGCTGGATTTGCAGATGGTGAAGTTTTAATTCTAGATCGTAACTTAGAAGATCCTGAATCTGATTACATAAAAAAAGTTCAAAAGAAAGAAAAATTCATAAAAATTTTTAAAAGTTTGAAAACAGTGAGTTCATCTGAGTTTAACCCAGTTGGTCATTACAAATTAACAACTAAGGCTATAACTAGCATTAAAGTTAATCCAGTTTATGCTAATCTTGTAGCTATAACGTCTGATGATGGTTTTCTAAGATTTTTTGATACGCTAACTGAGGCTTTAACTGACATTGTACCATCGTACTACGGAGGTTTTTTAACATCCGAGTTTACAAGAGATGGAAAATTTCTTATTGTTGGTGGCCAAGACGATATGGTTTCAATATTTGAAGTTAATACATCGAATATATTTACATCTTCTACTGATCATGGGTTATTGAAACTAGTAACTAGACTCAAAGGTGCAAAGTCTTGGATAAGACATATTGTTGTTAAACAACCAGTTTCTAATTCTCAATTGGATTACATAATTGGTACTGCAAGTGATGACGGATATATTAGATTTTATGAGTTTCAACCAAGAAATTTACGTAAAGTTAAGAAATATCATAAACAAACAGGAAATTTGAATCATATGGGTTCACCAAAGTTTCAAATACAAAAAGCTTTTTTATCACCATCCCCCTCAGGTGACGAAAGCCCGACTCAGAATTCAGACTTTAAAAGGAAAAGACACCATAATAAATCAAGTAACACATTGGCATCTTTAAATTCCAATGTGAATAAATTATCTTTAATGGAAATCATCAATCAAGGATCGTCATCAACTTCATTACAACATTTACAAAATTTGCAACAAAAAGCTGGAATAACAATAAAGATGGCTGATAACACTACCAATGGTATAATTTCAAATGAAAAAAACTTGCAAAAACTTGATTTGATCAATTTGAATGCTTTGTTTAGAGCACAAAAGACATCACTAAATCAAATATTTTTCTTAAATACTTTATCAGATAAACCATTTATTCATTCAGTTCCAGGTATGAATGATATCAGTAAACTTCTACCGATTTGTGAAAAAAATGTCAATCTAGGTCGTTTGAGTGGGATGCACCTGGGGAATGATTATATTTGGGCATTTGTTAGCGCTGGGGATTTGATTAGATGGAAAAAAATAAGTTCCTAATCTTTGGCTTTTATTAGGTTTTGTTTATAAAGTGGATTGGTGTATATTATTTTCGCAGCTTGATCGAGATGAAAACATACTTTATCCGTTACTTCTATCTCTTCTGGTAATCTTAAAAATGTCGCTTTAACAAGTTTTTGCGGAGGCAAACATGTGTATAATTTTTAGATGTTAAATATCATCTATTCCTCCCTTTCTAAAAATCATATCTAGTTAACGCTAGATTTGTCAGTTTTTATTCTATACCTCAATTAACCTACAAACATAATATTATGAGAAAAAATAGTATATCACTTTCATCAAATTCAAGTACATCAAGTACATCATTTAGCATGCCAACGAATGCGCCAAATGACCCAAAATTGCTTTTGCAACGAGCAAAAATGTACGAAACTAAATATCCATTAAAAATACTTCTAAAATCAGCACCAGGAATACTAAGAAATGCTCAGTCATATGATAGAGAAGGTGCCAAAGAGGATGCGTTTATATTGTATTCAAGATATGTCGATTTAGTTACAAATCGCATTGCAACAAATACAGAACTAAAAGCGAGTAAACAAGCTTATAAAACAAATGTAAATATGAAATTGGGTGAATTATATTATAATTTTCAAAATTTATTACCAGGTTGCCAAATGGCGATGGAGAGATCAGAATCATTAATGCATGAGATGACCAGAGATTATAATGAATATAAAAAACTAGAGAATGCAAGAGAAGAGATACGGGAGTTACAACGACGCAAGTTTTTAGAAAAGAAAGACAGAGAAGAGAAGGAAACATATGAAAGAAGAATGAATATTGAAAGACGAAAATCTTCAATGCATTCAGATGATAGAGAATTGTTGAAAAAACTAAGATCCTTATCAGATACTTCCTTTACAGATGTTGATATTTTAAATAATAATATAAGATTAACTTCTTATCCAACATTAAATGAAATCGCTATTGCTGATGACGATGTACAAAATCAGATAGCCCCAAAATTACCTGCATATCCAACTATCGTAAAAGGAAGAACGCCATCATTTAGTAATAATACCACTTCATCTTTAACTATTCAAAAATTAACTAATTCGTTGTCAAACTCAAATTCAACGCAAGATACCAATCATAAGACGGTAAATTTTAATGAAGGTGGAGCACCACTAAGAACGATTTTCTTACCATCTGATTTACCGACCAAGTTTACCGAAATTGCAGCTTCTAATACTCAGAATAACCTAGAAACATGTGGTATATTAGTTGGTAAGTTAAATAGAAATGCCTTTTTTATAACACATTTAGTCATACCCGAACAAGATTCAACATCTGATACATGTTCGACTAAAAATGAGGAGAAAATGTTTGAGTATATCGATACTGAAGATCCAGACTTGTTTATTTTGGGTTGGATTCACACGCATCCAACACAGTCGTGTTTTTTATCATCAGTTGATTTACATACACATAATTCATACCAAATTATGCTTAATGAAGCAATTGCGATTGTCTGTGCTCCCAGTGTCAAATTCCCAAAAAAAGTCGGAGTTTTCAGGTTAACCGATCCTCCTGGAGTTCCAACAATTACAAATTGTGGCCAGACAGGGTTTCATCTACATGAAGAACCCAATCTTTATGTTGATTGTAATAGAATTAGCAATAAGCAAGTTACATCTGGTCATGTTGTTATAAAAAAGGGATTACCATTTAAGATAAAAGATTTACGGTAGCTAAAGAATGATGCATACTATTCACTTAATTTAATTTGATGGAAAACTGTATAAAGTATAAACTATAATTGTCGAAACAAGAAAAAAAGATAACAATAGATTAAATAATGTACAAAAGAAAATCTGAGATAATTTAAAAAAGGAAAAGCAAATGATAATTATTCAATAATCATTTTATCACTTTGCTGTTGTTTGTATTCACCTTCATCATCATCATCATCATCAGTGAGTGGCTCTAATTCGTACTTCTTTGCCTTTTTCAATTCTCTCTTTTGCTTCAATTCAAGTTGTTTTGTAGCTTTTTCTGCCTCTTCTTGAGCTTTTTCAGGGTATAATTCCTCAAATTTTTGTTTGTCACGCATATCGTATTCTTGAGCTTGATTTTGTAACATTGAAGTTTCCATTAATTGCCTATTTTGCTCTTCATTTTTATATTTAGCAACTCTTTCCATAAATTTTTCTAAATTTGTACCTGCAGCAGCTTCCGCTTCTAAATTTGTATATGGATTAACTTTTAATTCCTTGACTCGACGTTTATGAATTTTCCCACGAAGATGTCCCTTTAATGAAGTGTTATCAAAAAAATATTTTGCACATTGGATGCAATAATATTGTCCTAAACCTGGAAGATTTTCATCTTCTTCTTGTTGTTTTAATTTTTGAATTGATTCAGGAGTTGACAAATCGTTGAAAATTAAATCTAAATCTCTTGTCCTTCTTTTAGTTTTGTATCTTTTGACAGAATATCTACCCATGATATTGATGTGATCGGTTTATGCTGTACAAATTTAATTACATATAAGATAATTTTGTATGAAAATTCTGCAGAAAATATTTTTTGATTTCATTTGATTCATGGAATAAAAAAAACCTAAAACGGTAATCCTACATCCGCCACAAGTATAGCGTGGCTGATGTAAACATCACGTGAAAAGCACGTGAAATTAAATCACCCTTACACCGCACACAAAGAGATTTTTTGCGTCTTTTTTAAGTTGCCTAGAAAGGAAATTGTGTGACTGCGTAACAGCAAACAGGAAATCTCAGTGCGTCAGGCTCCCGTTTGCGATTGCAGTTGCGTGTACAGACAATTATTTTCAATTTTACTACGAATATCCGTTTTGAATATAGGATTGCAGTCATTTTAAATTTTATATCTAATAACCAAACAGGTATGTACGGTTTATGTTTACAATATAGAAATAATAATAAGAAAGTGAAATAGTGTATATTCATTTTAGATGTTTTAAATGACCTACTGATAGCATTGAATAAATTGAAATTGTTTGAGATTTTTTGATTCACCCAGTCTATTTACAATATACTTGGTTTGTGCATTCAAATTACATAAATAATTATACTATAAAAAATAAGTAGGTCAGATATTTATGCAGCTGTGTTTTAATTTCCATTTTATAATATAGGTTAAAAAAAATAGAAAAAAAATAGATTAGTAATCAGGAAATAGAAACTCATTTTTCAATTATGATAATTTTCAAAGTCAAAATTTTGAACTGAATCTTTCCTTATTATAAAATGGATTCACTTTAACTTATTTTTAATCTCCTTTCTTTCTTTTTTACATATTACTAACATTAAATTGTTTCATTTTCGTCTCATTTTTTTAATTTAGATAATCAATCAAAATGGCTAGAAGACCTGCTAGATGTTACAGATACTGTAAGAACAAACCTTACCCAAAGTCTAGATACAACAGAGGTGTCCCAGATTCCAAGATTAGAATTTTTGACTTAGGTAGAAAGAAGGCTTCTGTCGATGATTTCCCATTATGTATTCACTTAGTTTCTAATGAAATTGAACAATTATCATCAGAAGCTTTAGAAGCTGCACGTATTTGTGCAAACAAATATATTACCGTTCAATCTGGTAGAGAATCTTTCCACATGAGAGTTAGAGTCCATCCATTCCATGTTTTAAGAATCAACAAGATGTTGTCATGTGCCGGTGCGGATAGATTACAACAAGGTATGAGAGGTGCTTGGGGTAAACCACACGGTACTGCTGCAAGAGTTACCATCGGTCAAATTTTAATTTCCATCAGAACCAAGGATTCCAACAAGGCTGTTGTCATTGAAGGTTTAAGAAGAGCAAGATACAAGTTCCCAGGTCAACAAAGAATCATTATCTCTAAGAAGTGGGGTTTCACCAATTTAAACAGAGATGAATATGTTGCAAAGAGACAAAACAATGAAGTTAAGGAAGATGGTGCTTATGTTAAGTTCGTTTCCATGAAGGGTTCATTAGACACCAACTTCAAGGAATTCCCACACTATTTTGTTAACTAAATATAATCTCTAGTTGATATTTGGTTAATAGAATCGGTTTTGTAAAAATGTATTATTTTTTACCTTATTTAAATAAAATAAAATTAATATATCTCTTAGTTTAAAAACTCCGAATATTTGTCTACTTATAAGAATAAAATGATTCAAGTAATACGACAAATGTAATATCAAATAAAGATTAAATAATTATGTGAGAGAAAATATAAAAAATGTAAACATACATGTTATAACGTACAATAAGAATGAAAATTATAATCTTACAACAGTTTTCAAACTATTTAATAATATCATCAATTTTTACTCCCAAGACCAAGAAATCCATGTAATTTTTTTGATGATTCTTTTCTTTCCAGACTATCCTTTTCACCTTCTTTATCCTTTTCTTTCTCTCTTTCTCTAGATTCTAAATCTTGTGCACTTTTCAATGCCATTTCAATGTAGTTATCGTAACTAACATACCCTCTACCTGCATCACAAACGTGAAAATTTTTAATCCACTCACTTTGCCAAATTTGATAAGTTCTCATTCTGAATGTTGGATTTGGATTCAAAATATTATATAGGACATATCTTCTTGAATCATTAACCAACTCTTCATCATTGTTCCGAATGTTTGAATCTAATTGTCCACCCTTTTGGACCCAAGAGTTCAAAATACCACCTTTAATATTTTCAATAGTCGAAAATGAACCATTTTTAACACAAAAGAATTGATGTGCTTTTGTTGCACTTTTACGTGAATAATCGTAATTTGCTCTTGTATCAATAAACTTTGCATATGATTCGTCACTTAATTTTGCTGATTCCCAGGAATATTTACCATAGTACATTGTTAAATAAATAATACCTAAGGACCAAACATCACCTAATCTTGGGTCATACTCTTTATCTTTATTATATTGCTCAGGGGCAACATAACGCTCAGATCCACACGCACCTAGTGAAAGTTGAACGTCGTTTTCCCACGCAGTTTTAAAAACTGCTGATGTACCAAAATCGATAATTTTCAATTGACCTTTACGAGTTAATAATAAATTCTCAACCTTGAGATCATTATGCGAAACACCAACCGAATGTAAATAGGTGATTGCATTTAAAATTTGTTTAAAAAAACAATCACATTCAACTATTGTAAGACCATTTGTGACTGAAATCAATGAAAATAAATCACCACATGGTATAAACTCCATAATCTCCGAATATGTGTTAGAAATTGGATCTACCATTAAATCATAAACGTTAATAACAGCCTGATGGGTCAATGATGATGAGATCATAAATTCACTTGTGACTCTGTTTCCAAAGTGATGAATTGATTCACCTTGTTTTCTTTTAATTTGTTTAATTGCAAAATAAATTTTTGTATTATTAACAACTTTTGATGAAATGCAAACGGTACCATAAGATCCCTTACCAACAACACCTTCAATATGTCCATATTTTTGTGCCAAAGTAAGTTTGACCTTTCCATCTTTTCCTTTCTCTTCAATCCTTGCTCTAAATTTATCAGGATGTTCAATTTTATTAAGCATACTATTAATCAGGAAAACTTGTTCCTTACCAATGATTGGTTCAATCATCATATTATCAACTTCATCATCAAAGTCATCATCATCATCACTATCACCTTCAATATCATCTTCCTCTTCATCATAATCATCATAGCGATTATTAGTATAGTCTTTTGATTTCCTATCAACTATATGATCACTATCATCGTCACTTGCCTCAACGTCTTTGACATAGTCATTTACATTCTCATATTCATCATCACTATTATAATGCACTGTCATTCTTCTTGATTGTCTGCTCCTGACACTTTTATTACTTCTTGCATAGTTTGAACTATAGTTACTTTGATGACTATTTTTCCTTTTAATTTTTGGTTTATCAGAAGACGGACTTTGACGTATACTATCATCATCAGTATCATAGCTGTTATCGTCATTATTCTTTTCATCATCATCATCATCATCATCATCATCATCATCATCATCACCATCATTATCATCTTCATCATCATCGTAATTCCAGATATAATTTTTTGGATTGTTTTTCACTTTCATTAAATTTCCAGAGTATTTGTCAGGTAGTAAACTAATTGATTTTTCAATAATTTCATAAGATGAATCGGAATTTTCTTTTTCACCTTTACTTGAGTCCTTTTTTTTCATCCAACTAAATAAATTAACTGTTGGTTTGTTAGGATGCGTTTTATATTTGCTATAATCATGCTCATGAAATCTACCAAATTCGGAAACAGCGATTCTATTAGATAGTTTTATAACTTGTTCACGTTGGTGTTTTAAATGGGTTGCTGAAATATTAACAGATTCCGTATGTTTTAGACCTTGTAATCGTCTGGGATCTTTTAATGAAGATGCAGAATTATATTGTGACCCAGTGAACGACTGAATTGGAGCAGCAATATCATCATTTTTTCTATCATTTATGCGGTTGGGTAAGTCATTATTTGAAAGATTATTCTGATTGTGTTTTACCCCACCAAATTTTGAATTACTATTATTATGACCTAACGGATTGAGGAAGGCAGCAGAAACTGTTGATGATCTGATTCTTGAACTTTTTGGATGATCAAGCGATACAAATTTTGGAACTTGGTCAACCGGTATATCTAATTCAGAATCTATATCATTTGTGACTGGTGTTGGTTGCAATGAAAGTTTGTTTAACTGACTAATTGGTGTACGAACTACTGGTGTTGATGCTTTGGACTTTGAGCCAGTTGATGAATCTAAATTATTTGATTGATTTAATTGGGTATTTATATGTAACGAATGAGTGTTTGGTACCGGTCTACCCATTGTTCTATTAGGAATCGGTAAGGCAGTTGGATGATTTAATGGCGGGTTATTTGTATTCATATAAAGGGTATCATTTGGGTTATCAATTAAACCATTTGAAACTGTTGATGAACGATCCCTATGAGATGCCATATTATTTCTGTTTAGTAAACTTGAACTTGATTTCACTCTCTTCAAGTTATCAACAGACTCTTCGGATTGGTGAAAGTTTGAAATATCACTTGATGAACCACCAAAAAAACTTTTAAACCTTTGTGATACTGATGTTGATCTATGAGATCTATTTTTGTGATCATCGGATTGGTCGTGGGTCAAATGATTAGTTGAAATTGCAGAGTTTGAGGAATTGATGGGATGTAGGTTTAATGTTGTGACATTGGAATGGTTTGACTCATTTTTTAAAGTTGGGGAACTATTGGGAGTTGGAGAGTTGGATGATGTACTAGGTGACTTTTTTGATTCTTTTCTAAACAGTGGCATTTTTTAAATTAGTTGATATGATATGTTTATTTATTTAGATGTCCTTTTAGGGTTTTGATGGCTATTTTGTTATGGAAAAACACAATAAAATTGTTTGGTGCGTCGCCCAAAGAAGAGCAATTGTACGGTACAAAAGGACAGTATAAGTTGTTCTGAAACAGACTTCACTAATAAATGTCGGTTGAAGTGGATATGCAAAGCAATTTATACAAAGGAACCAGAAACCGGAAATTGTTCATCAATTAATTACACTTTTCAAAACACTGTTATATTCTGTCTGCAACTTTATTAAATCGAGCGAAATCTTTGGCCGGCCTTGCGCTGCGTCATATTACGTAAACATGCCTGTTGTTGTAGTTGGTTTTAGGCACAGTTCAAAAACCACTTAGATTGAAAAAAAAACCTTGTAGGATAAAATAGGCAGTAGATGAGTTTTGAGGAATACAACATCTATTTTACTGGAGGAGTTTAGGATATTTTGATAGGGCAAGTCCCCAATGAAAGAAGAACATGAACGAATTAGAAATCAGAGAATTGATTTTTAGTAAGGAAGCCAGAAAACAGAAAACTAAAAAATTTCATCTTTTTACAGAATTTCTAGTTTTCCAGAATACTTGTAAATTTTTTCACTACAAAAAGATTTATATCTTATTGTCAAATAAGTGAGCTAGTAATATTAAGCCACCAAGTTGGAAAGTAAATAATTATGAGAGACCATATATCTGCATTCACTGGGTTTTCAATACTACTGTTATTAGGAGGGAAGCTACTCCTTTTAATGTTAATTTTATCATTTACTACGTTGTTTTATTACTCATCAAAATCAACCACATCCAATACATCAATTCAAAAATCTGTATTATTACCTTCAAGAAGAGGAAAAACTTCAAAAGTTATAACTCCAGATTTATCTAAGTTTAAAAAGGCAAATCCAGATTCTGAAATTTACACAGCTAGTAAATCAACATTAAACGAATCTCCAATTTATATTTTTTATTCATCATTAACTGGTTCTTCAAAGCGTGTTTCAACACAACTGTACAACACGTTGGTTAATGTCAGAAAGGGAGAAGATGACATTCATTTATTATCACTCGAAGACGATTTGGAAGATTTAGATTCTTATTTTTTGAACATACCGAAACAAAAATCAGATTTATCACCACTTTATTTGTTAGTTTTACCATCATATGAATCTGATTCTCCAATAGACTATTTCCTAGAATTTTTGGAAGATACAGCAACTGACTTTAGAGTCGATAAATATCCACTTAAATCATTATCCGGCTTTACGGTTTTAGGTTTAGGTGACTCTGAATCTTGGCCAGAACTATTTTGTTATCAGTCAAAAATTGCTGATAAATGGTTATCAAAATTAGGGGCAAGAAGAATTTTTCCAGTGGGTAAACTTTGCGTTAAGAATAATTTTAAAGAAAACACCGACGCTTATATCGATAGATTAATTACAGTTTTACAAGATAATGAACCGATATTATATGAGGAGAGAGATCCTGAAAGTTCAGATATTGAAGACGAGTATGAGAATGAAGATAATGAAGATTCTGATGAAGGTACTCTAGTTGATATGGAAGATTTAACCAAAAATGGATCTTCTAAAAATGATTCTAAATCATTATTAAAATCAATCAATAGGAAAGAAATGGTTGCAAAGGATTCACCTACTTTTAAGTCTTTAACAAAGCAAGGTTATACTGTTGTTGGATCACATTCTGGTGTTAAAATTTGTAGATGGACGAAATCTGCATTACGTGGACGTGGTTTTTGTTATAAGTTTGCATTTTATGGTATCAATTCTCATAGATGTATGGAAACAACTCCTTCTTTATCATGTTCAAATAAATGTGTCTTTTGTTGGAGACATGGTACAAATCCTGTTGGTACAACCTGGAGATGGGAAGTTGATAAACCGGACTTAATTTTAAATGGTGCATTAGACGGTCACTATAAAAAGATCAAACAAATGCGTGGTGTGCCAGGTGTTTTAATGGATAGATTCGAAGAAGCATTCCAAGTCAAACACTGTGCTCTATCCTTAGTTGGTGAGCCAATTTTTTATCCCTATATCAATGAATTTTTAGGTATGTTACATGAAAAGGGGATTTCATCGTTTTTAGTTTGTAATGCACAACACCCTGAGCAATTAAGAACATTACAAAAAGTTACACAATTATATGTTTCAATTGATGCACCTACAAAGGAAGAATTGAAGGTCGTCGATAGACCATTATTTAGAGATTATTGGGAAAGATTAGAATCATGTCTTGATATTTTGAGAACAGTTCAGTCACACCAACGTACAGTCTTCAGATTGACATTAGTTAAAGGTTTCAATATGAGTGAATCAGATATTGGAGGATACGCTAATCTAGTTGAAAGAGGTATGCCGTCATTAATTGAAATTAAAGGTGCAACATATTGTGGATCAAGTGAAGGAAATGGTAATCCATTAACAATGCAAAATATTCCATTTTATGAGGAATGTGTTTCATTTGTCACGAAACTAAATCTTGAATTAAACAACAGAGGATTATACTATGGTTTAGCGGCAGAACATTCACATTCATGCTGTTTTCTCATTGCAAACAAGAAATTTTATATTAATAACAAATGGTATACCCACATTGATTATGAAAAATTCTTTCAATTATATAACAGTAATGAAAGTTTTGATAAAATGGACTATATAAAGGAAACACCAGAATGGGCATATTTTGGATCAGAACAAGGTGGTTTTAATCCAGACGATACAAGATTTAATAGAAAGGAAGAAAAACTTAAGAAAAAAGCCGAAAGGGAAAGGGTTGAAAAGGAGGTTGGTAAATAGTAAATAGTAAATGTATTAAATAACTTTATAAATTCATTATATATGCAAGATTTGACATTAATCTTTATCATTTCTTTCCTTCATGAGTTGTCTGGCTAATTCAGCTCTCTTTTGTCTATCTTTAATTTCTTGATCTCTACGTTCTAATTCTTCAATCCACAATTTTTCTCTAATTTTAGCCTTTTCAATTGCTAATTCTTCATCAGTTTTCTTACTTTCAATAAATGCCTTATCGTAATAAATGGAACCAAAAACAAGGGCAATTAATGTAAAACCTTGTAAACCTACACGCCAACGGAACCAAAATTGTGCTTTTGGTGCATTACCCGTACGAACACCTTTTGCTGCCATGATAACTGCAACTGTAGTTGCTAAACAACCCAATGGTACAAGTGGTTGTTGTTTAGAACGATACATAATCTTTTCCAAGACTGACATGCTATAATAGTGGAAATAATAGTGGTAATAATTATGAAATGCTTAAATGTTAGTAGTTATACACGGGGTTTGAAACAACATAAAGAAAAAGGATGATATTCTGCATAATTCAAATAGATAAAACCAATACATACTCTTGCATAGGATCATCAAAAGATGATGGATAGTTTTGTGATGCCATGATGAATGTCTAGTTGTTGGAAACACAAAGGAAAAGAAGATACTATAGTAAATTAAGTGTTAATCACGTCCTCAAAATTAATTTCAAACACCCTTCGCTCCCAGAAAAGCTTAAAATTGTCTTTTTGTTATTTCAAGCCTTTCATTTATTCGACACCTTTCATAATATAAGAGTAGTCTTTGGGTGAAACAACAAGACCTTTACCCTTAGACGCTCCTCTATATATACATTCAATAATATCAATTAACTCCTGTGTACTTTCAACATTAAAGTTCAATTTATTGTTATTCCCCGTTCCAAAATCACACATCATATGTTTATTTCGATGGAAAAACATCACTGTTACAGGGTCGTATAATTCATACATATCATTGAAATCCAGCACCTGTGTTGTGTCGCAGGTGTAAACCACTGCAAATTGGGAGATTAATGGTGCTATTTTGAAAAGCATCTCATCCATTAAGAGACATTCTCTTGCTGCGGGATCCCCAAAACGAATCACCACTATACGATCGTCTTCAGAAAGGATTGCCTGGTCAACGTGCCAGCCAGTACGAAGATTATTGAGAAATACTGAACCCATGATGTCTACCGAAGTCCCAAGAAAAACAAAGACAAGTAAAGCAAAAAATGAACAAGTTGATCAAATCTCAAATCTTGTTGAAATTCATGTTGTGGCTGGTGAGTGGCTGAGGAATTTTGAATGTTTTGATTTTCCTTGGTGAGGGCAATTTATAGAACTGGAGACGAACGAGCATAACTCATTTCAAATTGAGTAAGTCGTCATTAGCTTCATCTCAATATCTTCACATTTGCAATCTGCGATACAAATACAATACACTTTGTTGATTATACATCAACCATACCTAATTCAACATTTAACATTCAACATCTAATATACCATACATTGTTAAATTAAATACAACAATAAAAATTTAAATAGAATTTAATAACTTTCCCAATTATTACCGAGTTTATATAAAGTATTCAGAGAAATGTCGGGAGCTCAAGCCTATGATCCATATAATCCATTTAATGATGATGCCGCAAAGGAATTGCAAAATCAAGAGCCAACTCCATTTAATGCAAATTTAAATCAAAGTGATAATGGTCGTTCAAAACTGCAGAATTTACAAAATACTTTAGATGATACTACTGGTATGATGAGAGATAATATTGAAGCAATTAATCAAAGAGGTGAGGTCTTAGATGATATTGATAATAGGGCTTATAGTTTACAAAACAATGCTTCTCTTTTCAATAAATCTGCTAATCAAGTCAGAAAGGATATGTGGAAGAAAAATTTAAAGTTAAAACTTTGTGTTGCTTTAATTATTATAATTATACTTATTGTTGTTATTGTCCCAATTGCTGTTCATTTTAGTAACTAGTATTTCCCTTTTTGGTTTGTTTGTATATTTATCTATATCTTTTTAAATTCATTTAATTTAGTACAGTTTAGTTTAGTTAATTTTAATTTGACTTGATTAAAATTTTACCTCAAATACAGGCTTATAAAATATTTTTTCTATACATGGGATTTCTCTATATTAGTTTTCTACTCAACATTCGTTTGATATGTAGCATTTAATGTTGATAGTTCAATTATACGTCTAATGGTTGGTAAGTTCAACCTAGCAGGAACATATGCCTCAATCTTATTAAATGGTCTTAGTTCAATATGTCTAAATGGATCTTCAAATAATGTATCTTTATTAACGGGTTCTAAATAATCTGTTTGCCCACTTGATCTTACTTTATCGGCTAATCCTTGCGTAATGACCGGAGAAATTGGAACTTCATAATCTGCAACATGGTATAACGCAAATAATTTTTGGATTTGAACAGGCTTTAATGAATAACAAATTTCATAAATTATATCAATATCTTCTGGTGTATTTTTTCTTAATTGCAATAATTTTGAAACTTGGAATAATTGTGATAAATAAACTGATGCTTCTGCAATGCCATGACTTTTGCACCATTCATCCAATCTCATAACATTATAATTCAATTGAAGTCCCCTTTTCCATGATAAGAAATTACGACGCATAATCAAATCATTAAAACAACATGCATTAACAAATTTTAATAATTCAATTATAACAGTTTCCTTAACAAGATCTTCAAAATAATATGATTTCATTGCCCAATAAACATTATTAAAAAATGTTAAAATATCGTCCATTTTGAACTTTGGATCTTTACTAAACATTTTACTGATCAATGGTGATTGATCTTGTGACATAAAACCAGGTAAAGATTGACCTAGAACAACTGCAGAAATAACTTTCTTTTCTAAAATAGTCATAATTTTCTTCATCCAGATATTATAAATATTATAGGATAATGATTCAAAATCTTCTTTTGCATCCGCAATCAATTTAAGAAACATATTATAATCGTCTGCGCCCATTGCAGTGGAAATTTCTTCATTTGCTGAAACTGTCGATTGCGCATAAGACACAAATGAATATAATTCATGTGTATTCGTTAACCAATAAGCACCATATGCAATAACGTCATCATCATTCAATTCAGTTACCATGTTTTGAATGACAGAGAGGACTTCACCAAAAAATGATTCACTGTGTGAAGTTAATCCTAATCTCCACATATCACTTAAGATGATGATAATAATTCTTGCTGGAAATAAAACTTCCTTTTTACTTGGTTGTGATGCAACAAGTGCAGGTGGTAATTTCAATCCCTTGAATAATCCCTCAACAACTTCCTTATGTAATGTTTTAGAATCATTTAATAATCTTAATAATTCCTCATTAATTGCCTCTAATTCATCGTCTTGTTCGTCATTAACATACTCCACACTATTGTTAGCATTATTAACAATTGATTTTTGTTCATTAAATGTTAGTGCTGAAGTACCATTAGGAATAGTACCTAAAGTAGTATTATTAAATTTACCAGAACTTAAATGATCTTGTAATTCTTTTAATTCTGCTTTCAGTTTTTCAACAGATCCATATAATGTATCTCTTTCATCATTTGATGCTAATAATTCTTCTTGTGCTTTTTTCAACTGTTCAAGATTATCTTGTAATTCAATCTTTAACTTATTTTGTGATTCAGTTAGTTCATCAACTTTAGTTTTTGCAGTTTCATAATCAAATTTAATTCGATCAATTTCGCTATTTAATTCAACAATATTAGATTCATAAGTATTAATTTTAAGTGTATGATCATCGGTGTCTTTGAGCGATTGATTCTTAAAAGCATTATGTTCAGTTTGTGTCTTTTCCACCAAGTTTTGTAATTGTTGGATTTCATTGACTAACTTACTATTTTCTTCAATCTTTGAACTTAATGATTGAGTCAATTCAATAACTTTATTTTCTAAACTATATTGTACTTCTTGCATTTTATTTAATGATTTTGCTTCTTCCTTTAATTTAGCATAATGTTTTTTAGCCAATTTTCTACGAGAACAAGATTGAATAACAATAGCTGCTCTTCTAACTTTTTGTAATTCTTTTCTTGCAATAAAACTCCTACCAGCAGCTTGTATTTTAATTGCTGCGCCGTTGATTTCATTTTTATGAATATTATTTCTAACACAAGAACCACGAAATTTCGACTGTAAATCAATAATTGCTTGAATTGCTGCATTAAATCTTTTTCTAACTAAATGACCTCTAACAGTAGATTGGATTAAAGTTGCACCGTTATTCTCTTTTTGTTTTTGAATCTTTCTTCTAACTGTAAAACCTCTAATTAAAGATTGCAGACTGATTGCAGAAATTCTGGCTTCTTTAAATTGCTTTCTTGGTAAATAACCTCTTAAGTATTTTTGTATAATAATTGCTGATTGTTTATGCTTATCACTCTTCAGTTTCTCAATTTTACCCAGAATACCCGCTTTAAAAAAAACTTTAGTTTTACCAATTTGGAAACTATGTTCATCTTTAATTGTTTCTTCCAAAAAGTTCTTTGTCAGAGACTTTAAAAAGTCTTCATTAATTTGACCTTGAAATAATTTTGAACGATCCTCAGAATCAAACAAAACATTGAACGAATCAACAAATTCTGGGTACGACATTTTGGATGGAAAACCGGCACATGAAATTTTAATAGTTTCTAACACACCACATGCTCTTAACTGTGATAAAACCATATTTGGATCAAATTCCCAAGCTTTCTTTTCTTCATTTGGTTTAATACACCTAATGTAATGAACATTACTTGAATTGATGGTTTGCATTAAGTCAATTAATGAACCTTTAAATTTGGAACCCAAAGTTTCTTTACCTGGTGCTCTCCGTCCTGGCTTCACTTCTTGTTTTGTAGTGTCTTCCGTTTCTTTATCAGCATTTGACAATACTTCAGTTAAGAATGAATTGGATGATTTCTTCAAAGTTTCCTTTTGACCATCAGATACTGTATCTCTATTTTTTTCAACAAAACCTTCAGTATCATAAGGAACATCTAATGCATAATGAGAAATAATAAACTTATTATTACCAAATCTTGGCTTTTTAAAGACTTTATCAGAAGGAGGTTTTGCTAAATGTTCATATAATTTGTCAGCCCATTGTTGGTCAGAACCTGATGGTAACCTGGATTCTTCATTTAACAAATCCAACACACCAAGTCGCTTTTCAATAACATCAATACAAGGTTGATTATCAGCAAACTCGATAAATGACCATTCAATATCTTCATCAACATACAGTTGCTGTTCTAGCTTAAAAACATGCTGGGTAAATTCCTGTTGTAGTTTTTCATTCGCATAATTAATACAAAATTGTTCAAAAGAGTTTTTGGCAAAATGTTCAAAACCATAGATATCTAAAACCCCAATAAAGGTTGAAACTGTTTCTTCGATTTGAGAAGGGCATAAGTCTGAGTTGACATAATCAACTAACCAATCAAATAAATTATGATAAATATATTTAGCAACGGCATCTCTTGCATTAATAGCTTCATGATACTTTAAATCTGTGTTGATTGTTTCAAATCTCGTTTTGATTTGTTTTTTAACAGTCCATTTAGCAAAATCAACAGGATCTAAACCCAGAAGCTCGCACGCTTTTACTAAGCTTGGTTCGTCTGAAGAAAGTGAAGCGTTGTTTCTAGTTTTGGGAATATCAATATTACCTAAATGAAGCAAACCCGCTAAAATTTTAAAGATTTCAAATTGTTTATCACTATTAATACCAATCAATGACAGTGCAGTACAAGTATCATTAAATTCTTTTTTATCATCAATACCCTCAATGGTTGGTAAACCTCCTTGATTTAAGTAGTGATAATCTTCAACGTCAGTTAAATAAATTGATTTTTTTGTTGCATCATCTAAACCCTGGATTAATTGATAGAAAATATGATAATTTCTTTCCGACTCTGGTTGAAAAACTAATCTTGATCTTTCCAATAAATACGTTCTAATTTTAGCACCACAAATTGTTGTATCTTTATCAAATAAAATTTCTAAATATTTACCGAATCTTGAAGAATTATCATTTCTAGTCGTCTTTGCATTACCAAATGATTCCATGATTGGATTGGTTGCTAAAATTTGTTTTTCAGTTTGTGACATATCATGATGCTTTTCGTCAGAATCAACGGTTGCAAAATATCTCATGATATATTTTGCTGAAACTGTTTTACCAGCACCCGATTCACCGGAAACAACAATTGATTGATTTTGTTTTCTATTAATCATACATCTATAAGCTTCTTCAGCAATTGCAAATAAATGTGGTTCTTCATCCCCTCTTCTTGTGTTAGCATATCTTTTGATTCTATAGGAAGAATATAATTCGTCATTCCTTTGAAAAGGATTAACAGCAATTAAAACAATACCAGAGTAAGTATAAATGTTAAATTGAGAATACCTTAACTTTATAACGTTCAAAACGGATGGTTCGTTTAAGTGTGATAAAGTAGTTAAATCTTCAACATTTTCGGCATGGTTTCTCATCAATGGAACATTCGGGTTTGATTCATCTAAATTATCCAGAGTAAGAGTTTCAATTCTTTCAGGATCATTTTCAGCCTCCAATTCAAGTACTATCTTATTATCTTGATCTGAAATACTCTTAACTTTGACTGCTAACCAACCCAAAGTTTGATCAGGAATCCAGCACAGACTAAAATAAGAAAAATATATAATGAATGTTAGTATTTCGAACTTCAAACAAAAAAAAAAACTTTAAACAAGCAGATGGGTTAAACAACTAAATTTACATACCTTCCGACATCAAATTGAACTGTAGACATAATTGCTTGATTAAATGGATGAATAGTTTATGTCAGTTTTGTGATGTAAAATAATATTCTATTTGAAAGTGGAGAGATTTGAAATCAAATTATCGTCTTATATAATTGAATTACCAAAAAGGGGAGTAAAATATAATTTTTCAAATAGGAAATTGTTTTTTTGAAGTTAAGCTTGTAGAGATGTAAACAAAGACGTAAAAACACTAGTTGAGGTTTTTCGTGCTAGCAGGTATAAATTACGTGTAAACGGAAGATTGCACGAGTTCAAGGCGATTCCAAGAAAACAAAACAAACAAACAAACACACACCAACAACCCATTTTCCATGATTTACCAACACTCGACATTGGCGAGATGTGTTGTTTCAAATTCAAACTTCAAATTTCAACAACGCGTAGATTTGCTTTTCTCTGTCTCATGTCTTTTTTTTGCGTCGGCGACGTGTAAGAGGCTCAGTTTTCTACGTTTTTTTGTCTGTTTTTTTTTTTTTTTTTTTTTTTTTTAAATTTCTGTGCGGTTCTACATGAATTTCGCACTTAGCATAAACTGATCTACAACACGAATCTAATTATTAGGCAATTAATAACTGCAAGATTCTTTTCATTAATCACATAACCGCAAAATACATGTCTTTGGACAGTGCGTCTGAGTTGAATGCATTGGAGCTGCCTATAATTGAGCCGGTTAAATCTCAAAACACAAAACGTTCTTTAATGAAAAAGAAATTATCTAAAATTGCGTTTTCTTTATCTTCTAACGAAGTTCAGCCATCTTCTGATTATCACGTTGACAATTCTTCCTTCTCTTATGATGATCCAAACGAACTGAATAACGATTATCAACAGAATCGACTAACTTTGTCTTTACAAGATCAATCTTCAACTTTAAATCCAGCCTCTAAGTTTAGTAAATCAACTTCAAATTTGACCAATACAAATCAGACATCAAATCCAAAACATGTACAAAAAACGACAAGGTCTTCGTCTTCGTCTTTATCCTCCATTAATTCCGTGTCTCCACAGCTACAAAATTTATCCATTTTGCCTGTACAACCACCACTCTCAACCTCACGTACAAGCTCAATAAATAATTCTCCTAATCATGTGCCTAATAAACAGATACCCAATTATAATAACAATAGTAATCATTATACATACGCATCTCCAAGCAAAATAAATGCAAGATCTCTAGCAACGAATAATGACCATACGTTTATCAGAACTAATAATTCAAATCACTCTTTACAACTTCCAACTACTTCATATTTAAAGCCCCAATCGCATAGTGCTACGCCGTCAATAAGTAATTCAATTACACCCGAATCTTTATCGAAATCGATTCCTGCGTCCTCATTACCTCAATTTACATCAATCAATCAATCAAATAATGGTTTATCTCCAAATTTTGGAAATTCAAATGCCAATTCAAACTCAAATTCAGTTTTAGTGCCGCCAACTGTCCTTGCACCAATTTATAAAACTCCATCATCAAATTCATCGTCGCATCAATCGACTAATTCGACAACCTTATCAATTAATACCAATAACAATTTTCAAAATAGTAATTCCAATGTTGTACAAACATCCTCCGCTTCAGATTCTCTCAAACATAAAAGAGGTACTGGTTTATTACAATCTGCCTATAGGACATCACATCATCTTCCACATTCAACTGTGCAGAATAATACTAATTTCAAACCTAAAGATAAACAAGATTTCCTAGACGATGATGATAAAGAAGACTCTATGAAATATGCATCGATTTACACCAGCGATATATCATTGAATCAATCAAAATCTGCACTAAACTCGTCACAATATGCGTTATTAAATACAAACAAAAGTAAGTCCAATGATAACTTGCAGAACATTAATGACATCAAAATCCATCTAATCTCTCCAAAAATCATTAATGAATTCCATTCATTACAGGGATTGATTCAAGTAGGTTTGAAAAAGAGATTAGAGTTTTTGGATAAAGAAAATGGTTCAATAATAGCCGATATAAATTCTGCTTATGATAAGTTAACTAATATTCAATCACAATTACTTTCACAAATTAAAGACTTAGATAAGTATATTGAAGATATATCATCAAAGAAGGAAAGAGATTTGAAAAACTTGCTTGAAGATGTACTATTTGAAAATTTAAATGATTTAACTGTTAGAATTGATGCAGTTAAAGAAAATATGACTTCAAATAAAGAAATAATAAAAACATTTGATAATAAGTTGAAGATTTTGAATAAAATGAGATCAAAGAATGAAGCAAGAAACAAAAATATTCAGCAGTCCTTTATTATGGCTTCGTGCATCATTGTTTGTTTTTTCTCTATTAAGTGGTATGTGTTTTGAAGTTGCCCCACAAATCTGTTATCTTTTCTAAATTATTAATCTATTAAACTGTGCGTTCTTTTTTTTTATAGAATATAGCTAGGTATAAATTACACACACACACACATATATATATACAGGCTATTTGTACATGGTATTTAAAATTTTATTTTCGAACAAATCTTCATTAATCGATATTAAATAACTTGCCCTTGAATCCACAGAAGAAATTGTACTTGATGTATCATCTCTAGAAATATTTTTGTCAAAAGCCCCAACTATTTGAGTAACCTGATCCCGTGTAAGAAAATCACAGAGAGAACAAATATGATCAATGTCCGACAATCCATGATTCTTTAATTGCAAAATTTGACATAGTGTTAAAACACGCTTCATACAATTTGGCGCATCCGGAATACCATGATCTTTACACCAACCTAAAATAAGCATTATATTACTTTTAATAACCAAACTTCTTTCAAAGGTCAAGTGTTTTTTTTGAAGTATAATTTCATTAAATGATATTATATCAATATATGTAATTAAATCATGAATAATTGATTCAATGATTGATTCTTCAAAGCAACTGTGCGTCATGGAAATGAATGTTTGATAAAGGATGTGTAAAAGTTCTGGAATTGAATGATCTGATCCACTTTTGATGATATATTGATAGTATGTATTATATGATAAACTGCTTCTTGAATTACGTTTGGATGCTTTCGCAGTTTCATCAAACAATATTGCATTTGAGGCTTTCTTATCTAATTCTTTAACAACTGAGTTAATCCAATGGTAATACATTTTACCAAACACGGCATCCGAATATCTTTTAATAATAGATAACATTTTAAGATATTCACTTCTATTAATTTGTGAATTATTATTCTCGGATGATATAGAGTGCATTGCACTTGATCTAGCAATTGAAATTCTTGTCTTAATTTCATTAACATTGCTTAGCAAATATGCACCGTTATAAATAACCAAATCAAAATCTTGGATTTCAAGTAACTGCTTCATCATATCGGATAAGGCAGTTTCTATAAACTGAACTGATTCATTTAGCATATCATTATCCCACATTTCAAATAATAAAACAACGACTATCCTGGATGGTAAAAGAATATTGCCAACATTTTTCTTGATTTTTTCATCGTATAATTCTTGATTTGTTGGTATTTTTAAATTTTGTAATGTCAAATCAGCAACTAATGAAATCGTAGTAAGTGCGCCATTCGTATACTCCTTCAGATCTGAATACCCTGATCTATAGCTTCGATTGACATGTGAATTACTAGAGTTCGAGCCAATTGTATCAACTGAAATGCCTTTAACGCTTCTACTACTTATTATAGAAGACCTTTTACTCAGAGCAATTGGTTTTTTATATGTTACCCTCTTAACAGCTTGTTGCAATAAATCAACATCATCTGTAAGAATATATTTGATGTGTCTGCTAAAATCAATTGGTCTACTTTCATTAGTGTTTCTTTGGTATTGGTCAATTTTATCTGCCATATGTTTGATCCTTTGAATAATTGATTTGGCTTCTCTTCTTAATGCAGTATCTGGTCTCATTCCAAGTAATGCTTCCTTGGTATATTTTTGAGGTAATAAAGTGGGTTCAATTAAACTCCAGGCTTTGTCAACGTACGGGTTTATTTTTTCGTCTTCATTTTTATTAGTATCAAAATTAAATGTTGGTTTTGATGATTTCGAAAATATAAGCAAATCATCATCTTTTTGATGTAAGTGAAGTTCCCTTTCAAGATCATGTTTAGCAAGTTCTTCCGCTTGTCTCTTAGCAAGCTGTTCTAATTCTCTTTTTTCTTTTCGTAATTGGGTTAGTTCATTATCAAGGTCTCTTCTTTCACTTTCAATTCTATCTTTCTCCAGCTGCTTTAAAACCTCTTCCATTTTAATTCTTTCAGATTCTTCTGCTACTTTTCTCTCTTTTTCAATTATCTTCAAGTCTTCTTCTTTCCTCCTTATTTCTTCTAATGACTTTAGTTGAACCATTTCAAAATAAATATCTCTAAAAGTATTACCCCGAATAATACACTGAATATTTGTGATAGTTTCATTAATGTATAATTTTCTTAGGTATTCTTGCTCTTGCTCTATCTCAAACCTCACCCTATAACCTCTTAATAGCGATTGAAAATTAACCAACGATATTACTGAAGCATTTAAGTTAGAATGAACTTTCTTAGCACGAATTAAAGACTGAATGCTAGTAATTAAAGCAACTTCAGTTTGAATCTTTGATCGTATCAACTTGCCACGACATATTGATTGAATATCAATAACTGCATTTAACTCTTTTCTAAAGTTGAAACGAGTCAATGTACCACGTATTAAAGATTGTAATAAAATGATAGATTTAAGAGTTTCAAACCATTGTTTTCGTAGACTATAACCACGCAAATATTTTTGGATGATTATGACAGCTTCATGTAACTTATTGGATTTTTCAATTTCTAATTGACCTAATACACCAGCTCTAAAGAACAGCTTGCTTCTTCCAGGTTGAAATAGCTCATGATTGCTTATATGTTTGTCTAGTAATTGCATACTCAATTTCTTGACATCTTCTTCAGATTTTATTTTATCGTTCTTTAAATTACTTAAATCTTCATGTGACAGTAAAATTGAGAATCTACTTAGAAATTCTTTGTAAGAATATTTTGATGGAAACCCAACTAAAGAAATTCGAATCGTTTCCAAAACACCACATGCTCTTAACTGTGATAAAACCATAGAATTAGTAAATTCCCATGCCATTTTAGCTTCATTTGGTTTAATGCACCTAATATAGTGTGCGCTTGTAGTATGTATAGTGTTCATTAATTCATTTAATGATCTCTTGAAGATGTGGCTTAAAGTTGGTTTCCTATTTCTGTTTTGCAAACTTCTTCTCTTTTCATGAACAGGAGTATCAGTTATATCTTTAACCGATGATGCTATTATTTCATGAAGAAATTCATTTTTAGTTGCTTTTAAAACTTCATTTTGTGCATCTGAAACAGTATCTCTATTTTTTTCTAGAAAGCCATCAACTTCATAATTAACATCTAAGGCATAATGTGAAACAATAAATTTCTCATTACCAAATCTAGCCTTTTTGAAAACTTTATTATGTGGTGGGTGGGTTAGTGATTGAAACATCTTTTCGGCCCATATCTTATCAGAGCCCGAAGGCAACTTACATTGTTCATCTAACAATGATAATATACCTTCTCTACTTTCAATAACATCAATACAAGGTTGATTATCAGAATATTTTATAAATGACCATTCAATACCTTCTTTTATATATTCTTCCTGTTGTAATTTGAAAACATGATGTGCAAATTCTTGCTGCAATTTTTCATTTGCATAGTTAATACAAAATTGTTCAAACGAATTAGTATCAAAATGTTCAAAACCATAAATATCCAAAACACCAATAAATAATGGATTTGACTCAATTTCAGAATATGATAAATCTGAATTAATATATGAAACAAGCCAATCAAAGAGTAATGAGTAAATGTATTTAGATACAGAATCTCTAGCAACTATGGCTTCGTGATACTTCAAGCTAGATGCAATATTGTCAGATCTAATTGCAATCTTCTTTTTGGTTATCCATTTTCCAAATTCTAGTTTATCAACTCCTAATAAGTTTGCAGCATAGCAAAGATGCAAATCATCAGCGGATAAAACGGCTTCATTTCTTGAATTTTCAATGTTTATATTCCCAATATGAAGTAAAGCAGCTAGTATTTTAAATAGTTCAAATTGCATATGCTCATCAATTCCAATAATTTTTAATGCATCGCATGTAATTTTAAATTCGTTTGCATCGTTGACTTCATCAATTTCAAACACACCACCTTTTGATAAGTAGTTGAAATCTTCGCACTTTGTTAATGCTAGTTCAGCTTTCAATCGATCATCTAAACCTTGGACTAATTGATAAAAGATATGATAATTTCTTTCATTCTTAGCTTGATAGACTAATCTTGATCTTTCTAACAAGTAAATTTGAATTTTTGCACCACAAATTATATGATTATCATCAAAAAATAATTTCAAGTATTTACCAAATCTTGAAGAGTTATCGTTTCTCGTTGTCTTCGCATTACCAAATGATTCCATAATTGGATTAGTTGCTAAAATTTGCTTTTCAATTTCGGTTGTATCAAATGATGTACCTTCAGTGTGAACGGAAGCAAAAAATCTCATAATATATTTAGCTGAGACAGTTTTACCTGCCCCAGATTCACCAGAAACTATAATTGATTGACTTTTCAATTCCTTTTTCATAGATTTATATGCATCATTAGCAATTGCAAAAACATGTGGTGCATTATCAGATTTATTTGCATTTTGATATCTTGAAATTATATCTGGTGTATATAGTTGGCTCATTTGTTCAAATGGATTAATAGCAATCAATACGATACCTGAAAATGTATATATATTCTTCTTAGCATACCTTAACTTAACAGCATTTAAAACAGAAGGTTCATTTAAATGTGATAATGTAGTTAAATCATCGACTGTATCATCTATATTTCTTAATTGTGGTAATCGTTTATTACTTTCAGTTAAATCGCCGGTTTCAACAATGTATTTGACTTTATCTTGATTATCGTCATTCTCTAGTTCAATTCTATACTTTTTTGTAACTGAATCATAGTCAACTTTTCTAACAATTGCTCCAAGCCAACCATTTTGCTCATCTGGTATCCAACATCGAGTACCCACTTCAAATTTCATTTTTTGCTTTGAATTACGCAATTATCTAACTATGAAAACTCTTCAAATGGTTGGTTATTCTTGTATTTGTGAAAAATAAATAATATCGAAACAATAGAAGCTTTAATTCAACAGTAAATAAACAATTGTCAGATTTTATTTAAATTTCATCAGTTTCCGGTTGCATATTGCACCACTTTACGAATTCCGTTTTGGGACAAAGTTTAATTTTCCTCTATTCTGCGTTGTTAGGACGTTTTTTTTTTCTAGTACACACATAATTTCTCACTAACATCTTACAATTAAGGCACTACAGTTGATTTATTATTTAATCCATAAATCGTAACATTAATTAAAAGGTATAAATTGTGTTCCATTATATAATACATAAAAAGAAAAACATAAATTTCCAAATTATCGGTAAATTAATCATTTCTTAATTAGCTATTTTCTTAAGACATAAATCCATATCTTCTTCACTTAATGAACTAATATATAAACACTTAGAAATTAATTGATTATTAGTTTCAAACTCATAAAATTTAGACCACTCAATTTCTCTTAATGTTTTTTTGACCGTCTCACTGGTTAATTTAAATTTTTCAAAATTAATTAAATCGTAATTTACAATTGAAGAGGAATTTTCAATTTCCGTGATTGAGTCTAAATCATTGGAATCTTCAGAATTTGATTTAACAAAAGTTGGCATCTCCGAATACATTGTTAAATCACTTAATGAAAGTGGTAAGAATGGTATAAAACCTTTTGATGGTATAACATTTTTTATTTCATCTTTATAGTTATTGAAGTTATTATTTGGCGAAGTTAAATCTTTTAATTCTTTGAATTTTAAGATTGTTGCAGGATCAACTCGAATCCAAGTTGATTTTAATTGTTTCATGATCTCAGAATTTAAAGCTAACAATATTTGAAACAATGTACCATAATTTTGAATTTGACGGCATTTTTCAGCTAATTGGATAAACCTTGTAATTGCTAAAACTCTAACTGAAAAATTTTTACACAATAAAATTTCAGATATGATCCAGTTGTTAACTAAATTAAACCTTAATGTGATTAGTTCTAGTCCCGACTTATTTGATAAATCTAATAACAATTTTAACCATGAATTATAAGGTATCAAAGGTTGATCCCATTTTAAGTTGACTAATTCTTTCCATTCCACTTCTAACAAAATGTCTCTTTCAATCAATGTCATTTGAGTTGCTAATTCATTTAAATTATATTTGAAAATAAACGGTATATGTAATTCATTATCTAATACATCTTCAATACTTAGGATTGACTTTGTAGTTGCTGGATTATCTAAAACTTTCGGTGTTGTTAATAATGATTGGATTTCAAAAACTGATCTCTCACCATCATCCTTAAGTAACTGGCCTGTACTAACCCTTGTTAAAATACTGCCATTATCTTTAAGTTTATGGCATGATTGACTTGAAAGCATATTCATTTCCAATTTGCTATTACTTCTTGAATGACCATAGTTTGTATTAGGATTATGAGAAATATATAATTCCCTAACATTTTGTTCTAATCTGATTTCACTATTACTACCATCAGAATATTGATTATCATTACTACCTAGAGTTTGGAAAGCGTTATCATCCTTTGTAGGTGAATTACAAACAACAGCAACTGCGTGTTTTCTATGAATTTGATCATCTTTTTGTTTCATATCATTAAGTCCTAAAAGAACTTTAAATTTATTGCCTCCTTCGCCTCTTAATTTACTTAAGGTATAATTTAATGGATCACCATCTAACTTTTCCGTCGGTATTGAAGCTAATTCTTTAATATCGGTTTGTGAAAGTCCATTGTATCCAGCTTGTGATGGCGTGGGTGATGGTAATATTGAAATCCCTGAATTTCTAGTTAAAACATCATTACAATTATTAATTTCGTAAAATGGTAGTTCTTGTAATTCATCCATATTCTTTGTTTCATTTGAATCTTCAAAATCTTTATTATTCAAATCGTTCAAATTATTCACATCAACACTTGATAAATTCAAATTAGAATCTTGAAAATTTCCAACATTGTCAATTCTTAAATTTGAAAACCTGTTCTTCTTTTTCAACGTCGAAATTTGTTGATTATTATAATTATCATTAGTTGCATTAAAATCATGAGTTGAAGAGGAGAAATTAGAATCATAAGTAATATAAGATTTATTTGATCTAAAACTATTTCTAGGGTTTAAATTATTTGAACTTAAACTGTTTAATGATCTTCTACTTATACCACTTTTATCAAATGATTCAACATAAGAACAATCATTCGGATTTTTCAAGATATTCAAAAATTCTGAATCATTATTATTATAGAATAGCATGTTTGGATCACTATTATATTTTCCCTTTCTAACAATTGAAGCTTTTGAAAAATCTCTGAAATTTTGCAAACTTGACCTTTCACGTTTTGTTGGATTTCTCATATTAAAAGAGTGTTGTTTGGGAACAAGTGATGATGTTTGATAATGGTTATTCTTATTGAATAATTGATTAGAAAAAAGATTATTGTCATTGACCGATTGGCGATTTGATATAAATGTTTGGTGATTAGATATGAACGAAGAATGTTGATTCGGTATAAAAGACAATTCTTCATTAAAATCTCCGTTACCACTATCGTTATTTTTTTCACATTGACTGGCATGATGTTGGTCGATATTCTGATTAATACGACGGAGTATACGTGGTTGTTCCTGAGACTTACCATATTGTTGATTATTCATTGGTTCGCTATTGAAGCTTTGATCTAATTCAGACACATTTTGTATATCTATATCCATATTATTTAATTCCATGTTTACAAAAACATCATCAGTTGTATTATCAACATTTAATGAAGTTGACCAATCAAGCGTATCTTGAGGTGTTTCAAACGATTTATTTACTAGGTTTTCATTTTCAATATTCAGATTCAAATTAATTGAATTTTCAAGATCGATATTATTTTGTACATTTTTGCTTACTTTACACGGTGAATCTAGTGGGTTGAATATTGATGAGTTTCTATTTTTGGACTCAAAGCCCATTGATAAAATACTTTTCCGATTTGAGTTTCTAAATTGTTTTGAATATATTTGTTTAAAATTTGGATGTTGTAACATAGTTTCATAATATTTTATAACAAGATCTTCTAAATAGTCTAAATTTTTGTCATTTATTTCGATTTGTTTTTCTAATTCTAAGATAATAATATTTTGTGATACATCACTTGTTTTTGGTTCAGGATCTTCTACGTGCATAGAAATAGACTCGGTTGTAGGCACGGTCGAATTATTAGAAATATCAATATTTTCCTTATCGTTGTTGTTGAAAAAAGATTTCAAAAAACTTTTCTTTTTTGTCTTATTTGAAGAAATTGAAGAAATATTATTTATATTATTGAATTCAGTCTTGCTCATAGTTTTGACTTTAGTTGTTTTAGTATTCGATATGCTATCATGAATTGGTATTTCTGTTGCAATAGATGAAATTTTGTTAACGCTGCTATCTGAGAATATTTCAATATTACCACTAATTGTAAATCCATTACTCTTAATATCAGAAGTTAATTTAGATAATGGTATAAAACCTTCAATTGGTTCATTTTTATTTAATAAGGAAGCATATAATAAATCAATACTTGAATTGTCATCTGCAAAAGATCTCATTTTCTTAGTATTTCTTAAAGCATATAATGAATCTTTTGGATGTAGAATTGAATTATCATTATTCTTGAGCTTATTAGATTTATTGGATTGGTTATTATTATTTATATTATTTAATTTTGTCTTTTTGTTCAAATATGATTCTAATGGATTAGTATGTTTTATTTCATTTGTTAAATTTGATGAATTAGGATTTTCAAACATATAGAGCAACGTTGACCTTCTAGAAGAAGGATCATTTAACTGCGTTAAGCCATGAATGGATAATCTTGAATTATTTAAATGAATATACGAAGAAATTCGATAGTTTAATAAATTATTCTCATTTGTTTCCTCTTCATCGTCAACATCAATATTCCAAAATAAGGAAGATAAGTTTATATAATTTTTTTTCAAATCTTTTAAAATTTTGCATTGTAGATTATTGACATCATTACCAGAATATCTTTGATTAACTGAGAATTCATTAATTGTATTAGTGAATAATTTCCTTAACATTAAATTATTCAAAAAATCATCTTGAAAATGATTTAATAACCAATGTCTAATAGTAACAAATGTCCTAATTAGACTAAACCTTCCAATATTAGAATCTTCACTATTATCAGATAATGATTTTTTCAAACACCAAGATAATCTACATAATAACAGTTCTAAAACAGGTAATGCAGGTATATAGTTTCTAAAAGTTAAGAAAAAATTGACTAAAAATTGATAATCTAAAATTTCGGGTGATGTAATGTAAGTAATAATGGCTTCAATGGTACCATGAATTAAAACAGAATCAAAATTATAATGAACAATTTCAGATTCCTTGGGTGTTGGATATAATAGTTCATTGTCAAATATAGGATCATTTTCTTCGAAATTTAGTAATAATTGTTGAATATCTAATGATTCATTACTATTTTCATTATCATTTATATTACTACCATCATATGAACTATCAGAATCTTCCGTTCGTAGAGATCGATGAGGATGATGATGTGACATAATTATGTATAGTTAAGTAATATAAAAGAAATGATCAATGGTTTTTTTTAGCTTTGTTTTGGATTATGATTTTTTTTTTTTTTAGTTTTTGTTTATAAAAGATTAATGAATTAACGAAATTGAAAATAGCAAAAAAACTCTATGAGTGAAAGAATTATGTTTATAAAAAAAAAAGTATGTTGATAAAATCAGTATGTAATGAAGATTAGATGCTTCAGTGAATATGTGTAAAGAATATGTCGAAAATGATGTGTATTTTAAAAATGTAGAAGCAATTAGGTTCAGATCAAAACAGAGAATCATAACATTCAATTTTCGGCTTTCACTTTTTCTTTGTTATTGTAGCGCTTTGTTTACATTTCAGAAAATATCTATGCAAAAATGATCCAAGTTCAATTTTCTTTCTTAAAACTTGAGAGATTTCCAAGAAAGCGACGCGTCGTTTTCTTTTTTTTGCGAAGTGATCTCTTTTAAATCAAGACAAGATATTACAGTAGAAGTAAAAAAGTATCATAATTCGTTATTAATGTTGTAATAGAAATACATAATTTGTTTTCTTCTTTAAACAAAGAAATAAATAAATAAATAGATCAAGAGATTTATTGTGGACCATCATTAACAGCAATTCTAACAGCTTTCCATTGTGTGTAATTTTCGAATGCAGCTTCACCCATTTCTCTACCAATACCAGATTGCTTGAAACCACCAAATGGAATAGCTGAATGGAAATCATTATAAGTATTAACCCAAACTGTACCAGCTTCTAATCTGTTTGCAACATAAGTTGCAGTATCTAATGAAGAAGTGTGGATACCAGCAGCTAAACCGAATTCGGAATCATTTGCTAATTCAATAACTTCATCAGCAGTCTTGAACTTGGTAACAACAGCAAATGGACCGAAAATTTCTTCGGAATAAATCTTCATTTCTGGTTTAACATCTGCGAAAATAGTTGGCTTGACAAAATAACCCTTGTTACCTAATCTTTCACCACCAGTAACTAAAGTAGCACCTTCAGATTTACCAGACTCAACATATGATAAAATCTTTGATAATTGTTGTTGAGAAGTTTGAGCACCTTGGAAAACACCTTCTTCAAACGGATTACCAACTTTTAAATGTTCAGCAGCAGCCTTAAATTCTTCCAGAACTTGATCGTAAATACCTTCTTGAATGAAAACTCTAGAACCTGCACAACAAACTTCACCAGAATTATAGAAAATACCGATGATTAAGTTTTGAACAGCTTTTTTAACATCTGCATCGTTGAAGACGATATTTGGAGATTTACCACCTAATTCTAAAGTAACCTTCTTTAAGTTAGAATCTGCTGCTGCTTTCATAATATGTTTACCAGTTGGAGTAGAACCGGTGAAAGCTAATTTCTTAATCTTTGGATGAGTTGAAATTGCTTCACCTGTAATTTTACCGAAACCTGAAACGATATTAACAACACCCTTTGGAATACCAGCTTCTTGACATAATTTAGCAGCATATAAAGCAGATAAAGGAGTTGATTCAGCAGTCTTTAAAACGACGGTATTACCGGCAGCTAAAGCAGGACCAATTTTCCATGACCACATTAATAATGGGAAATTCCAAGGAATAATTTGACCACAAACACCAATTGGTTCTCTCTTAATGTAATTGAAATAGTTTGAACCAGTATCAACTAATTTACCATTTAATTTATCAGCATAACCTGCACAATATCTTAAATAGTTAATAACTAAACCAACATCACCTTGAGCCATTGGTAAAGCTTTACCGTTATCCATAGATTCAATAGCAGCTAAAGTTTCTTTGTTTGCTTCTATGATATCAGCTAAATTGCTTAAATATTTACCACGAATTGCTGGATCGCATCTGGACCAATTTGAATGGAAAGCTTTGTAAGCAGCATCAACAGCTAAATCAACATCATCAGCTCTTGCTTCATAAATGTGACAAATTTCTTCTTCTGTGGAAGGATTTAAAACTTCAAATGTTTTATGTTGTTGAGATTGGACGAATTCACCATTAATAAATAAACCAGTTGGTTGTTCATAAGTTTGACCATTTGGTAAAGTAATGGTTTGAGATAATGGAAGGGAAGAGTAAAATCTCATTGCCATAGAAGCGCTTGAGAATACTCTTGGAGATTTTAAAACATTTGATTTTGTAGCTAATCTTAACATTGTGATGGAATAAGGTTTTTTTGATTAAAGTTATAGAAAGAAAGAAAAAAAAAAGAAGGAAAGATATAAATAGTAAAAAAAAAAAATTAATTATCAAGAATGGGACATGACCGATATTTATAGACAAAAGGTTGTGAAACGTAATAAAAAGCTGAAAGCGGAGACACCTGAAGAAAGCAAACACAAAAAAGATTTTAAACGTCACCAAGTGGGGGTGGCAAAAAAATGATGGGTGCGGCACTAACATTCTTTAAATGCTATCCCAACAGCCAAGAGGGGTGTTTTCCTCCCATTTGCTGTGTTTGCGCATGTCCGTTATGTGCTGTCGCTGTGGTTGTGTGGAGCGGAGCTAGTCGAGGGGGGGGAGTAGTAGCGTTGAGTTGGGGGATGGGAGCCAAGAAGTGCTTTGCCGATGTTCGGAATGTTGAAGGTAAACGGTGTCCAGCATTTGCCTGCACGCTAGTTTTGTTGTGGACCGGACATTGACATATTCTTTATAACACCACTGCAATAAAAAGTGTTTTACTACATTACGACCACCTTATTACTATCTTTACACCACCAAAATTCTCTGTAGCCCCTCCAGTGGCTGCATTGGACTGTACAAACCCTGAAATAGGCATGAGGGGTGTCGATTTGTAGGCAACCTACTCATAGACCCCATAACAATAGAGCCCCGCATTCTGTTTTACATCTCATCTCTTTGTTTGTTTGGTGACGACGCGTCGCTCACTTCAAAGGGTTTTTCCGCACACCTTACCGGACTTTAAGTGCGGGGCATGTTTTTCCGTTCTCTCTCAATGGCGTTAAGGATACATTCTTTTAGTTTTCTGTTTTTTTCGCTTTTTTACTTCCTACACATGTAATCTACAAAGCAATTCATTAGTAATTAACAATTACCTGAGTGTTATAATAAATCAATTGCCTTGAACTCACTTTCGGTTTTGTCTGTACTTTCTAAAGTGGATAAAGTTTGTTCATTTCCCCAAAATTTACCATTAACGAAAATTGATGGTACCCATTTCCTACCTGAAATTTCAGTAAATTCTTTTTCTAATTTTAATGCTACACTTGCATTCATTTTATCTAATTCAACAAGATGAACTTTGTTTAAAACTTGGTATTTTTTGAAAACTCCAATTGCATAATGACAGTCTGGACACCATGATTTGGATAACATTAAAAACTTATGCGCTTTGATTAATTCTTGTGCAGTAACCATTGTTGTTATACTTGTTGTTGTTTACTGTTAATTCACTACACAAAAATCGCAACAAGAAGTACATATAGCAGCTTCAAAATTTGTTTCTAAACATTTTCTCGGTATAAAAAATATGAAAAAAATTTCCAACTTCGCTCCTAAGCATTGATGTAAGCCCAATTGGAAAAACGGTTTATCTACATGGTGGAAGAAACTAGGCTGCTACTGTTTAACGCTCCTTCTCCTTCATGATTTATTCAATCATTCAATACCTATATTTTTGGAAAATATCAATTGTAGTATTGGTGGTACCAATTGTACGTTATATATTCTTTTTTTTTACCGAGTTGGTTTTTTTTTTTCACGACTGAGATTATTTACGCAACTCCAATAAGCTTTACGGTGTTTACCGAAACTTAAAATTTATAAAAGTTTAAATGTCAATTATAATTATATGATCTACAAGCTGTAAAAAATTTTGTAATAAGCGCTTTCTACATTATAAAAATTGGTCTGTAGCATATCAACAGGATTTCATTTCAATTTTCACTTTAACATTTCTGATGGAGTTAAGCTTAAAAAAAGAACCGAGTGAACAATTGCTGTTATGAAAGGCACAGTTACGTTCAAGTTGACACTAACTAACAAACTGGATACACAACATTATACAGATCTCCAATTGAAACATGGAATCGATGTATAATGATAGAACTGAAATCAGGTAATCAGAAATCAAGATTAATTTCACGCCGGTAATATAAAAATTTCATGCTTTTTTTTTCAACACGGCAATTTTTCGGTTGGTTTTTTTGAGATTTCTATTTCGCCATAATTATTCTGCTAAAACTACAGAAAAACATTAAAAAACTAAGGACATTCAAAGGACAAGTTTCTGATTTTGTTTCCGTTGATTTGTCCTATTTTTTTCTAATTAAATATTTCTTCATCCGTTTTCTTTTAGTAATTCACTGTGAATATCAATCATGTCATCTAGAAATTCAGAGAGTTCCAATTCAAAATATGAATCAGCTGCTGAATCTTTTAAAGATGTTGATAACGATGAATTAGTTCATAATAATTTTGATTTATCTCAACAGCCACAAGTAGTAGCAATCCCAAAACCAGAATATAATGAAAACCAATCGTCAAGTTCTGATGACGATGATGATCATGATGATGATGACCAATCTGATAATGGCACACATAATGATCCATTTTCAGAAACTCATGCGTATATTCCAGATGGATCACCTGAACATAACAGAAAATTAGACTTAACTAAAACTATAAGTATGAGAAGTCAAGTAAGTCATAAAGACTTTGAAAATGTCGAAGATTTTCAAAGATATGCAACTAATAATATGGATAATGAGTATTTAGATGAATTGAATTCTGAAATACATCGTGAAGCAACTAATATTTCAAAATTAACAAAAATTTTAACAGGTCGTGAGTTCAACGATATTGAAAAGGTTAATTCAGAAGAAGATCCTGAAGTTGTTGGTTATGAAGTTAGAAATGTTGATTGGGATTCCCCCGAGGACCCAGATTGTCCATTTAATTGGCCAACTTGGAAAAGATGGTATTGTACCATGACAACTGCATTTTTATGTTTAGTTATTACTTTAGGTTCCTCAATCTATGTTGATGCAATTCCTGAAATGATGGCTAAATGGGGGATTTCTCAAACTTTAGGTTTAGCCGGTTTAACATTTTATTTAGTTGGTTTGGCTTTCGGCCCTGCACTAGCTGCGCCATTATCAGAATTATTTGGTAGAAAAATTGTTTATTGTTCAAGTTTACCTGTCTCAATGTTATTTATTATGGGTGTTGGTTTATCTAAAAATATAGGTTCAGTTTTAGTTTTAAGATTTTTTTCAGGATTAACATCTTCTGGTGCTTTAGCTATTGCAGGTGGTACAATTACTGATGTTTGGAGACCTCAAGAAATTGGTTTGGCCATGACATTATTCTGTTTAGCACCTCTAGCAGGTCCAGTTATTGGTCCAATTATAGGTGGTTTTGTTTGTCAGAATAAAGTTTCTTCAAATCCTCATAGAGTTGGTGGTTTAAGATGGTCGATGTGGGTTAATTTATTCTTTGCGGCAACAGTTTTTATTCCATTATATGTTATGCCTGAAACTTATAAACCAATTATTATGAAAAGAAGATTAATCAAAAGAGGTAAAAAAATCAGACAAACAATGGGTTTAGGTGAGTTTTTAACAGCAATTGTTTTTATTACATTATTAAAACCCGTTGAAATGTTATTTGTTGAACCAATTGTCTTATTTTTTTCAATTTATACGGCTTTCGTGTTTGCAGTTTTATTCGGTTTCTTTGAAGCATTCCCTGTTATTTTTAGAGGTATTTATCGTATGGAATTAGGTGTTTCAGGATTACCATTCTTGGGTGTTGGTTTAGGTTTATTGTTGGGTGCTGCATTATATGTTTGTCTTGATAAATTGTATTTCTTCAAAAAATGGGATGACGGTTATGTCGGTATGAAAGATAAAAATGGTAATCAAATTCCACCAACTCCAGAATCAAGGTTATTACCATGTCAAATTGGATCTTTGACTTTTGGACCATCATTATTTTGGCTTGGTTGGACTGCAAGACATTCAGTCCATTGGATGGCGCCAACTGCATCTGGTGTTTTATTCGGATTTTCATTAGTTTTAATTTTCTTTTCAATTTTAACGTATTTCTCAATGTCTTATCCTCCAATTTCGGTTGCCTCTGCATTAGCTGCTAATAATATGACAAGATATATAGTTTCTTCAGTTTTCCCGTTGTTTACAGTTCAAATGATGGAGAATTTACATGTTTCTTGGGGTTGTTCAGTTTTTGCATTCATTGCGTTGGCTATGATTCCTGTTCCATGGATATTCTCAATTTATGGTGCAAAGTTAAGAAGTAGATCCAAATACGGTTGGGCTGCAACAATGAAACAAATGAAAGATTCTGAGAAAACTGAGTCTGAAAGTGATAATGATAAATAATGTAATTAGAAAGATAATTATTTTTTGATACCTTTTAAATATTAATCAATATTTATAATATTTTAATGTTTTTTTTATTTATTTTTTTTTTCTGCAAATTAGGTTTATTTCTTTTACCTCTTGGTAACTTGTGTATTTTAATGGTACAAAATTAAAAAATAAAACCATCAATTAGAATCAAGTCCGGATTGATTAAATCCGTGTAAAGAATTTGTTATGTAAACAAAACTTCATTTTCGCACCGAAAAACAGAAAATGGAAAGAAATTTCAAAGAATACATGAAAAAAAAACGTATTCAGATAAAGAAATCCAGTTCATGTTCACAGTTTTTAACCACATCTCCTCCTTCCATAAGCAACCTTTTTTCATATCATGAGTGAAAAACTTGAAGGACAAGATCTACTAAAAACACCTTTACATGGAATCTATATTCCAACAGCATTATGTATTGTTGGAACAGCAATTATTAATTATAAATATGTTCCAATAATGATATTAATATTAACAATATATGTTGGAATCAACTTAATGATCGTTAAATGTAAAAAACCGACTATGTCAAATAAAGAATATCAGGAGTATGAACTGCTTGATAAGACTATCATTTCCAAAAATTCAGCAATTTATAGATTTAAACTACATAATGATCACGATATTCTAAACATACCAGTTGGTCATCACTTAGCATGCAAGATTGAAATTGATGATAAGGATGAAATTAGATATTATACACCAATTTCAAACAAATTTGATGAAGGATTTTTTGATATAATTGTTAAATCTTATAAAGATGGTAAAGTTTCTAAATATTTTGCTACTTTATCACCTGGTGCAAAAGTTTCATTCAAGGGACCAGTTGGTAGATTTAACTATATTCCAAATAATGGTGATATCATAATGTTAGCTGGTGGTTCAGGTTTAACACCAATGTTATCAGTTTTAGGTTCAATCATAACCACACCTGAAGATAACACTTCAGTTAAGTTATTATTTGCAAATGAAACAGAAAATGATATTTTATTAAGAGATGAACTGGATGAATATGTTGAAACTTATCCAAATTTCCAATTAAAGTACGTTTTAAACGACCCAAAACTAGAATGGAATGGTTATAAAGGTTTAATTACGAAGGAAGTTTTAGAAAAGGAATTACCACAACCTAACTCAAATACCAAGATTTTAATTTGCGGACCAATGGATATGAAAAGATCTATGTTAGAAATCTTAGAACAATTAGGTTGGGGGAAAGGTACATTGCAATCAAAACCAGATGATCAATTATTCTGTTTTTAAATTATTTAAATATGTATATATTCAGGTTTACAGTACCATTAGTAGAATTTTTCTTCTAATCTAACTCGTTGTAACTAATTTAGCACGAAAAATTTACTGTTAGATCAATAGTAACGCGTCGAGCCAAACGCCAAAAAAGTCCTATATAATCTTTCAAAAAACCTTGTAACATTGAACAATACCAATTAACCTAGATTAAATTAACAAATCCTATTTCACTATGGAGTTTCAACATGATTCTGAGGCATCAGCTCTTCTTCATTCACTACTCAATTCAAAAACAACTACAAATTTACTAAAAACACCAACCTCGACACCATCTGTCTGTGAAAAAACTGTCACGTTAACAAATGGGAAAAGAATAACAATCAAACCAAAATCAGAAACAACGAGGAAGAAAGAAGCTGAGTTTGTTGAAAGTATAATGTATGATGGATCTGGTAATGCAAAAGAACTAATTCATATGAATAAATTATATGAGAAAATTCGGATTCAAGAAAAGACCAAAAATGAGTTAAAAGAATTTACTACCACCAATCTTGAACTACAAGATCAATCTAACGAATTAAAAAGACTACTCAATCAGAAGAAGAAAAACGTAAACTCATTATGGAGTGAAAAATATAGACCTAAGAAATTCATTGATTTATTAGGTAACGAGCACATTAATTCTAAAATTCTAAGATGGTTAAATGACTGGAAATATGTTAAACAAAAGGGCAAGATTATAAATAGTAATTCGTATAATAATGATATTTTTGGAGATCCGTTTAGACGACCAGTTAGAAAGATGTTATTGATTTACGGACCACCAGGGATCGGTAAAACAACAATTGTTCAATGTATTTGTAAACAATTAGGATATGAAATTCAAGAAATTAATTCAAGTGATGAAAGAGGTGGTGAACTAGTTAAAGAAAAGGTCAAAAATGTACTCAAAATGAGAAATTTAAAGGATAAAGATATTTGTTTAATGTTGGACGAAATTGATGGTGCCAATGGGAATGAGAATGGATTTATCCGTGTATTAATAAACATGCTAAATAAAGATAAGAAAGTAACTGAAGAATGGAATAGTTTTAATAAATTGAAATATAATAAAAGGGAAGATTTTTTAAAACGTCCAATAATAGGCGTTTGTAATGATATTAATTCACATTGTTTGGAATTATTGAAGCCGTACTGTGAAATTATAAAATTTAAAAACTCAAATAGTAAGAACATTAAGAAAAGATTGAAGATGATTATGAAAAATGAAAATGTGGAAGATATCAATGAGTCATTAATTGAAGATTTAATTGTTTCAATGGATGGTGATATTAGAAATTGTATCAATTTTGTGCAATTTAATTCAAACAATTTAGAAAACGGATTAAAAGATAGTGAAATTAATTGGTTTGAATTGGTAAAGGAAATCTTCAATATTAACAGAAGTGATAAAAGAAATAAGACCGAAATATTTAATGATTTGATAAACAAATTGAATAAGTGTGGAGATTTAAATAAAATTAATAATGGATGTTTTAATGTAATGTTACAGATTGATTACAATGATGATGAATTAGAAGGATTAAAAAAAATAAATAAAATTTCTGAATCATTATATTTTCAAGATTTGATAAATTTAAATTTTAAAAATTTTGAAAAGGACGATATAAATGTATTTGGATCCATTGTAAGTATGAATTTTTTTCAATTATTTGCTAAAATTGGTAGTAATGATTCTAGATACAATTTTAAAAATGGAGAAAATTTTGATATTAAGAAAAGAAACGAAGAACTAATCAAGACAATGATGACAAAATATAAAATAATCAATAAAAGAACACTTATAAATGATATAAGTTTGATAAACTCTATTATAATACCAAATTTTAAACAAACAAGCAAAGAGTTTGAAAATAATAAAATAAAAACTGACCGAATTTTAAAAATAATGAAATGGTTAGGTATGAGTATTGAAAGTTTCAATGGCGGTTATAGACATAATAAAGTACATAAGTTAGTTCCCGACTTAGTTATTGGATTAGTTGATTACAACTGTACAATTATGAAAGGTAAAGAAAAGAGAGAGAAAGAAGAAGAAGAAGTTACCAATATTCATCAAGTCCGAGCTGCTGGGTTTTTACAAGTTTTAGAGGAAAAAATCAGAGCGGAAAACAAGACAATCAGAGGAACGAAAAGGGCTAGAGAAGAAGAAGTAATAGATGGTGGAAAGACAGTAAATAAGGTGAAAACACCGATTCCAGTAGATATGTTCCGCCAACAATACAGCAATTTCAACAAGGAGGAACGGGTGATGGCTGCCAGCGAAAACCGAATCTGGGTCAAGTATCATGAAGGGTTCAGCAATGCAGTGAGAAAAGAACTTACATGGGAAGGGTTTGTGCAATAAGAATACGTGCCAGTCTCCAACTACCTATCACCAACTACCAATCACCAACACCAAATCATGTTTCCCAAATCATGTTTCAAATACAACAAATTTGGCTCATCCGCGACAAAAAAATGAAAAAACTGCAAAAAATGAAAAAACTGCAAAAAAATGCAAAAATTTTTAGTCATTTCCTCAGCGTTTGTTTTCATTTTCAATCTATGCCATTTTGAGATATCCTGACTTCCTCTTCCGGTTGCTTGCCTTCCTCCCTGAATTTAGATGATTCTTTTCTTTCCTTCCTTACTCTTCCTTTCCTTTCTTTTTTTGCCCAACAATATATAAACCATACCTTTCCCACTTTCATCATCTACTTTTAAATCCTCTCTTCCGCCTTTCTAGCTTGCGTTCGTCCTTCCAATTTACCATTCGACCTGTATTTCTTTTGCGTTTTCACCCCTTTCACCTGAAAAAAAAGAAAAGACTAAACAATATTTATCATGAACCATAATAATAATGAAAACTTAGAGAGACCTCCTCATTTTAAGGATGTATTCAAGAACAACAATGATCAGATTAACTCTAGCGTGGTCACTTCCATCGATAATGACATTAATATCAACACTTCCGAATCAAGAAGACCTTCACTAGCTATGATTAACAACGCAAATGCAAACGTTAATGCAAATGTTAGTGGTCCTCATGATGTTCGTAAGTTATCATGTATTAACGCAGAAAATTCAAATGAAAGTCTTATTTCTGTTTCTGATTCAAATAGTTTAAGTGATAAAAAGGATGATATCGTTGTTACCTCCTCATCTGTTGATGCATCTATTAAACAATCAGCGAAATCTAGCTGTTTGATTTCTAAGTTTCAAAGATTAAATATACCATCAACAACCTTAAATTCAAGTTCGAGAATTAGTAAAAAATTCAGATCAAAATCCCTACCAAATATTCATATACCATCAAGACATACCAACAAAATCTTATTACATCTTAACAATCATAAACAAAACGAAATTCAATTTCATCACAACCATATTCATCAAGTTCAACAACCAAATCATTTACAAAAGCAACAAAAGCATTCTTCAAACCATTTATTATTACCTCCAGTCAATTTACATTCAATGCATGAAATTGATCTTCAAGAAGTGTTAAAGAATCCTCAATTAAGACATGATATCTTATTTGACCCACAATTACAATTCAGACCAAACTTAGATGGTGAAAGAGGTAAAAGAAAGAAAATTCAAAGTGAAAATTATTGGAGTATGATCAAATTGGAAACTTCAAATTTATTAAGTAATGATAACGTTAAATTGAATGAAAATTCACCAATTATTATCATGTTTCAATGTTTAAAAAGTATTTTGGTTTCTCTGATTCCTTCAAAGGATATTTCTTTAATTAATGATATCTTGGATGTCAATTTATTAATCCAACAATTAAATTCAAAATGTTTTGATTTTATAAATTTTTCAAATTGGATTTGTTCAATTTTCAAATTACATTGTGCTCCAATGAGAGATCCTTGGGTTGATGAATTAAATAACTTATTTTTAAAATCTGCTAATATTGATTATTTAATTGAAGCTTTTAAGACTTTATTCCTCATTTTGGAAGCTATGAAATTAGATGTTGCTAATCATCAAATTAGAATTCTAAGACCTTTATTATGTTCATCTGCAGTTACATTTGAAAAAGATTATTTTAATGATGCAATCGAAAAGAAAAAAATTAATTTCACTTCTTCTTTGTTGTGGTTTAAGAAAAATGCGCTTAAATTACAAACCAATGATACAAAAGATGTTTTAAATTATTCAGTTTTAAATTTATTATCATGTTCAAATATGTCTCGTTCATTTCCTAATATACTCAATTTTGATCACACGAGATTATTACTATTAAGGGCTGATATTAGACATATAGTTTGTACAAAATTATGCTTTATCTTATACAAAACTTTAGTTCATCAAAATAATTTAGATAAATCATTTCTAAATAACGAAACTATTGTTAGTTTCAAAAATCAAATTTCCCATATAATTGTTGATACCAATGGTAATTCAAAATGGACTAAAAATCTGAAGAATTTATCAATTCAAATGATTAATAAACTATTTGGTGATTTAGATTCCAAGAAAATTGATTTTGCAAGCAATTGGTTATTGAATCAAACTCAACCAAATTCCAATGTTTATAAACTGTTGGAATCTAAACTATTTGATAAAATTTTAGCACATTTGTTAAAATCTGACAAATCAAATGCCGGCTCTAAAATAGTTGATGAAATAATAGTCAATGAAGAGTTGGGTAATGTTGTTGATAGATTGAATCAAGTGATTGAATTTAATCATAGTGTTTTTGGTGAACTTTACTCTTCTTATTTAGAATAAATTTATGAAACAAAGTTATCAACAACTAACGGAAAGAAAACTTACATATACCAAAAAAAAAATCCTCTTAATAAGTTATTCTTCTTTTTTTTGAAGTTTACAGTGAAAATCTAGCAATGATATAATATTAGATTCAATATTTTACATACCAATATAACTTGTATATGGATGTGCAATATGGTTCAACAAATATAAAACAAATAAATCACTATCATAATATTAAACAATGCTTCATTTTTCCTCCGCTTCTATCAGTCAATGATAAAACATATTCATATTTACATTCATATTTTGTTTATTTCAATTTTTGTCTAGTTTCATTTTTTTTTTAATCAAGTTAAAGGTCTTAAGAATTATGATAAATATTTGGATTTTAACAATTACCTTTTACTCAATTCAACGTTTTTTTTTTAAGTTCATATTTTATCTTTTTACATTTACCATTTATATAAACACTATCCCTTTTTTTAAATAATTTTTTTAATAAATGTTTAATTGGTCGGAATTCAAAATTTCTCTAGATAGTCATAAGTTACACTTAAATGACTGTGAAATTCATATATTTGGGGAAATGTCACAATATCTGACAATTTTTTCAAAAGTTTTGTTCCAAATAAAAAGAAATTTATTTGGTCATTCATGACCATTTATGCGTTATGCGGGGAGGTGTCAACAAGTATCAAACGGGTCATCTGAATTAGTAATTCCTTATCATTTTGGGTAACCGATACGTCATACGTTTACTCGACCATTTCTTTTTCATGCAACGTATACATGTATCATCTATGAATGTTAAGCATACATCATACTTGGTCAATTCAAATTAAAATCACAAAAAAAAAATAAGTAAAAAAGTAGAAAATGTAATATTGTAATATTTGAAATTTTAATCTTTATCAAGGCTAAGCGAAATATAAACATTACACAAGTATTACAATTCTATCATCTAAAATACATATTACAAAAAGATAAACCTTGTTCAGATGGCATCAAGATCATTACCTAGTTCAAATTCACCACCGATAACAACTAATAGTAATCTGGAAGATGAAATGGTATTAATTAATGACTATAATAATTATAATAATATAAATAGTAATATAAATAATAATACAAATACAAATATGACACCAGATCCAGTAGATCATGATGAATTGTTATTTTTAAATGGTTTGAAAGATTTCGAAGATAATGGGTTAATGGATATTTCAAATTTAGCCTCTTGGGAAATTTCATCATTTAAACCGGGTAATGATTTAAAGTCTTTAAAAGCTGATTCAAGTTTTACATATTGGCAAAGTGATGGATTACAACCACATAACTTAATTATTAGGTTTACAAAATGTGTTACTATACAACAAATTTCCATCTTTTTAAATTATTCAGTTGACGAATCTTATACACCTGATAAAATTGCAATTTTAGCAGGTTCGGGCGAGCATGATTTAATTGAGGTTTGTAACTTAGAACTGTTTGAACCAGTTGGATGGCAAAATATTGAATTCAACAATATAAGTGATTCAAAATTATTGAAATGCTTTATACTTAAAATTAAATTCATTTCAAATCATCAAAATGGTAAAGATTGTCATGTTCGTGGTATAAAAGTCTTATCACCAATGACTTTGAATAATTCAAATTTAAATCCAAATTCAATTTCAAATATTGACATAAATGATAGTTTTGTTGGTTTCACCAGTAAAAAATTACTATGTGAATCATTAATTAGATAAGTAGATGGATAGAATAGATTCTTTCGTACATTTTTTTTTTCGTTTTTGCTATATAAATTAAGTTAATCTCTCCCATTGCTCTTCAATACTATTATTGCTTTCTGGTTCTTCTTTTTCCCAATCTTTATAATTTTCTTGTTTTGATAATTCAATTGCTAATTTCAAATCTTCATCTAGATTATTATCACTACAAACATCATCATTTGTAGTAGGTAAAGAAATTGAAGAATTTTGTAATGATAATTCCATGGCCTTTCTTAAATCTTCGTCGTCTTCTTTATTTTCATCTAATGATAAACTCATGACTAAAGCCATATTTAGTTGATCATTTTCATCAGAATCATTAATATTATTAATAGATCCATTGAATTTATTAATTAACTCAGTTTGTCTTTTCAACTGATTTTTCTCAAATTCATAGTTATCTATTGTATTCTTAATTAATTCATTTAGATTTCCCTTTCTGTCGGTACTTCTCTTATTTTGTTTTCTAGTTTTCTTGCCTTCAATTTCAATACTTTTTACATTTCCACAATTAAAATATTGTAAATGTGATCCAATTATTAAAATACCCCTAGTTATAGGTTCATCCAAATACACTTTGATTAAATCATTGTTAAACTGTATTGGTAGATTTTCCTCAATATCTGAAAGTTTTCTTTTACTTATTTTATCAACCACAGTTTTCAAAAATTCGCCAGTCATTAAATCAAATATTTCAACTTTACCGTAATAACTTGCGACTGCAATGATATAAGAATTTAAACAAATTGAAGCTACTGGGCATCTAGTTTCATCTGATAAAATTGGTGAATAATCAGACTCATGTAAAAATCTAGGTTTAACGGTTTTCAAATTAATTGGTCTAATTTCTTCATTTAGTAAAGATTCTCTAATATTTATGATTTCGATTTCTCCATTTTTAAAACAAATTGAACATAATAATGGATCATTACCAACAACTGAATTGCTTTTAGGTATAAACATTTTATCATTCGATTCAAAATTAACACTTGAAATTTTAAAATAATTTAACGGTTTATAACTAATTGAGTGGTTATAAACATTATTATCATTAAATGAGTAAATAGTTACTTCAGTGTCACTCCAAAATACAATTATTTTTGATCCATAATCAATAAAAAAATTATTCAAAATATCATCATTTAAAGATTCATTATTATAACTAATATCAGCAATTTTTTCTAATTGAACTTCAACATTTGAATTTTTCAAACTTTCAAAAATATTTTTAAGCCGATAAACTTTTTTGTTTTTAGTTATCAGAATAACTGTTGATTTACCATCACTTTGAATTTTAACAACCGTGTCATCGTCATCTTCATTAACATCGTTGGCATTTAATCCAATTTGGTATTTGAATAAACAATCACCATTTCTTATATCCCACCCTAAAAGTAAATTTGATTCATCAACACTGAAGGCACCAATCATACCAGCTTTAGTTAATAAATTATGACTTGAGATTAAGCTTGATGATGAGGATGATGATGGCGGTAATGGCAAATGTTTTGACTGATTAAGTGGTCTAGCCAGATCAGGTAATTTATTGTTATTCAGTGAAATTGATGATTTTATGCATGAACAAACACAAATGATTTTGCCACCATTATCATTTTTAAATTTCCAATTATGAACATCACTTAACAATAAACCCTTATAATCAACTAAGGCCCCTGATACAGAACCATCCCATCTACCAAAAACAAGACATCTACTCGAATGTAATGATCCTAATGTGATGCCAGAATCATAACTTGTTACACCTTCAGGTAAAAAATCAGTTTGATATTTTACACTTTTACCATTTCGTATATCACAAGTTAAAATAACATCTCTTGGGATATCAATAATTGTCAATTTATTCCTATTCCAATCTATTGAAACTGTATTTCTACCCAATATCAAATGATGGTTTAAATTATAATGTTGATTTAACAATTTGCCTCTTTTAAAATTGTGAATTAATTGAGATCTATAAAACAATTCAATTTTGTAAAATTTTGATCTTGTAACTGAAGAAAATATATTTGTAAGATATGGAAACTGTAAATTAAATATAGAATGCCATATTATATCATCCTTTAGTAAATTGTACCATTTTTTACAAACCAATGGAATGTTTTTTAGTGTTAATGGATCAACAATTGATAAAATTAATATCAAAACTTCTGTGGGAAATAAATTTATATTTATTTTAGACGGTATTATTTTTTCATAAATGGATTCATCAGTTTCTGAATCACTATATTCATCTAATAGCATGGTATGGGTTAGTTTAGGAAATAAATGTTCTCGTTAGTTTGATGGAATTATAAGAAAGAAATCTGAGTTTATTCTAAACATGTCATGAGGAAACGAAATTTGAAATTACAAAATAGAAAAAAAGAAGTGTTTGAAGTCTCTACCTTTACCTGTAAGCAAAATTATATCAATATTATATTTACAATTATTTAAGTTATAATGAAACATTTTATAAAACTATAGTCCATTAAATAGAATAAATGAATACACATATGGACATTTATCCTTCTAAAGTTGCAAGGTAACTTTCAGCTTCTAAACCCGCCATACAACCAGTACCAGCAGAAGTAATAGCTTGTCTATATTTACTATCTTGAACATCACCAGCTGCATAAACACCGGGAATTGAGGTGGAAGCAGTACCAGGAATAGTTTTAATATAACCAGTTTGATCGGTCTCTAATTGATCTTTAAATATTTGTGTTGCTGGAGTATGACCAATTGCATAGAATAAACCATTGACCGGTAAATCACTGACTTCATTAGTTAAAACATTCTTAATGGCTAAATGTGATAAAAATTTGCCATCACCCTTTGCTTCTAAAGAAACTGTATTGAAAAGAATTTCTAATTTTGGATTTTTTTGAACTCTCTTTTGCATGATTGTTGAAGCTCTTAAATGATCTTTCCTAACAATCAGGTAAACCTTAGAACCGAATTTAGTTAAAAATAATGCTTCTTCACAAGCAGAGTCACCACCACCAATAACGGCTAATGGTTTGTTTCTGAAAATTGGAACTGCACCATCACAAACGGCACAAGCGGAAATACCTTGTTGCCAATAAGTTTCTTCACCTGGTAAACCTAATCTCTTTGCAGATGCGCCGGTTGCGATAACAACGGCATCTGTGGTAATTGGTTCACCATCTTCATAAAATTCGGGCCAAAGTTTGAAAGGTTTTGAAGAGAAATCAACTTTTGAAATGGTTTCAGTAATAATTTTGGTACCAAATTTTTCAGACTGAGCTCTCATTCTATCCATTAATTCTGTACCTGTTAATCCATCGGGGAAACCAGGGAAATTTTCAATTTCAGTAGTTGTGGTCAGTTGACCACCAGCAGCAATACCGTTTGCCATCATACCTTCATAAAGAACAGGATTCATTTCAGCTCTTGCTAAATAGATGGCTGCGGTGTGGGCTGCAGGACCAGAACCAATAATAGTAACCTTGTTGTGAACCATTCTAATATACTTTGATCTATGTTGGGGGAAAGATTTGCAGAGACTGGTAAACATCTGGTTTCGAATCAAAAGGAAAACTCTGGTCTTTTATATGAAACGCCAGCGCCTCGATTTGGTTCTTGTATTTGAAATTGTATTAGAAATAGAAAAAAACGAGAATGTGGATCCGAGAGACTAGAACAGCTGGTTTGTAAGCAATAACCTGGAGTGTGCGTTCAAGGACAAGTAGTTGGTAATTGGTAATCGGTACTTATTGATGTGTGAGCATGTCTAACGATAACAGATACACTATCATTGGGAAGTGTTAATATTAGTTGATCATTAATTAGTGAGTTGATGGTTGTTTTAGGAAATTGTCTGTATTAGGATAGGCCAGGAGAACCCTGCATTTTACGTAAGCGCTTAATTATCGTAGAGGTGGGTTTACTTGCCTTTTTCATGCTTTAATAATTAATTCTATATCAACAGCTTGAATGACCGGGCTATTCGCATTACGTACTATGTAGCTATGTCCTCTTTAATCATGTCCTTTTTGTTGCTTTGGAAATAAATTCTCTACCAGTTCCTTATCCTAATGCCAATAAAACTTTCAAAAAATATCTAACATATCAAAATTTGAGATGGTTTTATTTTCAAGTTATAGTTCAAATTTTTATAAATCTTTAGTTATTGATTGTTTTATTAGTTTGATTCATTACGGAAACATCATATAATGATTTGCCAGTATCACTACGAATTTTCATAGAGGTTGTAATATTTTATTTTGGAGTGTTTTATCCTTCATACAACAATATCAATTGTTGCATTGGATATTTTTTTTTCTCATTTTTCAGATTTTAATGGAAGTTTTCATAAAAATCATAATTTAGTATTCCATTATTCTTTTGTGAACTTGTATGAAACAACAAATAATTTGATTAATAATGTTATCAAGGTCATTAAGAGCTGTTAGTTATCCATCGTATATTTATAAAATATATGTTCCCTCATCTTTAAGCAAAGTAAATCATATAAAACGAAATCATTTCTCTTCATCCATCATATTAAACAATTCATCAACTCCTTGGTATTTAGATCCACAAGAATCTCCAAAAATTACTTCACCATTGAAAAATATTCAAATACCTAATTTACCAGACAATTATCCTCAAACTTTAGAAAATATAGTCTTATATTTAGCTCAAGAATTAGGTATTGATGATTTAGCAGTTTTTGATATGCGTATCAATTCAAATCCATCCAATGATAATGAAGGTGCTTATGATATATCAGATTTCATGATTATCGGTACAGGTAAAAGTCCAAAACATTTACAGAAAGCTTCATCTGAGTTGGATTTTTTTATTAAACATAATTTACATAAATTACCATCAACCGAAGGTGTACTTAAAAGTGGTGCATTAGCAAAATATCATCGTAGATTACAAAGAAAGGGTAAAACAGCTCCTAATTATTCAAAACATGACTATGGTGCATCTCCAAATACTTGGGTCATGACTGATACTAAAACTGATGGCATAATAATTCATATGTTAACAAAGGAAAGAAGAGATGATTTAAATTTAGAATATTTATGGTCCAATGATACTGAAAAATCGAAATTTAATAAAGTCAATTCAAAGCAAGAATCTGACGATATTTTCAGTGGTATAAGGTATTTCCATACATCTTCTATAGGATCAGATAAGTTTAATAAATTTGATTTATCATTTGAAAATTATTCAGATAAATTTCAACAGTTATTGAGATGTCATCTAGTCGATCCAAAAAATGTCACTTTAAATGATTTGAAAAATCATGTTAATTTAATGTATTCAGTTGGGCTGGTATTAGACTATAATTTATTAAAATCTTACTATGAGACAATTTTACAATCTGATGAATTTCATCAAGGTATAAACTCCAATATTGAAATGTTTAAAAAACGTGAAAACTTCATTTCAAGTCTATTAAAAACTTATAATCTAGAGCTATCAACTGAAGAAATTCTAGATCTAATTTCAATTTTAATAATATCAAGTTCGGGTTTTAATAATGATACATTTTTAACTCTAAAGCAAATTATTAAAACTTTTAATATACAACATGAACAACTTCATGATTATTCAAGAATCGTCAATAAACTTAATTTACTATCAGAAAGAATTACAAATTCGTTAAATGTTGAACATCGTCAATTAAAGAGGAACATCGACTCACTTTTATTAACAGTCTTTGCAAATAAATTGAATTGGGGCCATTTTTTTCAGATTTTGGATTCTGCAATAAAAAGAAATGACGTTCCTGTTATTCAAGCTTCATTGCCTTTAGTTGCAGTATGTGCAGATTTAATGACGGCTTCTGAATTTGAACAAAAATATTTACCACTCATAGTAGAGAGTGGATTCCCCGAAGGAATGGAAAGATTTGCTGATTTAATATATGACAAGACTCATGCCAATTGAAAGTTAATTATCCTGTATATATACCGCCATTTATATTTGTATTGTATTGGTAATTTATAATTTAAGATTTAACAATTTTTTTCCAGTTTAAACACCACTGTAAATCTCCATTATTAAAATCAATATCTTGAATTAAAATTTGATCACCAATTTTAATTTCAACCCACTCATTAAATAAAGCAACTAGTCCAATTTTACATGTCTTCAATTTTGATGTTTCAACTTCAATAATCTTCAAGGAATTATTCAAAAATTGAATATTCTTAATTTTACCAATTTTATCTTTAAGTTTTTCTAAATTAATATCAGATTCCTTTATAATTGCATGTGTTATTTTATCTCTAAATTTATCCACACAATTTTGTAGTTGTGAAACAAAACTATCAGTTGAGCCAAGTTCAATATCATCAGGTCTTTTGATATTTTCAGATAGTTTATGATTTTTGTATTCTTTAAGTTTGGTTGAATTTTCACGTATCTTGGCAAAATCTTTAAAAATGCTAGTATCATTTTTATCCACAGCCCTATCCCTCTTATCATGGTTAAATATTAAAGCGTTTCTTGATTCATTGGTTTCTATACGTGGCTTTTTTCTTGCTTGATCAACTTTCAATCCCAATTCCCGAATATCCAATGCTGCAGAGGTGGTTGATCTTTGTTGTAAGATGTCATTGGGTTTTGAAGGTATAACGTGTAATTGTCGACTGAATAAAATACTTTTAGCATTACAATCGTTATCTCCTGTATCTTCTTGCTCGTTTATCGGCATAATCTATTTAATAAAAGAAGAAACTTCAGCAGGGACCAGATTTCCATTTTATAGATTAGTTACATGACGCGTTCAGGAGTTTTAAGACAATAAATAAGTGAAGTATTCATTTCACCTTATAGTTAAGCCATAGAAAGTTTATAATACAATATATAAATAAAAGTATACAGACCCCTTTTAAAGATTCAATTAATGGTATCCATTATATCCACCTCTGTTATTATAACCACCCCTATTATTGTAACCCCCTCTATTGTTATAGCCACCTCTACCAACATAACCACCTCTGTTACTATTATAACCACCTCTACCACCATAACCACCACTGTAACCACCTCTAACATTTCCATTATTATAAGAGTTATAATTCTCGTTTGGATTTGCATAACTATCATAATTATTTTGGTAGGCATTTTGAAAATTGTTTCTACCTTGATTATAACTTAATGTTTGCTGGTGGTGATTAACTTCTTTGCCATACATATCAATAAAATATTTGTACCCACCAGCTCTTAGATCATACATACCATCTTGTCCTGGACCAGTATGTTTTTTGTAATCAATATTTGAATTATTACCACCATTATTACGTTGGAAACGATCATTTTGATAATTTCTATAGTACATAATTTTTTCTTTATCTTCATAAGTTAAGACTGGGTTATGTGGTCTATATCCTGTAAGTAACATCGATTTACCGAAAACTTTTGGCGGCATTTCAAATTCAACCATGGAAAAATTTTTTGTACTTAAATCCATATATTCTAATTGTTCACTTTGAAATGGAAACTTAAAAACACTTGATGTTTCATATAGTTTATGTGGTCTGGCAGTTCCAGCCAAATGAGTTTTATGAAAACTAAAAATAATTTGATCTTTCTTTTTTTCAACATTATATAGTTTTGAAAATTTTTTGAAATTTGTATTATTTTTACCAACAAATAAAACCTCATGTTTATGTGTATTTCTATTGGTCTCATCATCAGTTAATTGATCATATTTTTCACGAACACAACGTAACAGTCTTTCTTCATTAATGAAAGGTAAAAGTGCAATACCTCTCCATGATTGTTTTTCACCATTCATATCAACTTTAAAATCTTCTGGATAAAAATCAATAATCTCAGAATTTGGATTTGACATCATATCTCTGAAAACTTCTGGCAAATTATGATTTGAAGCTGCTGGTAAAACACTCATTAATTGTTCGAATGGTTGAAATGGTTTACCTTGTTTAAATTCAACTTTAATTTCACTTAGTTCTGTAAAATCAGATGCAAAAGGCGCATAATGGTATGGATAATACCAATTCCAAGAAGGACATCCTTGATAATAGTATAACAAAACCCAAGAAATACCTTCAACGTAAGATTTTGTCATTTCTCTTCTAATTTTTGCAATTTCATCTTTATCAGTGACCTTAAATTTCTGTTGGTAATATCTATTTTTATATCCCGGTTCCCATAATCTAATATCTTCATCTTCAATATCCTCATCTTCTTCATCAGCATCATCATTATTTACATCAATGTCATCAAACTTTCTCTTTTTATCACTATCAGCAGAATCGGTTGGTTCTTCTTTTTCAGCTATTTTTTCTTCTTGAGTACCATTTTGTTCTTGTTCTTGTTTTAGTAAATTTTCTCTTAAAACGTCAGCGACATTTTTGTTATCTGTATTTGCTTTGGAAATAGTAGAGATATTTTGAACAATATCATTATTGGACATCTGTAAACCATTAGTTGTTTTACCACCACTTAAGTTGGTTAAAATCATATTTTGGGATGGGTTAATTGGAGCATTATCTTTACCTTTACTAACAGACATTAACAATTGATTATTAACAATTTTTCGTTGTTCTCTTTCCATATTTCTACGTTTGAAGTTTGCTTCTCTACGAAGTTCTTGTTCACGTCTTCTCTTAAAAATATCATCTTCCTTGTTAGCTAATTCTCCCAATAATTTTTCAACCCTATCCAAGTTAAGGTGTCCATCACACGTAATAAAATGTTTTAATTTTGGTAATAAACCTTTCCATATAACAACTAATGTATCAAGTGAACTATCTCTAACGTCCAATGATGGTAAATGAGGTAAGAAATCGTTACCAACGAAGAAACACATAAAAACCCAATCGTCAATAGCTCTTTCAAAATCGTATTTGAATGGCAACCTTGGAACATTTAATTCAACTTTCAAATATTCTCTTAAAACATTAATATGCAACCAAATAAATGGCTGTTTTTGATTCCTTAATTTTTCCTTTGTTTCTTCATCCATATATAACTGATCTCTTGCAGATAGCTGTCTTTGATCATTTGCAAAAACATCTTCTCTTAAAACTCTGAAATGTGGTTCATGTGTGGCTAATGATAAGAAAATTAAATCAGCATCTAAACCATGAATACAATGAGAAACATTTGGGTCATATTCAGGATCTGATCTTTGAGATCTAATAAAATTCATAATTTTATGTTCACCTTCACCAGGAACTGATGCATCACTAATTATAACTTGTAAGTCTGCCCATCCAGGATCTGTTGAAAGTTTGTAGGCAACCCAATATTTTAAACTTGCTGCAAGAATATCCATGAAAGGTGTACCAGGAGTAATGGAATTTGAATCCCAACTTTTTTTACCTTTAATTGTTTCGTCAATAACTTCTCCTCTTGCTTCCATTTCAGCCAATTCTCTTTGTTTTTCTTCATGTGCAATTTGTGCTTCTTTTGCAGATCTAAAACGTCTAGATCTTTGCTGGTTCATTTTTGCTCTCGGCGCAACACCATCGACTGCAATCATCAATAATTTACGTGGTCTTGCAATATTCAGGACATGATTTGTGTATCTAAAAATTTCCATCATCATTTCTTCTTCTGTTTCTGGTGCAGGTCTATTTTCCGGATGAGAGCATGGATGAACAATTGCATTCATATCTAGGTAAAGATTATCTAATTCACCATTTGGATTAGGATCTAAGTAATTAATTGGTTGTTCAACACCATCAACAATTGGTCCTTCTTCATCAATCACTGATGAAATAATTTTAGGATATTTTTTGGATAACCAACGAAAAAGTGCTGGAACACCCATACTTACTTATCTTTATTAAATTTCAGTTGGCCTAGAAAGAACAGGTTCTGTATAAAAAAGTTTCTAGATACGGAGAAAAAACTTGAAAAATTCATGAAAAAAAAAAATGAAAATCTGGAATTTTCTCTTGCGACGATCGACTTGAAAAACCAGCTTGCAATTGTTATTTATTCGACATGAATTGAACTATTATTAAGATCATTAGTATAATAATATTTCGTTATATGGATAGTATATTTTGAATTAGACGATCAATATGTATAGTTCTGCCCCTAAATCAACGTTAAACTTGAATAATAGTTTAAAAACATATAGCAGATCAATTACACGTAAATCATTGATCAAAAATAATAATAAAGATAATTCAATCAGTTCAACATCGAGTTCAGGGATAACAGTAACTGCAAAAGGTAAAGGTATTTCTAAGTTAAAAAAAAACAAAAGTGCAATAAAGGATACATTTATACATGACTATTCAGTTTTTCCTGAATCTTTGCAGTATCGATTACCAAATGAAGATGAAAAAGGTCAACCCCCACAACCTCATTCAAATATAATTAAATTAATTTTTGAACAAGGTGGTGTTGAATCAATGGATTTAAATTTGAATAGTGAGAAATTTTCAAGATATCCAACTACTAATCCAGCAAAATTAAATAGAAGACCCACCAGACCAACATCCGTTAAAATGTTGACATCAGATTTTATTGATGATTCATTATATAATGTAAATTATGGATACTTCTCCAAAGAGGCTGTCATTTTCCAACCCGATAGACCTTTTGACTACAATCATTTACAGGGCCAAGATGAATTCATGCAAAAGTGGTTACAAGCATATGATAAGTATGATAAAGAAAAGATAAATTCATTACATGTCATAAAGCACTCAAACTCAGAAAATAAACCGGAAGATAAGAAGAAAACAAAGACAGTAGATAAATCAGCATGTGAAAAAGAAGATTATCAAATTGTAAAACCATCGTTACAATTATGGCATACTCCAACTGAATTGTTTCAACCATTTTACGGTGAAGGTTTAACAAAATATATTTTACATAACTACAAACTCAGTAATTCAGATAAAGATTTAGTTATTTATGAGGCCGGTGCAGGTAATGGTACTCTAATGCTAAATGTATTAGACTATTTGGAAAGAAACGAGCCTGAAATTTATTCAAAAACAAGATATAGAATTATCGAAATTTCGTCAAAGTTATTTAATAAACAGAATTCAAGATTAGATAGACATAGATCAAAGGTTGAGGTTATAAATAAGTCTATTTTAGAATGGAATACTCTTGTTAAAGAGCCATGTTTTTTTATTGCATTAGAAGTTTTTGATAATTTATCACATGATGTAATTAGGTATGATATTGATACAAAACAACCATATCAAGGTTATGTTGTTATTGATGAACATAATGATTTTCATGAGTATTACTCACCAATTTTAGAACCTTATGCTGAAGAATATCTAAAATTACGTGAACAAAGTTCATTACCAATCAAAAAATTAAGACATCATCCAGCAAATCAATTTTATCCATTAATGAAACTTAAAAACATTTTTAATCCTATGAGAAATAATTTATCTGATCCCGAATATATCCCAACAAGATTGTATAAGTTATTCAAAATTTTACATGAATATTTCCCCAACCACCAAATTTTGGCGTCTGATTTCACCCATTTTGATAAAACAATTAATGGTTACAACTCACCAACTGTTCAAACCATGTACAAAGATAATATGGTTAATACAGATTCATATATGGTAGAGCAGGGATATTTTGATATCATGTTCCCTACAAATTTTAAATCAGTTAATGAGATGTATAAACAAGTTACTGGAAAATCAAGTAATACTTGTTCCCATGCGGATTTCCTTAAGCAGTGGGCAGATATTGAAAAGACAAAGACAAAATCTGGTGAAAATCCAATGCTTGATCTTTACTCCAATGCCGACTTTATCTATTCTACTCCTAAATAAAACCACTATTCGTGTACATAAACCATGCAGCTAATTGATAAATATTAGAAATTTAGCAAAAATTACGTAGAATTTTCCAGAAGCTCATCGGATATTTTTGTAGGAAGGTGCATTTCTCGAATCTTCGAGAAACATATTTTCGGGGCTCAATTTTGTTAAAAAAGGTGATGCGGCGATAAAATTTGTCAGCTTTATCTCTGTTTATAAGATGTATATAAATGCACCGTTATCCGTTATTAAATTATTGCCAAAGGTTGATAATATTAATCCTTTTTGTATCAATCAAACACCTAATCAAGCTTTTACTTACTAACCACTCCCAATTCACATACAAATCGAAAATGTTTTATGTTAGACCACAAAGATCTGAAGAATATTTAACCAAAGCAATTTCCATTCCTCCATCCATTTCGATTAGTGAACTAAATGAAATTTGTCTGTTCAATAATTTACACAGACAATACGCATATAAACAACAACAAATTGAGAAGAGACAAATTCAGAAAATGAATCAACCAAGAATTGAATATGCTCAGGATAGTAGAAATTATTATATTTTGCTATTTAAGAAAGTTAACAAGTCAAATTATCAATATATCAATAAGTTTAATGGATATTCATTAAAACAGTATGATGGAAATTCATTAATAATTAAAAATTCAAAAGATAACTTCTATAAAAATTTTACGCTACCTGAAAATATTGAAGTTAATGAAGATATAACCTATAAATTAGTTTCGAACGGTTATAAAATGGTTGTTTCTATACCGAAAAAAACGACTAAATATCAATTAAAGACACAAACTTTTGGACTACCTGATATGTTTAATAACTTAAGATTATTATGTGATACATTAGATAATAATAATAAAGTTCATAATTGTCAATCAAAAGAAAGAAAAACTCCTGAAAGAGATGATTCAAGAATCAGAATTCCAATTACTGGCGAAGAACAATTTCAAAATATTACTTTAAATAATAATGAAAGAAAAGAAAAAGAAAATTCGGAAAATGTTGATAAAGAAGAAAATGTTGAAAAACATAAAGAACAAGAACAAGAACAGAAAGAGGAGGATGTTAATTTACAGAGTCTAGTCGCTGATGCAGAACAAGAATTTATCAATGAAATAAAGGAAACCACACAAGTTGATGCATTAAAGAATTATAATACAATAAAAAGACAAACTGTATTTATTCCTAATACAAATTCAGAAGGTGGCGCTGAAGAAAAGGATTTAGAGACTAAAAAGAGTGTTTTAGTCCCTTTGAAGAGAAAAACCACTCCTACAATTGAGGATTTAGTTGACGCCGAATTTCTATAATTTTTTAATTAATAGTGTTTTATAAATCAGTTTTTTGTTTTAATGCATAATTTTCTATAATGAAATCTCAAAGTTTAGGTTTTATATGATGTAGTTTAAACGAACCAAATAAGTTCATCAAGTAAATTTTTGTTTTACACTTTATTATCGATTAAATTAAACTAAAATTTAAAAACAAATGCTAATATACAGAAAAAGTCATCAAAAGAGGCGTGAAATGAAGAATGCTAGAATAGGACTGAAAGACAAAACGTTTAATTTTCAGCTCGTTTTATGATATGTTTAATGCCGTAATCATTAAACTAACCAAGAAAATGATAAATCAGCGATGTATCAAATCTTTAAAATCTGATTCATTAACTGATGGTATACCTGGTACAATATGGTCATCTAATACTAACCTGAATTGTGGTTGTCCAGAATTTAATGAATACAATGAGGAATTTTCCATGTCATTGGTAATTGTATCCATTTGATCAATATTGTAACATCTTGGTAATGTTTTAACGGGAACTGAATGTTTATAGATTGACGAATTTCTTGAATTCAATGTTGATTGATTAATCGTAGAAGAAATGGTTGATACTATTTCTCCACTTTCTAAATCTGTTGTATCGTTTGAAATAGTGACTTTCCTTGCATTTTTATTCTTATTTAGGGAAGAATCACATTTTTTACTTTTTGAGTTTGATGAATCGTTTGAATTTTTTTTGAAAATTTTTCTTTCAATAGGACAAAATTTATTTGATTTTGAACTATGGCTAGGATGCGGTATTGGTTGTTTTGTATGCTGAACTGATTGTGATCTTCTCAATTGCAAATTTTTCTCGCAATCACTAATATCAGAATTTATAATTGAGCCATTAAAATTATAAGCTGCAGTAATCGTATTATGTCTTTGTAAGTCGCCTATTAAACCGAAATCCATATTGAGTAAAGACCTCGGAGGACAGTCCACTTTTTGTTTTATCGCTGCAACCTTCCCTGAAGGTTCGCTGGCTGACGATTGCGGTTTAGATTTCGTTAGAGAAGCTAAAGAATCAAACCTTTTATAATTTTTCATGCAAGCATCATTACTTGTGACAGTTTGTACGATATTATTATCCGAAGAATGTGTTTTCTTTCTGATTTTTCCCACAAGGCCAAAAGAAATAGTATCGGCAATGTCGGAGATAGGTGTCATAAGTTTTATGGATGCGGTCTGCATGGTTTGCTAAAGACATAAGGCGGCTCAGATTCCCAGAGAACTTGGCTATGGAGTGGAAAACGACTTGTTTAAATAGCAAGTAACTGCTACCCTCGGAACTCGGTAGACCCTTTTCTTTAACGCCAGCGTCCGTGCTATTTCCGGACAGTGACTGGCCAGCCGCGCTTCTCGAAACAAGTTTTATCACTGCGGATTGTTATTCTCATAATCGCCAATTAGTAATTGCGAACTAATCTGCCGGTCATACCTTTACCAGAGCCGACTGCCGACTGCCGAGTGCCGAGTGCCGACACCCGAGCTGGAAGGTAGAGGAGAATTTTCATCTTAACCGGTGGTAATCGGGTGGTAGTGGGGTTTGGTTGGCAAATATCGGCTATCGCCGTGGTGCCCACTTTATCTCTTCTACTATCCTGCAATAAACCCCGAATTAAGTAAGAACTAATTATAACAGTAATTATACAAAAGGAAACTAAACAATAACACTAGCTTGGTATGAAAACATACTGGATCCCATACTGCTGTAACTTTCTTCACTTACATTACGTTTGATATCTTCGGCAACTTTAGTTGTCTCTTGGTCGTTTTCTTCACGATTTTTTGCTAAAATACTTTGCAAATTTGTAATTCTGAATGAAGATTTAATATTTGATGATTTGAAACCACTATTAATACTGTTTTTTCCACTTACAATTATTAGTCCATTGGATGCCTTCTTTGTTATTTGGCTCTCTTTATCCTTTAAACTGTTTCTTTCATCATCATCTGCTGTCATGAAACTATAGTCCTCATAATGGTTGTCTAAAGATGAAACGCTACTACTATCACTTGGATTGAAATTTGAACTTTCTTCTTCTATTGTTGAAATACTACTAACATCCCCGTTATATTCACTATGCAACTCTTCATCTCCTGTTTCAATTGTTGACCAGCCCGTTGAAGCTGTAGCATTAGTTTTAACTGTACCTGACGTTTTACCCAATCCCAACGTGAATTGTGAATCATTCATATTTTTATCAAGTAAATCAATACTAAAATCATCAACGGTTAATGGTCCGTTAGTACCAACAGTGCTTGAACTTCTAGTCGAGCTACCCGAAGCGATATATCTATCCATAATTCTTTCGAGTTCACGATCTTCTTCATTTAAAAGTTCTTGAAATTTATTATAATTTCCTTGAATTGATTGCACTCGTTCAATATGATCGATTTTAGATATATCCATTTTCATATCAATTCTGTTCATAATACTTTTACTTAAATAATGTTTCCATAAAACAATAAGTTGATCCTTTTCGACATCCCCACTATTATTTAATTCTGAATCTGGTTCATCACCCGACTTAATTGCACTCAATGTTTTACTTAGTGGAACGAGTGTTTTTAAACTTGTGTCACCGCTTCCTTTGTTTTTTGATGTATCAGAAACCGGTATAGTTCTTTTACTTGTCGATTTATGTAAATTATGCGACTTAAATTGTGGTTTATTATGAATGTCAATTAATGTTGGATCGCTAATCGTTTTACCCTTAATCGACGCTTTTCTGCTACTTCTATTTTGCTTTTTACCAAACGAAACCACTTTATTTTTTGAAATTTTAAAAACCCTTTTACATCTTCTACCAAATTCTTTAAGAATCTCGTACAATATTATTAAACCAGCCATAATGCCTGATTTCCTTCTTATTGCGTTTGATCTTTTTAATTCACAAACCCCACCGTTATTATTATCAATTTCATCAAAGTTAGGTAATGATTTTAGTTCGTCAGAAGATTCTGTAGCATTTGAACTACTTTTGATGTGATTATTTACTTTAACTGAGACGGTTGATAAACTTTTTCTTAAACTTGTTCTTCTGCTGATGCTTTTATTACTAATATTGAATGGTTTAATAGCCACAAAAGACAGATTGCTAGCATCTTCACTAATTTTCCTTTCTTTAACATGAATGGAATCTTTTTTGATATCATCGTAATCCTCTTCATCAGATGATGTTTTCAGTTCTAATAATTCTTCGAGTAATTTGTCTAAGTTCGAAAAATCAACACTTTTTGTACCTTGTGTATGTAATGAAGTCCTAATTTCTGATGCCAACGTCTGAATTGATCTCATTGACGAACTGTTTAGTTTCGATTTCCTATGAACTGAATTCATACGAATTATGTCTTTAAAGTTTGAGTTTTGAGTCTTCATTGAATTCCTTAATCTTTTTGAACTTCTTCTTGGAATTTTAAGTTTATCGTTGTCCGTCTTTTCAAGATCAATTAATGGTGTTAATGTATTTGATTCAACTGTGTTTTCTTCAACTAATAACCCCACTGTTTCATCTTGATTATAATTAATCTTATTAACAATATTTCCAACTTGTTTATTCTGTTGGATTTCACCAATCCTTGCGTTGTTCTCAAACAGACCATTGTCTCCTTTTCTATTATTGCTTTTACCTTCAGTAATGTTTTCAAGTGTGTCTCTGTTTTCAGTGTCATCATTGTTAATCACAAAATTCAAGGATTTAACACGATTACCTAAAATTTCATCATTTTCTACTTCATTTTTATATTTTCTAATCAAACTTCTTCTAAAGTAGGGATTAACTAACAAGTTACTCGATTTAACCGAATCAATTGGTTTTAATGATGGCCTTTTTTTTAACAAATTTGCTGTGTTTTTCAATGTAGTTAATTCTTCGTCATAATGTGATTCATCTGTACTCGATCTTTCTCTATTATTCGGTAACGGTTGCTCTTCTTTTAGTGCTTTGTTATTTTGTAATTCTTTCTCTGACAATTCTTTATCTGCTGTAATTTCGACGTGTGTTGGTTTTATGTTTCTTTTTTCAGAATTTGATTGTTCCGTTGTATCTTCAAAATCATCAATAGTTTTGTTGTTTTCTTTGTCATGACTTTCACTTTCTGCTATTTTTTGCTCTGTTGTATTAAGTGGAGAAATTAGGCTCGAAACAGAATGCTCATCATAAGTACATATTTCAGTATTGTCTTTCCCAGAAACAGTTGGAAATGGTGTAACTTTTGGTATACCAGATTTAATAAAGATAGAACCTGCACGCTCAATAACAACAGGCGAATAAGCTTTTTGACTTTTATGTGTTGAAACTACTGATTGTCGACACGAGGAAGGGGAGAAGGAAGCGGAAGAGGAGGAGGAGGAGGAGGAAGGAAACTCATAATTTAATAAATCTCCAAAATATGATGGTTTGTTTGAATGTGAATTTGAGCTTGACATTAATTATAATTCTTATCTTTCCCTTTGTATTCAGCTTGTATTGTTTTGGATCTGGAGAATAATTTAATGATAAATAATAGCAAGTATAGAAGCAAAAACAACCAAGGTTATAATTTACATTGAAGGAAAGTATATAACAAACCCTATGATGAAGATTTCATATCAAACTTTTGATTAATTATTGCAATTGATCCAATCATCTATAAAATGAATAAAGTGGCTGGCTCAAAATTACCCGATTGGGAGGTGGCTGGCTAGAAATTTTAGGTTTTGTTGATAAAATTATGATTTTTAAGTTGCAATCGCAAAAAAAAGTTGGTGACTTCGAGAACAAAGTTAACGCCGGAAGAATAAAAAAGCCAAACAATCAAACACTAAAAAATGTAACGAATTTAGTGAAGTGACCAAGCTGAAGTTTTAGAAAGTTAGTTTAGGGCAGTTGATTGTATTTGTAGCAGCGCGTTCAACGTGATTAACGTAGTGTTTGGACAAGGTGGTACATCTGTAGCACGACCATTATATTTTGAGGTAATCACGCTATGATAAATTTACTTTTTTTCTCTCTATATACTACTGTATGAATATTCAACTACTCGTTAATGGATACTTTATCTACGCAATATTATAAGTAAATATAACAACTTCTTTGCTTACTTTCAGTTACTAATCTTAAGAAACGTTATGTAAAAAAAAAAGATCAATAATATGAAAAAAAATCAAGTTAAATAAAATACCTAGGTTCATCAAAAACATGGTACTTATGGTCTCTCACACCCTCACCATAAAACATAGAAGGGAATCTTTTATCAGGGTTAACCCAAACTTCTGGAACTTGGTTTTGAGAGTATTCTTCGTCAACCTCATCAGGTAATGGAACAACAAATTTACCAACTTGTAATTCAGTATCCGTTATACTACTTCTACTGATTCTTGCATAGCCTGTTCTTTTTAGTTTCTTATATAAAATATATTCACACCAACGTTCATCATCAGTTTCATCAATGTCATGCATGCCAGATTCTTCGCTTACATAGGTATTATAGTTTCCTTTTAGGGGTTCAGTAACCAAATAACTTAATAAAATCATTGGTCTATCTGAACCACCCATAATTCGTTGTAATTCTAAACTTTGTAATCTACGATCTTCGACATCTTCTTCCTGACCTGAATGGAAAACAACAACGTCAACTAATGTACCATACATATCTAAGGTTGCGTGAATAGCAGGTGCCAATTCACCAACTGGGGATGGTAATAAATGATGTGTTGAATTTAAAATCGGGAATTTTGATAATAGAGCTGCACCCCAAGTATGTTTATTTGGTCCTGGCCCAAAATCTGCATACATATCTAATTCTTCAGCAATTCGTTGAGTTAAATCTCTGTTACCCATAATGATTCTTTCAGTATCTGATTCTAATAACCCAACAATATCTAGTTCGGCATCACGAATTAAATCTCTCATACGGTATTCACTTGCCCACATATCGTTGTCTAAACCAAAATGAATTGTCCAAATACCTGCAGTTACTAATCTTGAATTTGGATGATATGGTTTTGGATTACTATATTGAAATCTATTAAATGAAATAATGCATGATAAAAATAACAATGAAATAATAAAATTACCAAACTTGGATAAGTATTTTTTATTTTTTAGATCATTTGAATCAATTTGAATCACCTTAGCTTTGAAAACTAATAATGAGATACCCAAAACTGATAATCCTAAAACAATATCTGTTCGTTCACGCAAGATTGGTCCACCGGGAACAAATGCATATGCGACAACCCAAACGTGCATTAATGTTAAAATAACTGTAACTAATGTAGAAATAAACATAACTTTTGAGATATTTTTGTAGTGCAATGAAATTTGTTCAAAACACATTGGTGAAATATATGATAACCAAAATGTATAAACTACACCACCAACATATCCTACCCAACCAGGAAAAGAATACAAAACAACCGAACCGATAACACCAATGACAGTAATTAGTCTTGAAGAGTCTGAATTATATAAGCCTGAATAGATACCAAACAACATCACAGCCAATGTAATTACACCATGAGGAACAGGAGTCGGTCCACGGACCGGGTAACCCTCCCAAGTCCAAAGAATAATAACGGAAGAATCTGTTAACATTGCTAAAACGGAAAACATAAAACTACCAAAACCAATGGATGTAGGTAAATATGACATTGCAGTAGTAGTTTTTGGTTTTTCTGAATCTTTGATTATTAAATGATCTGGCTTGTTCGGAATGATGGTATAATAAGCCGATAATAAACCTATGACAAAACCAATCTCATTTAATCCACCAGTATGATGATTCATAATCGGCCAAACGGGATTATTTGTCCAATAAGCAAATTTTGCAATTGATGTCAAAGTTAAACCAAGCATGAAAGTAGCTGCATACGATTTGATAGTTGATGGAGTTTTGGTTGAACCAATCATTGAAATTTCAGACGCAAATGAAATAAATGATAAAGCGTTACCCAAAGCAATTGAAAATAAACGCAATGTTGGATCATTAATCAAAAAACAACCAACACCAAAGATCACTGAGTATACCCTCAGTTTGTTTGGTGATTTGTATGCAAAATCTCTGACTTTACTATTTGATAACAGTATTGGACTCAAGGTACTTAAAATAACCAATTCATAACCACTAATTCCCATAAACCATAACGGGAAATACCAAACACATAAAAATAATGATGTTAAAATTGTCCAAAACATATAAGAATTAATAATATTGATGGCGATTTGAATATAAGAAGAATTAAATTCAGATTTTAATTTTGGGATTAAATGGATTGGCTTCTCAACATTAGTTAAACTTTCTTTATAATGATCGAATTTGTTTGATGATGATAGCACATCAAAATTTAAAGAAAAGAAATCATCATTTGATGTTGATGGCCTAACTTCCAAGTATAAATCTTTAAAATCAATAATGGACCAAGCGTCAAACAATATATCAAAAACGATTAATCCCCATTCACAGTATGCATAATACGAATAAGAACCTGGTGTATGATGTACTTTATGTTCAATAAATAAATAAACTAATGGGAATAAAGTACCAAAGAATGTCATGGAAGTTATTGTTCTATACTTTTTTATATTTGATCTTGGTGGTGATAGTTTGATCACTGAAATAGTCCAAGGTAATGTTAATAAAATGTAAGAAATCATGAAAATATCGTGCCAATCATGATCATCAGTTGACGTTATATAAACCCAACCACCGCAAGTTACAGTTCTAACTATACCAGATATAATTGCTACTCTTGGTAGTCTTGAATTTGGTTTGTATAATCTAATGTATGTAAAGAATAGTAATAAAAATCTTGGACCTGAAGTTAAAGCAATCAAAATTTGAAAAATTGATCTTTCAGGATATCGATCTCCAATTGTTGCTGAAACACTTGGAAACCATTCATCAGGATAACCATAATATGCATTTCTAACAATTTTTTCAAAATGTAGTGTATAACCAAGAATAAATGCAGCAATAAATGCACCACAAGAACATGTTGTATGTGCAATTGCAATAAATTGAGCATTTATTCTCAGTAAAGACCTCAATCCAGGGTTTGAACTCAGAGAATTTGAGGAGGTCATTTATGAGAAATATGCGCAAACTGTGTAAATGAATTTGAGCACAATAGATTTGTCAATTTTTTACCTGATATTTGAGTTCCATGATCTTGATATTTTAGGAAACATTCAATGCGAAGTCTCCCAAATGACAGTGTGAGACAGCTTCATTTTTACCCAATTTGGCAATAATAGAAATACTGCGTGGTGCACAGATGCAATAGCATACTTACAAAAGTAGATTTTATCAGGCGACGGTCGACGGCTTTTTGCAGATTTTGTTTTCTTTTCCTTGGTTTATTCTCGGTGAGGGGTTGAATATGCGAAATCAGTGGTTGATGAAAGGTTCAAATGTCGTTTTAATGGCTCGAAAGAACGACCGATTTTGACCTAGCATCCACACACACAATATGGCTGGTATGTACTTGGTTTATCAAATTGATATAATCTTTTTACTTTGAAAAAAATACTAACATTAATAAATCTAAATTTTTTACTGAAGACTCCAAATTCCAACACGCTCCAGAAGTTTCATTTGATGAAATTGATTATAGAAATGCAAAAGATCTCAAGGATGCACAAGAATCTCTCCTAAAAGAACAATTTGTTAAGATTGAAGTTGTTAAAATGGTTAGAAAAGCTTTAGAAAACTGTTTCAAAGTTAATGGTCCAAATGGTTATGAAGATTGTAGAGAGATTGCCGACAAATATATGGCTCTTTTACCTGAATCAAGAGCTTCTGGTTATTTAGGTTATCAAAGAAATGACCCAACCAAATAGGTTTTTAATTGATACCATCCTAAATATTACAATTCACCAAACTTCAATTTGCAAGGACAGTATACAAAAATTATTACAATCATACCTTGTTATATAAATTATTACATAATATGTTATAGCAATGCTAAAATTTATTCTATTTATTCATATTTTTATCCATTACAAACTGAACATCTTCATATTTTAATATATAAATCGTTTTCTATATTCTGTCGATGTTAATATCCTATTATAAAGCTATATTTTTTTTAAAATTATTCTATTAAAAATTAAAGATACTAAACAGTAAAAATTAAAAGTTAAATCTGTAGTACAGAACAAACATTATAAACAACATCTTTTAGAAACGTTATCACCTCTTTTACCAATATTGATATTCTTATATTGGAAAAGCATAAATCCAACACCTGCACCAATCATACATGAAATGAAAACATACCCATTAAAGTACATGAATAGCAACATGATGACATGATGAACTGACCATTCTATTGTATCTCCCATGCAATAAAGCAAATGCTCCACTATACTGGGATAAACATAAATTTTATCATCAACTTCAAGGGATAAATTTTTATTTAGTGCCCAAAACCAATCATGTCTCCAGGTTTCCATAAATGGGATCATTGTTTCAACAATCATATTATTCCTTTTACTCATATCAAGATTTTTAAATGATTCTTTTTTCTGATCTATTTTAACACCACTTTTAATTATATCGCCAACTTCTTCGGTTCTTAATTCTGCGCAATAAACTTTGTATTGTGAGAGTATACGTCTCCACCAGTTAATTGCAAGTAAAAGCGCAAAACATCCAACACAAGTACCACCAAATTTTGCACTTGTTGAAGTTTTCCATTGCTTCGAAATGAAACAAACATCTTTTGAATACCAGTTCCACAACATTGACATTTTACAAGACATTTTCATCGATGAGCTGCTCATTGACATCGTTGAGTTTCCAGACATACCAGACATACCAGACATACCAGACATACCAGACATACCAGACATACCAGACATACCAGACATACTAGACATACCAGACATACCAGACATACTAGACATACCAGACATCGCCATTGAAGCCATTGAAGCCATAGACGTAGACATGGTCATAGCCATGTTAGTCATTGTAGGCATAGTTGTGGACATTGCCATAGTCATATCAGTCATTGCATCCATTGACATAGACATAGCCATATCGGTCATTGCATCCATAGATGTAGATATGGTCATAGCCATATCATTCATCATGTCGGTGGTTGTAGATGTTAAACCAGACATACTCATATCCATCATGTTCTCCATATTAGTTATCGTTGATGATACCAAATTTTAACCAGTGATGATTATCATGATACGTAAAGTGTTATATCAACGAGCAATCTCTCTAGTTTAAATGAAAATTACCTAACCAACACACCCTATTATTGTTCACGGCGTCGTTGCTTTTCTGCACAATAGATCTCATCGAAAACGAGCACATTATGCATAGACATTTCTGAGAAATTACCAAATTGGGTAAAACGAGCAAATTTCATTGACTTTTTTTTCTTTCAAATTGAGGAAAATTAACTCGTCTTGTGGCAATTACCCTATGTCGACTCATGCAGGGTTTAGTTTTAGACAACGAGTAAATTAATGCAATTTGAAATGATAAAATAAAGTATGCATATGTTTCTTCTTAAATATTCACAAATTCCCACCGTTGTAACATACTCTACTCCACCCCTTGGCATTCACTTTACATATTTCACATTTATCCAGACATACACACATCATGTCTACACCTGACTACTTTTTACCAATCGAAGCTCAAGCTAAAATGGCTATGGGATCATCAACAACTACTTCACATTCCTGTAAAATTTCCATGTTATGGAACTGGTATACAATTGATTCCTGTTTCCTTGCACGTTCATGGCATGTTACCAGCCGTGGTATGTTTGCAGGTACTTGTATTGGTGTATTTTTTTGGGTTATTGCATACTGTTGGTTCCATAGATTTATAGTTGAATATGACAACGCAATTGTTGAATATAAGGAAAAGAAATACCATTTTGATGCTTGCGCTTCATGTTGTGGACCGAGTGGATGTGGTGATGCAAACGACACCACCTCAACTGACGGTAAAGAATCTTCATCAGATGCTATAGAGAACAACCTTGCGCAACCTGCAGCTAAAAGCCCAGGTTCTGATTTCTGGACTCCATTAAAGAATACATTTTCTCATAAATGGTATTTTGCATGGATAAAGAAAAGAGAAAATGAAATATATCCAAATCCAGTTGAACATGTTGGTCGTTCTGGTCTTTATTTAATGGAATGGACTGTTTCCTACTTAATTATGTTAATGTGGATGTATTATAATGGTTACTTAATCATCACAATGATTCTCGGTTACTTCTTTGGTCAACTTTTCTTCAACTATACTCCTCTTACCATCGTTAATAAGAGAGATTACACTACTCCAAGCTGTGCTTGATCTCATTTATACTTTTATACTGCTTCGTAAATAGTTTTAATTCTTAATCTAATAGAAATTATTCTTAAAATATGCATGATCTTGTCTGTAGCATAACCACGAATCGCAAAATTTTGTCGAAAGATCGTAATTAAGTCGGTCGTCGCCAATTTGAGAAAAACCCTCCTCAACGTTGAAAAAATTGAAAAAAAATCCGCACGAATTGTAACGAAGAGTACTAAAAACAATAATTACGATGTAGTTTATATCAATTACTATTTTTGTTTCTGTCAAACAATCATATATATTTGGAATGTTAGACATCTTGCAATTCATTGAAGAAAAGGGTGGTAACCCAGAAATTATAAGAGAATCCCAAAAGAGAAGAGGTGCATCTGTTGAAATTGTTGATGAAATTATCTCTGAATATAAAGAATGGGTTAGATTAAGATTCGTTGCTGATGAATTAAACAAAAAATTAAACAAAACTCAAAAGGAAATCGGTTTGAAGTTTAAGGCAAAGGAAGATGCTTCTGAATTATTAAAAGAAAAAGATCAAATTATTGAAGAAAAGAAGAAAGCAATTGAAGCCGAACAAGAAGCTGATAAACAACTTAGATGGAAAGTCAATCAAGTTGGTAATATTGTTCATGAATCAGTTGTTGTTTCAAATGATGAAGAAAACAATGAACTCGTTAAAACTTGGGCCCCAGCAGGTGTCGAATTTGAAAAATTAGCAGATGTTGCAACTGCAACTGGCAAACCAGCAAAATTATCACATCATGAAGTTTTACTTAGATTAGATGGTTATGATCCAGAAAGAGGTGTTAAAATTGTTGGTCATAGAGGTTATTTCTTAAGACAATACGGTGTTTTCTTAAATCAAGCTTTAATTAACTATGGTTTATCATTCTTAGCTCAAAGAGGTTACACACCATTACAATCACCAGTTATGATGAATAAAGATGTTATGGCAAAGACTGCTCAATTATCTGAATTTGATGAAGAATTATATAAAGTCACTGATGGTGATGATGAAAAATATTTAATTGCAACATCAGAACAACCTATTTCTGCTTATCATTCAAATGAATGGTTTGAGTCTCCTGCTGAACAATTACCAATTCAATATGCTGGTTATTCTTCATGTTTCAGAAGAGAAGCTGGCTCTCACGGTAAAGATGCATGGGGTATTTTCAGAGTTCATGCATTCGAAAAGATTGAACAATTCTGTATTACTGAACCAGAAAAGTCTTGGGAAATGTTTGATACTATGATAGGTAATTCAGAAGCGTTTTATCAATCTTTGGGTCTTCCTTATAGAGTTGTCGGCATCGTTTCAGGTGAATTAAACAATGCAGCTGCAAAGAAATATGATTTAGAAGCTTGGTTCCCATTTCAAAAAGAATTCAAAGAATTAGTTTCCTGTTCAAATTGTACTGATTATCAATCAAGAAATCTTGAAATTAGATGCGGTGTTAAAACTCAAAATCAAAAGGAAAAGAGATATGTTCACTGTTTAAATTCCACTTTATGTGCTACTGAACGTGCTCTTTGTTGTGTTTTAGAGAATTATCAAACTGAAGATGGTTTAATCATTCCAGAAGTTTTGAGAAAATACATTCCAGGTGAACCTGACTTCATTCCGTTTGTTAAGGAATTACCAAAGAACTCTACTTCAAACAAGAAGAAATAATGACTATCAAGTGACGTATATAGGTCAAATCGTGTTTAGATTTGTTGTTTCTTCTTTTGTAAATATTCTTTAAAAATACCTAATAATTTATTTTTTATTTTATTAATTCAACTTACCTAATTACATAATACTGCTAATATTAACGGGCATTTCTTCAATCTGTGAGGAGTAATAATTTTCTAGATCGTGCAAGGTAGAAACATCTTCTTCAGTAACAAAATTAATTGCAACACCTTTACGACCGAAACGGCCAGATCTACCAATTCTATGTATATAATTCTCTCTATCAGTGGGTAAGTCATAATTTATAACTAGCGAAACTTGCTGAACATCAATACCCCTTGCCCAAACATCAGTTGAAACCAAAACTCTTGAATTACCTAAACGAAACTCATTCATAATTTTATCTCTTTCTTCTTGTTTCATGTCACCATGCATTGAAACAACAGTAAAATTTGCCCTTTTAAGTTCATTTGTTAACCAATCAACCTTTTTTTTGGTGTTACAAAAAATAACGGCTTGTGTGATTGTTAGTGAATCATATAGATCACACAAAGTATCAAATTTCCAATCCTCCTTTTCAACCTGAACAAAATATTGTTTAATACCTTCCAAAGTGATTTCATCTCTTTTGACCAAGATCTTAACAGGGTCACTCATAAATTTTTTTGTCATACTAAGAACTTCCTTTGGTAAAGTTGCACTAACAACAACAACTTGACAACCTGGCGGTAAATGTCTATATATGTCATAAATTTGTTCTTGAAATCCTTTCCCTAGTAATTCATCGGCTTCATCTAAAATAATCATTTTTATATTTCTAGTTGTAATACTTCGTCTCTTAATCATATCTAACACTCTACCTGGTGTACCACTAACTATATGTTGACCTTTGGTTAATGCTTTAACATCATCTCCAACACTTTTACCACCAACACAAGCATGTACTCTAATATTCATGTAATCACCCAATGCACGTATAACGTTTTGAATTTGGACAGCAAGTTCACGGGTTGGTGATAAAACAATAGCCTGTGTTGCTTTATTTGATGTATCCAAAGCTTCTAACATACCAATAGAGAAAGTAGCAGTTTTACCAGTACCTGATTGTGCTTGTGCTATCGTATCACGACCTGATATAATTTGTGTAATTGCACGAGATTGAATTGCAGATGGTAATGAAAATCCATATCCATAGATACCTCTCAACAAATTTTCTTTTAAACCCATAGCTTCAAATGTAGGTGTCACTGGAATTTTTTTTGTTGTTTTGAATTGAAGCACATTATCTAAATCCCTGTTTAATTCCATAATGTTTGATGCCTCTAAGTTAATTCTATCTTCAAAGAGGTTAAAAAGAGTTGTTTTGAAAAAAAGAATAAAATATGAGAAAAAAACATGTTATTAAAATATTTTTTTTGATTTTTTTGATTTCGAGATTAGAAGATTGGAATAGTTTCAACTTATGAGAGTAGTTGTTATCTTTTATCTTTTCATTTCGTTTATCTTTGGTTTGGGTTTGGGTTTAACTAGGATTACTATTTAAAAAAAAACATATATTTATAAACTATTAAACATGCCTTTAGAAGATTCAAGTTTAGTGGTTTTGATTGCAGGAGGTCATGCATCAGGAAAAGAATCTGGTGCATTGATTCTTAGAGATGAATTAACACAAAAGTTTAAGGATGATGAATTGAACATTAAACTTATAAATATGCAAAATTATATGACTAAAATTGAAGGAAGATATGGTTCTAGATCACCATCACAGTTTGCTTTTTCTAAATTACAGAACGATTTAGAGATCATTGTCTCCAGTGATATTTATGACGTGATTATCGTGTATGGATTATATGCATTATACGATAAGACAATAGTTAATATGTCAACTATTTCTATTTATATCGATTGCGATGCTGATGTTCGACTTGGAAGATGGATTAAGAAGGAGATTTTGATTGATGAATCCAATAGTTGCCATAACAAAGAAGAGGAAATGCAAAAGCTTGAACAACTATTAAATATTTATCTTAATTATTCAAGAAACGAAATGTCAAAATATATTCAAGATACCAAAGAAAGAGCAGATGTAATTCTGCCAAAAGGGGCAGACATTGTTGGATTTACTTTAATTGTGGATGGTTTACAATCTTCGATACTTAAAAGGCTTCGAAAGAACACAAGTCGTATGTCATCTGTCAGCAGTTTATCAATGACTATGGGTGACATGAACAGATCTTATAGTGTGTCTAGTTTGAACAGAGAAGCAGTTATGCAAAGTATTAAGTTATTGTCACATGAACCAAGTGTTATGTCTTTAAACAAAGATAACTTTTCAAACAAAAACAAAATCTTCTACAGTGCAGATTGATTGTATTCAAGTTATCAGAACGCACGTTTATTATACCACGAATAAAATCCATAACGGAATTCTGGTGTGGAGTTATGTTCTGTAGGATTGGTTTTTTTGTATAAAAAGAATTGATCCTCAATCATTTTGTAAAATTTTATCCAGCACATTCCTATATTATATTTTTTTTAACAAGATAAATTTTGCAATGTTATTATCGACCAAAGTGTTATATTTCTTATTTGGTACTCTGTGTGCTACGTTTGTTTTGAGTTTAGAAGATGATTACACAAATCGCGATAAACGTTTTATTTCCGCTCTATACTACTCCGAGTGGTCTATTAAAAAGCAGCTTCCGTCTAATATCCCGCTTTCCAGGGTCACCAATATTTACTATGCTTTTGCTGGAATTGATGTAGAAAATGCTAACATTTATTTTAATAGTATTAAATGTGATTTAGATGAAAAAATTCCATTTTTGAAAGAAATAGTCGATGATGACTTTATAGACTTGAAATATTTAAACGTTTCAGCTAACGTTAATTCTGCGTTTTATGAATCAATTCCTTGGTTGAACCTGTATCTGAATAATATTGAACAAACCAGAATAAAATATTCAAAAGGTATTATTGATCAGCTCCGTCAAATGAGAGAAATCAATCCCAGATTGAAAATTTCTTTAGCAATTGGAGGTGCTAACACCAGTAAGCTTTTCAAATCAATCACACACAGTAAAAAGCGCCTGAAGCAGTTTATTGCAAATGTTGCTGCTAATGTTGAATCATTTGGATTTGATGGTGTTGATTTTGATTGGGAATATCCAAGCTCTTTAAATGATGGCAACGCACTTCATTATGTTGTCGAAAATTTGCGTATACTTTTTAATAAAAGGCACAAAGATAATCACAAATTGATTACAATTGCTATTCCTTTGGATCGAGAAGTTTTGAAATATTATAATTTGGCCCAGCTCGAAAAGAATGTTGATTATTTCAACTTGCTGGGTTATGATATTTCAGGTAAATGGAGCCAAGTTTCAAGTTTTCATTCTCAACTTTATACAGATACAAACATTCGTGTTAATGCAATCTCCGTAGACAATGCCATTGAATACATTACAGTTCATGTGGATAGCTCAAAAATTGTGTTAGGTATGCCAACATATGGAGTTTCTTTTAATACTGATGCATTATATGAAAAATTTAATGGTTGTGCCAAAATTACCTTTGATTCTGGAGATGAAGATGCTGAAGAAGATTATAACGAGGAATGTATTATTGATTATATTAACTTGCCACCAAAAGGTTATGTAGAAGTTGACAATACTGAACTTGGTGCTTCCTATGCTTATAAAAAAGATGGAAACAAAGGTTTAATTGTTTATGATACACCAAAGATTGCAAGATTAAAGGCAAGGTATGTTTTGGATAGAGGTTTAGCGGGTGGCATGTGGTGGGATTCAAAAGGCGATCCCTTAATTTCTAATCCTTCAAGATCCTTAGTTTATAACTTTATTGATGAAATAGGTGGTATTCATATGTTAGTTTCCAATCTTTCAAATATTGATTCCTATGGTCCCACTAAAAATACAATTGTTACTGCCGAGGTTAGTGATACTACTTTTACCATTAATTCCAGTAGACAAAAAACAACTAATAAACTTTTATACCTTTATGTTATTGTTTTGCACCTTTTTATTTGGTTTCTATAATATCTACCCTTTTTAACTTATATATGTATATAATGTTGTATTATGCTTACTTACTCTTTTTTAATAATATGCCAAAAAATTTAATCTGAATAGTAGGTGTTTATTCCTAAATTTTATTACCGTATAAAGGTATTAATGATTTATGAATTTTTTATTATACAAACCTAAATAGCTTTTAAATTATGTATTCATTTAATCAGCTTGATCCCAGTTTCCCGGCTTTGGTTGTTTGGGCATTGCTGGACCACCAGCTTTCTTAGCAACAATGATTTGATCAACACTTAAAATAGTACAAACTGCTTCAGTGGCCAAATTTATTGCATTTTTTTTACAAATAAATGAATCATAAATGTTTTCTTCTCTAACATCTAAAAGACAATCTGTCACATTATCTGATTCAATATCAATACCATATTTCAAAGTCTCTGGGTCAGTTTCATCGTGCGATGCATATAATCTTGGGAGTATTTCACTAGGATCTAAACCTGAAGTTTCACACAACAATCTTGGTAAAAACTCAAACGCTTCAGCAAATTTTTTTATACCCAACTGCAATAAACCAGGCGTTTTCTCTCCATAATTTGTGATTCTTTTAACAAGCTCCGATTCAGTTGAACCAGCACCCGGTAAAAGTCTTGGATCTTTTAAAACCGATTTTATTGAAGCAACGCTATCGTCAATTGCACGTTCAATATCATCCATATTACTTTGAGTTGCACCACGAAGAACAATTGTTGAAGTCATTGAAGTTTCTTCATTTTGTTTAAAAACTGTGACTCTATCGGAACCAATTTCAGTACATTCGACAACGTCAATTATACCCATCTCTTCTGGCATTGGAGCACCTAATCTAACTAATGGAGTTGCACCACAGATACGACATATACGTCTCAAGTCAAATTTGGATGGAACCTTTAAAACTAACAAGTTATACTTATTTAAGAAATGTAGTGCCAATTCACCAATACCTTGACCAGCAACAATAACTTTGACACCAGAATCGTGAATTTCTTTAATAACTTTATGCAATTCATCTTCTTCACCTTTACTAAAACTCATCATTTCATCAGCATTATGTAGAAGGACGGTACCCTTAGTTTCTGATGCAGAAATATCAACAGGACAATTAAAAATTGCAACTTTTGCAGTTTCTGAAATTCTCTTTAATTGAGATTCCGGTTCTCTTGGAAAGACCATACCTTTAATAACAAAAGAATTTGGTAATGCACCACCCATAATTTTAACAATACGAATCGAATCCACGTTAAAAGCTTGTGGATGGTTTTTTGGAATAACATGTTGAACAGCAGTTGCGACTAATTCAGAAATAATTGATTCTTGACCATATTGTTTTGACATGATGACAGGTGTGATAATTTTCATTAATTCTTCTTTACTTTCAAAATTATTGATTTGATCAATAACTAGATTTTCCAATTCTTTAATCGCAAATTTATTTGCCATCTTATAACCTTGAATAATTTCGGTTGGAGTTAAGCCTAAAACAACTAATTTTTCGGCTAAGTTTAATAATTCACCACCAAGGACTAAAACAAAATTAGTATTATCACCCATTTCCTCTTCTTGTTGCTCAGAATGCATAACCAAAACTTTGACAGCTGGATGAACAACATCCAACTCTCTTAGCATAGTTGCTGCATCATTAGTAATGAAGATTTTACTTAAATTGTTAACAATAATCTTGTTTTTACCACATGGGCCAATAGATGTTGAGATCATAGTAGAAATTTCACGACAAGCTTGAATATTTCTATTGATTGCACCATCTGTATTTGAATGAACCTGATAGCCTTGTTTAAAGAGGGATGCATTGGGATTTCCTGGAAGCTTAAGAGACATGGCAAATATGTAATTTATTTCTTCTTAGAACTTTGGAAACTTGTTGATCAAATGAAATAAAAGAGAAGTTGTCTATTGCCACTGTGTTTTTGAACAAGGTAACGTCCATTTTTTACTTGAAGTTTTTAATTTTCATGTCTACTCTTGAAATCTTTAGTGTAATCGCGCTGAGAGAAAAATGTAGAAAATCACAACTGAAACCTTGACATTGAGAACCTACAAATCGATCTTTGTGTTAGGTTTCCCAAGATCAGTCATTTCTTTTTAGGTGTTTGCTGTAACGGCAGTATTGAGTCTGGTACCCTTACATGAACTCTTTGAAGAACGAGATTATTAATTCTGGATTGAGGAAAAGCAATGCATATTCCAACGTCAGGTCTAACAGTGGTTTCACATTTGAGAATGTATCCCCGTCAACGAATATAAATTCAGAATATTATGATCCAATAGCTGATATTTTTGAAATATTTAATGAACCAAGTGCTCTAAATGATATTAACCATTTATTAAAGTATTCCTCTGCATACCAATCCAAATTAGTTCAGGAAATAGAGAAAGAAAGACAAGAATACAAACAGGTTTTAATTGATGTAAGTCCCGATAAAGATGCTAATCAATTAGATGATGAAATATTAACATTGATTGAAAGTTTTCAAAACTTAAAGCGTCTGGTTCAAGCTACTGGTAGTACAATTAATTCAATGACTGCCAATATTAAGAGTTTAGATCAGTCGAAGAAAAATCTTACATTTACAATGACAACACTCAAGCGTTTACAAATGTTGGTAACAGCATATGATAGATTAGAAAAACAATTAGAGAATGAAAAGCAAGTAAAAAACTACTCAGAAATTAAACAATTGCTGAGTGCAGTTTTAGAATTGAATGCATATTTTCAAGATTTCAAAAGTATTGCTGAAATTAATAAGTTAAATAAGTTAATATCAGCAATGAAGGGTCAGATTATTAATGATATTTTTCATGACTTTGAATTAGAATATAACGAAGAACTAAAAAATGATCATCTAATCGAAGCTTGTAACATTTTGGAAATTCTAGGCACATCTTATGTTACGCAATTAGAAACTTGGTATGTAACCACCGTGTTAAAGGATATAACTGATATTTTCAGAAGTACAGAAGAAGCTGGGTCATTAGATAACCTAAATAGAAGATTTATTTATTTTCAGAATATTCTAACAAACTTTGAATCGAAACATATAAAAGTGTTTCCAAAGAAATGGCAAATGAGTTTGAAGTTGACCGAAAAATTTTGTAGTTACACCAATGATGATTTAAAAGACGTCTTAGCTAAAGAATCAAGACTTAAAACAAATATTGATGCTAATATTTTATTACAGTCTTTATCGGAAACATTGGATTTCGAGCAATTTCTTAATAAAAAATTTAAATATTATAATGATTTTGATGAACAATTGAAGGATAATTCAAGTTCACGTAATTTTACAAGGTCAATTTCAGATGTTTTTGAACCGTATTTAAACATTTGGATTGACAGTCAGGCTTCAACAATCAAAAAGAAATTACTGGAATTTTCAAATCCTTCAAATATGTTCAAAAAAACTGGCGATGGGATAGTAGATGCTGCTAGAGATGAAATATCTGATAAAAAGTCAGATGAATCTATTAACGTTTTAGAGAGTGCAGCTGAATTATTTAGAGTTTATAGACAAATGTTGTCACAATTATCAAAATTAACTAATGGCAGGTCATTAATTAGGTTATCAAAAATATTTGGGAAGTATTTATCACAATATCAGCACAAAATTTTAGATACAATATTACCGGATAGTAAGTCTTTAATTTCAGCCGATCTTAAAGATCAACAAGAAGGAATCGATATAATTTGTTTGGTTTTGAATACTGCAACTTATTGTTCTTCAACAACTTCACAATTAGAAGAAAAGATAAAATCTTTGATTGAGCCTGCGGAATTAAGCTCACATATCGAATTCGACTTATCAAATGATGGATTCTTGCAATTAATTTCATATTGTATTAACTTATTATTCTATAAAATTGAAAATGATATTCAATTATCTTGGAAAGAGTTACTAAATTTTAACTGGAGGGTTTTAAGTGAAGTCGTCGGAGAGTCAAGATATACTACAAATTTGAAATCAATTATTACAGAAGATTGTCAAATTATTTTTCCAAAAATCAGCAAAACAATTTATATTAGAAACTTAATCGACAAATTAATTGATATGCTATTAAATAATATATTGTTGAATATTGTCAAACTTGAGCCAGTTTCAGTTATTATGGCAGAACAATTTAAACTAGATTTACAAGAGCTGAAATCTTTTATTAATATGTTACCAACCTTAACAGAAAACGGTGAGAAAATACTATCTTCAAATAGCTTCAAATCGAATGTGAATATTAAATTTAAAAACATTGATAACCTGATGAAAATTTTAATGGTTCCAAATAAGCCGATGGATACATTTATCAATTCATATTTTTCGATTATAGGAGATTCCAGTTTTAGTAATTTCATGAAAATTTTACAGTTAAAGGGTGTACTAAAAAACGAAGCCACTGAAAAGGATAAGTTTAAATATATGGATATGTTTAAACTTCAACTTGGATCATATGAAGAAAAATCTGACAATAATAATATACTAAAGGAAAGTGATGATTATTTAGAGAAGATCAATATTACTAATTCAACTTTAACAGCTACAAAAAGTCATACCCATTCGAAGAGCAATTCAAGATCAATTTATTTACCAAGTACAATATCAGGCAACTCATCATCATTCACAACATCTACAGCAACAGTGACTCCACCATCTCCACCTACATCAAATTCTCCCAATTTGGGATCTACTTCACCCAAACCCAATTTTGGATTTTTCAATAACTCTAAAATTGATTCAACTTCGTTATTGAATACAAAGGATAATTTAGAAAAGAATATTGCAAAGACATTTTCTGAAAATAAAACCAGTTTTAATGAGAATTTTAGAAAATTATTTAAAAGAGGGGAATGAGGAAAGTGACTGACTAGTTTTTGTGTATGTATTTATAAGATCTGTACGTTTTAATATGTTTTTTTTAGTCTTTAATTTTCAAATGTCCAATGTTTCCTGGAAAGATCTTTTAATATAGAGTGTTTCAACCATTCGTAGGATTAAATTATAAAAAAAATAACTATATAAGATCATAAACAAAATAAAAGACTGAAAATGAATAGAAATGTAGGATAAATAACAGAAAATAAAAATCACACAATAAGTTAATTTTGAACTATTCTTATTGTACTGTAATGTTAAAAAATTGATAAGAAAAGAGCTTTAAGATTTTTAGATTTATAAAGAATGATTTTAAATATTTGAAATTGAAAAGATTTTTCCATGCTTAATGAATAATATTTCTACCTCTCTGTTAGGTAACCAATGAAAAATCCGAAGTAATAAAAAAAATTAATAATAGTAATAACATGAATGTAAAACAGGATGAAATGCTTTTAAGTTTCAAAGTATTAAAAAATTTATAATCTATAATGTTTGTCATGTTGTAATGAATGAATTGTCCGGGATTGAAATTACGTTAAGAAAATAAATGTACAAGTGATGAATAAAAAACGAACAAATTTGCATTTTAATAATCTTAATATTTACCACCAGTTCTTTTATGTCTTAATTCAATTTGTTCTTGTTGAACTTTTGGATCAAAATAAATAAATTCATCTAAACCTTTACCACCTGCAACCATTGGTAAAACAGGAACTTTCTTTTCAATCATAACTTCTAATAAAACAGGTCCTTCGGAATTTAACCATTCTTTAACACCATCGACCATTTCTTCTTGCTTAGTTATACGGATACCCTTAATATGCATTGAATCTGCAAGTTTCATAAAATCAGGGTTTGATTGATGTGTGTGTGCGTATCTATCTTCATAGAAAAGTGATTGCCATTGTGTAACCATACCTTGTTCTTCATTGTTCAAAACACAAATTTTAACAGGTGCATTAGCTTGAACCGCTGATGAAACTTCAGTTAATGTCATGTTAAATGATGCATCACCATCGATATCAATAACTAAAGCTTCAGGTTTCGCAACTTGTGCACCGATTGCAGCTGGTAAACCAAAACCCATGGTACCTAAACCACCAGATGTAATGAAGGTTCTTGGTTTCGTCCATGTGAAATGTTGTGCAGCCCACATTTGATGTTGACCAACACCAGTTGTAACAATGACTTCTTTACCAGTTGCTCTTGCTTGTTTGGAAATTTCTTGCATAAGAGTTTGTGGCTTGATTAACGAACCTGGTGTTTCAAGTTGGTAAGCATAAGGGTATTTAACTTTCCATTCATCAATTAACTTGAACCATTCCGGTCTTGCTTCAACCTTGTCAACAAGTTGATTGAATAATTCTAAGTTATCAGTAACATCACCTTCAACTGCTTCATCTGCGTTAACAACTTTATTGATATTTTTTGGAGAAATTTCAAAGTGAACAATACCACCACGTTTTTCTTGTGCAGCTAATTTTGCAGCTGGGGCAAACTTACTAATATTACCAGTAACTCTATCATCAAATCTTGCACCTAAAGCAAGAATTAAGTCCGCATTTTGCATCGCCAAGTTAGCAACACCCGAACCATGCATACCTAACATATCAACAGATTTATAATCAGTTTGATCAAAAGCACCTAAACCTTGTAAAGTAGTTGTAACAGGAATACAAGCTTTATCAGCTAATTCTTTTAATCTCTTTGGTCCATTTTCAGAGTTTAACAGACCTGCACCTGCATAAATGATTGGTTTCTTTGCTTTATTGAGTAATGCCGCAGCACGTTCAATACATTCGATAGTATATTGAGTGACTTCTTTTTCAGTTAATTTGTTGACAGTTTTTTTTGGAATTGAAAAAGACATTGGAATTGCGTGATTAAGAACAGAAGCAGTGACATCCTTTGGTAAATCAACTAAAACAGGACCTGGTCTACCAGTTGTTGCGATTTCAAATGCTTCATTAATTCTTCTTGGTAAATCAGCAACATTTTTAACCATAACATTCCATTTTGAACAAGATCTTGAAATACCGACAACATCAGCTTCCTGGAAAGAATCAGTACCGATTGCAGATGTTGGAACTTGACCTGTAAAAACAACCATCGGAGTACCATCAGCCAAAGCATCAGCCATTGGAGTAATGACATTAGTAGCACCAGGACCAGATGTGACTAAAACAACACCTGGCTTACCACTTGCTCTTGCATAACCTTCAGCCATATGACCTGCACCTTGTTCATGTCTTGGTAAAACAAATTTAAAACTTTTAGAGTTATAGATTGCATCATAAACTGGTAAAATTGCACCACCTGGATAACCGAAAACAGTATCAACATTATGACGAATCATCATTTCATGAAATATTTCACCTCCTGTTTTGCCGATCAGGGAAGAATCCATTTCATTTTGTTTTGTGTTGGTATTCAAAGGGGAATCATCGGCATCTTGATTAAATGATGGTGCTGGAAATTCTCTAACAATATTGGAAGTCGAAGAACGACAACGACGGAAATTAAGTTGTGTTGAAGAATGTGGAGAAGTTACTGAAGGTGCAAATTTAGGATTTATTATAGTGCTAAAACACCTTTTTGTGTTGTGCTTGGAGGCACACTTGATGAAATTTCTAGAAAGCATGGCAAATATTATGGATAATAAAGGAAGAAGTAAAGAAAGGGAGGATGAAACTAGAAACTAAAAACCAAAAAGACAAACTTAAGAGTCAACCTGAATGAATATAGTGAAAAATCATGGTGAGAACCAGTGACTCAAACGTAGATTGAAAAATTCAAAATTCAAAATTTTTTCTTTTTCAAAACAATAAAACTTTGCGCCGGCGCCGGATAGGGCAGAAGGAACAATGACCCGCCACCGGAGTAATGCACATGCGGTCGATAGACGCAACGGAGAAATCTGCAAGTACCTTACATGAATTGAGTAGACAGATTATTAGTTACGGTATTGATCATTTACATTGAAAGACGGATTTTTCCTAAAGTTCCCAATGTCATCTCCAGTTCTTTACAAAAACACAGGATCTTTGAAGATTGGTGATGTGCATCGATTTATTATCACATATACTCCATCAGATATTGCTACCGAATTAGGATCCAACTTATATGTCAAAGTAAAAAATATTGAAAATGTGCTTATGAATTCAGTTCTTTTGACAGGTCCATATACGTTATATTGTGACATCAGATCTTCTGATTATACACATAATGAAGAATGTTTTGTTACTGATGATCAACCAGTTTATGAACCAAATATAATACCTGGTCAATCATTATCTCATAAGTTAACACTGAATAGGTTGAAGGATAAATATGTCTGGATAGTTGATATAGTATCACAAATACTTTTTTCAACGACTGCAGAAATTAATTTTGAAATTCTTATATCTAAAACTGAATCAGATTTACATAGAAATTATGCAACCCTGAAAAACTCTAATTATAATTTGGAAAATTTAAATATTCAACATTTAACAACTCTAGATATTTGGAACAAACCTCCACGTTCTTTAACTGATCCAATTCATTTAGTTATTTTGACGCATGGTTTACACTCAAATTCTTCTGCTGATATGTTTTATATGAAAGAACAACTAGAATCAATGGCTGATAAAACTGGCGAAAATTTAGTTGTTAGAGCTTACTTTGACAATGTTTGTAAAACTGAAAGAGGTGTCAAATACTTAGGTAGGAGATTAGCTGAATATATCATTTACGATTCAACTAAGGGATTAAATGAAGATAAACTTGAAAAAGTTTCTTTTATTAGCCATTCATTGGGTGGTCCCGTGCAAACGTTTGCAATTTCCTACATTAATTACAACTATCCATTATTTTTTCAAAAAATTAAACCTGAGAATTTTATTACAATAGCATCTCCATTATTGGGTATTTCAAATGAAAATCCTGTTTATGTTAAAGTTTTTTTGAAGTTTGGTATTGTCGGTAAAACTGGTCAAGATTTGAACTTGGAAGGTAATCAGCCTCTGCTATTGTTATTGCCTTCCGAAAATACAAGAAAAATTTTAAAAATGTTTAAGAGAAGAACTGTTTATGCAAATGTTCTAAATGACGGTATCGTTCCATTAAGAACAAGTGCTTTGTTGTATTTGGATTGGAAAGCTTTAACAAATGTTTATGAAACATTGCATTCAGATCCTGAATGCTTAAAAAAATCATTTGATAAAGATAAAATAAACGATATATCTAAACCTACTCAAGATAAAATAGAAACTAATGACCAAGCGAGTGAAATTCCAGTGAATTTAGACAACGAGATGGAACCAACAAACAAACAAACAGTTTTAACGGATGATAAACATTTTATAGATTCTTTTAAGGAAAGAATACAATCTACAATTGGTTATTGTTTACCAAATATACAGGCACCGAAGACAACCCAAAAATATAATTATTTTCAAACAACCAATTCTGGTGAAGTTGTTCCAAAACAAGAAGCCGCTGATGTATTAGAAGATAAAATGACGCCGATTCCAAAATCATCATTTATTACCTCACTCAAAAAAGTTTTATTACCTCCATCGCCCTCAACAAAATATATTAATGATCCAAAATCTAGATACAATGTCATTTTGCACGATAAAATTTACACACCCGATATGATTCCAAAAAAACACACAACATTATCAAAAAGCGTGATAATTTCACAACTGGAACAAAATAAAAGACACAGATTTTTTGAAGAAAAAATTGCAAGAAGATGGCATCAGGGTATGAGTTGGCGGAAGGTATTAGTGTATTTACAACCTGATGCGCATAATAATATCATTGTTAGAAGGAGATTTGCGAATGCTTATGGATGGCAAGTTATTGATCATCTGGTTGAAGCTCATTTTGGCTTAAAATCCTTTAAAGGTGAAGATTTGTCTTTATGGGAATTGAAATCTGCTAAAAAAGAAGATTGTGATTTTCTTGACTTAGATGAAAGTGAAGTTGATGACTTAAATAAAAAATTCAGTAAGGTTATGAACAAAGAATTTTCAAAGGAGTATAAACACCACCTAAAGCATGCAAAAGAAGATGATGGTACCAATAATTCAAGATATAGTGAGCTTGAATCCTATGAAGATAGCAATGATAATGCAGATGTAAATGATGGTATTAATGATAAAGAAACAAAAAGACTCAAAGCTACCAATATTGCTAAAGATAACCATGCTAATGATAGCAATGATAAATATATTAATGATAATGACACTCGATCCTCATTATCATCAGATAATGATGTTGCTGAAAATGATGGAGTTTGGCTTAATGAACAAGAAAGCATATATTATGACGGACCTACAAATCTTTTAAATACAGTTAATGAAGGAATGGTTGCTTGGAGAGATAGTGTAATGAATCTAAAGCGAAGTTCAGATACTGATAATAATTCCCATACCCTGGATAAAAATATACAAGAGCTCAACCAAGTTGGTGAGATGAATGCGTATATTTGAATCTACTCCATAAAACTGATAAGTTTTTATACTGTAATTAAGCTGTAGTTTAATGTTGAATAATTTTAATGATAATTTTAATAGTGTTAATAGATTAAAAAAAGTAACTGGCTTTTACAATGTTCAACTGTAAGAGCGAAAATGATGTTAAAAGATTTCAATCTTCATTTCATGTTGAGCATCTTTGGTCAATGTCTTCCTCAATAATAATAAAAAACAATCATGACAGACCCTCAGCAATCAGATATAATAGAACAAGAAGCTCAAACCCTGACTCAAAATCAAAGCCATAATCAGAATCAAAATCATAATCAGAACCAAAAACGTCAACAAAAGAAAAATACTTATGCTCCAAAGCGTGGCCCAATTATCGATCTTGAACCACTTTTGAATACACAAGTTAGTGTTAGATTAATAAGTGGTAGAGATGTTACTGGTACCATGGCAGGTTATGATCAATTATTGAACATTGTTATTGAAGACGCAACTGTTAAATCCCCTGGATCTGTTACTATATCAGGTGAAGAAGAAACAACAACATTGAAAAGAATTGTTATTATTGGTAGAATGATACTAGCGTTCCAGCCAATGTCAGGTTATGAGATTATTGAAAATCCTAATGTTCAATTTGATTTCGTTATATAATAAATATTTGTACATTTTTCTATAACAATAAAATTACATAACTATTTTGGTTAATAATTAGTCACTACTTGCACAACCTCTACATCCACATTTAACGCATTTAAAGTCAGCATCTGTTTTCCTGACACTTTTAGGAACCCTACACACGCAGACTTTTTCTCCAATACATTGCAAACAGCATAATGTTTCATAACCTTGTTTACGCCATTTTGCTATAAGCTCACCATTGATAATTTTATATTTAATTAACCAAACGTATAATTCCTGTGATATAAGTTTACGTTGATAATATAATGAGTAAACATATCGACTTTTCTGATGATCTATACGATGAATATCCCAATATAATTCATGTTTGGGTCTTGTTGGATTGAATTCTTCTTGCTGAAGTATTTTCATTTTATCTTCAAATTTTTTCAATGTGGGCTGTATTTTTTCATATCCTTTTGGGGGAAATTTTTTTGGGGAAATCTTGACCACTTTAGCATTTTTGCTTCTGTTAATTTTACCCATTATTAGTAGATTAAATGTGAAGAGACAATAGAATGGATAATCAATAAGATACTATACTTACATAATGCTTACGTAAAAACCCATAAAAATTATTTTTCAGGTGTTCTGTTCTGTCTTGTTTTCTGTTTTCTGTTTTCAATTTTGAATTATTATTTCAACGACAAACTCCTCAAAACTTGCTAATCTCTAGTCTTTTCTTCTTTAATTTTTTAAATACTTTTTTTGAATAAAAAATTAGTTATCTTACTTCACTATGAGTATTGCAAATTTTTTATACGAAAAAATCCAAACTAAACTCTTTAAAGATTTTGATGTTTATCAATTAATTCGCCTTGTCATCATTATCGGTGGTTATATTTTCTTAAGAACTAGAGTATCTGATTTTCTGAAACAAAAACAACTGAAAGCACAATTGGAACATGATAACAAAAAAAAGGAAAATGAGTTAATAAATGATCCAACTGGGCAAGTTGCAGAAGCAGAAGCTGAAGAATTATTTTTGAATAATGAAAATATTGCACAAAGTGAAAAAAGTTGGGGCTGGGGTAAAAGTACCAGAAGAAAAGTTAAGAAGCAACAAGCGTTGTTTGAAAAAGAAATTGAAAGAGCTGCTACACAAGCTCAAGCTAAATTAGATGCTGGTTATAATAGTGATGAAGAAATTGATGAATTTTTACAAGATTAAAGAAATAAATCAATCAATCATTCAATCATCATATTACATCAATTTGCTTATATTTTTGTTAATCTGTATAAACTATTCAAAGCTAACTTTTTATTAGACAATGTCTGTGTATAATTGTATAAATTATTAACATTTAATGATAAAATTTACTGAACACTGAAATTAAATCGATTCATATCTAAATATAACATTTGAATAACCTACAATACGTAAATTGAAAAGCATGTGTTACAGTTTTATTGAAAATAACGCCAGTGTAGGAAAAGTAACAGTTATACCAAATTTGTTAAATTTTTACGTAATGAATTTTGTAGTTTGGAAATCAAAGCTGAAAAATATTTTTTTCTTCATCACTTCTTTGATAGATGATAGATTAATTACAATATAATTACACAACATAATGAGTTTTAGAGGCGGAGGTGGTGGTCAAAGACAATTATTACCATTTGGACTGGATTGGGCAGATATACAGCAAGTCTCTGCTGAAACTTTCGAATTTCCAATTCCAGTTAATGGAAATCCAACTAATATTGAACTTGAATCATATCAACAGTTCACAAACTTAACTAACCTTATGAAAGATTCATCATTTTATACTGGTAACTTAAAAAGTCTAACCCAAGAAAATTTATTGGCTGATGGGCATAAAAAACAAAATATTGTATATTTAGAGGGTGGTGTAAATGATGGTTTAAAAAGATTCTCTGATAAGTATAGAAAACAAATTAAAATAGGGAAATCGATCAATGACCATCCCTTTATACTGCGGTTTTTTCCCGGGGAATTACATAGTGTCATATCATCAAAATCTGGTAAGAAATCACTTAATGTTTCAAAATATAAAAAAGGCTCCAAGAATGGTACAAACATGGATAAACTAATTAAGAATGCAGAAGAGAGACAGAAAGAAATTATGCAAAGGTTGAACGAAGTTGCTGCACATACAAATGATGATGATATTGATGAGGCTGATAACCAAGAAGAAGAGGAAAATATTGATGATGAATTTGAAGATGAAGATGATGATGATTATAACGCAGAAAAATATTTTGATGATGGTGATGATTTCGATGAAGGTGATGATGGTGATGAAGAAGCTGCATTTTAGTAATATTAATATGAAATGAAAGCCTTAATTAAATCGTTAAAAAGCTATATAAAAAAATGTACATCAATAAAACACAAAATGACAAAGCAAAATAAAATAAAAACACCAGTAACAATTGTGACAGTAAAAGCACAAAAATATCAACGCCTTCTACGACGTGATTCTTTCATCCGGTCATACATGCTATTATGTCTAGCAGGATCATCTGAGATTGGTCTATTATAAATATTATGTGATGTTGAAACCGGCTTAACGAACTCATTTGATGACCCTAAATGAATACTAGACTTGAGAGTATTACTGTATTTATTTCCTTTTCTACTTTCAAAAAGTGAGCCTAGATCACAGCTATGTTTAGGAGGTGGTGGAATATCATCATCATCATCACTATGTGAAGTGATATCAGTATCCATAAAGGAAGAAATCGGTGAAACACTGGGTAATTTTTTGTGTTGATAACTCCTTCTTAACTCTTCATCGTCAATTTCAAAGCTTGTGTTTGGTTTTTTCACAGTTCGTTTGATTTTATTTGTGTTACTCTTGACAGATGACTTAAAATTGACCACTTCACCTAAGGTAAACTCCTCCTCGCTCTCATCACTATCATCACTTTTATAGGTAATTGATGAAATGACACGTTTGTCAGCAGCTATGAATTCTTCCTGTCTTGATGCAACACTTCTTTTCCATTTAGTTGTAACACTTTCACTATCTGAAAATACACTATCTGTGTCATTTTCATCATCTTCATAGTCACTTGTAAATAATTTTTTCGGTCTATCTGTTAACAGTTGTGGACTTTCAACTTTTAGTTTACATTTTGTGTCAAACTCTTCTTGAAACGTTTTATCTTCATCCTTTCTAGCTAAGAAGTGGGACGCTGGATTGAAGGAAATATTATTCAAAAACTTTGGAAACTTGATAGTATTATCAGCCAAAGAAATCCAATTAGAATTTGTGGCTGGCGTCGTTGTATCTTGTAATGTACGGTTTGCCTTTGCATCATCATCACTTTCACTTTCACTTTCACTTTCACTTTCACTGTCTTCCTCACCTTCATGCCCAATTCTTTTCTTGGATGATGATTTAAATGAAGTTAAAAACATATTTGGTATCTTAGTTGTAGTGCTCTTAAATTTTGAATTGCCCAACTGAGGCAATTCTTCATCCAATTCTCTTAATCTTCTTGATTTGTCAGCCGGTGTGTTTTTGAAATTACTTGGTGCACTTTCAGGTAATGGTATAACTTTTCTCATACCAATACGTGCTTGATTTTCAGTTTCAATTGGGACTTCACCAACTTTCGGATAATAAGAAATCTCTAAAAAAACTTTACCACGTTTTCTACCTTTATAATATAGTGGAAACCAAGCATCATAACCAGTATATGTACTCTTCTTTAAAGCTGGAGAAAAATCAACTTCTCCTGAACAGATCAACTTTGACTCTTTTTTGTCTTGATGGTAAAAATTAACATATAAAATTGTCTCTTCGACAGCTTCTAAACTAAACCAAAGTTCATCATCAAAAACTGGAGTTTGACCAGCTCTTACCATAACTTTGGTTGATTCTTCTTGATCCTGAAGACGAACAGTTGCATACGGATTTTGTTTATCGTATAATAGAACATTTCTTAAACCTTCGGCTCTTGAAACAATCACACATAATGTATTACTTCTTCTACCACTTTGGGAACTAACTCTTGATTTCTTATGATTTAGCTGGGATGTTCTGAAATCCGACATTGACTGAATTGATTTGAATTTTAACAATTTCAATAAAACTTCTTTTGTTTAAATATCTAATACATTATGTCTAAGAAGAAGGGTCTATAAGTCAAGTAAAAGCATTATTGTTAATCTAGAATGATCATGCAAATGGATATTTCTGTTAAAGAAACCAGCCACCCATTTTTCGCTTATTTGTTTATTTTCCTATTTTTTTTAGATTTCGGACTTCAGACTTTTTTTATCTTATTCAATTCAAACTGTTTCATTAGACGTTGGCATTTTATTTTCGATGCTTTCTGATTTTAAAATACCAATCAGTCAAAAAAAAATAGAACTAAGTACACAAATTATACGATTAATAAATAAAAAAATAGAAGTAAACATTCAAATAGTAAAAAAAAGTGAAAATGATTCCACGTGATATTTACCGTGATCGAGTGTCTTAATTAAGTGTTAAATAACTTAAACCGACTATAACTAACTGAAACCAGGTTGGAATAGAATCAATAGCTGATGGTGACCCATTCTTGCTTGAAGAACTGATTGAAGAAACAGACGCCATTGCAGTTGCAGTTGCACTTGAAGTTTTACTAGATGCTGTTTGAATTTTTTGAATTTCTTCATCATTAGGATTTGAAACGGTACTATTATATCTACCAGTATTCGTAAACGCATCAGGATATGAATCATCTTCATAAGTATAAGTTGAACCATCCCAACAATAATCATCAAAACAAGATTGACATTCGTCGCCAATTGGAACTCCCATTCTTTCTTTTGATCTTTGTAAAATTGCACAACCAATACATTTTTTGAATTCATCATCAATTGTTAAATTATTAAAAGTTGAAATTGCAAATCCATTTTCAATCATATTTAATTTTTCATCATCTTCATATTCTAGCTTGAAAGTGGAAGTATTTGAGTTGTAAGTCCAAGGTCTATTAGCAATATAAACAACTAATGGTGGAACATAATCTGTACCAACTTCTTTCATTAAATCAGTCAAATTAGATGCATAACAACCAAAAAATGTTGGACGTGCGGTCAAATTATTGTGTAAGAATGTATCAATACCAGGAACGTAAGGAAAAGCAAAATTTGCGGAAGAATTGGCAAACTGTCTTTCATATGTGTTAACTAATGATGCTCCATTAGGCCAACTCTGATCTGTGTCAGCAGAATTATCGAATGAAAAAATAATATCAACACCTCTTTCTGCTTCTAATAATGGGTATAACGGAACATTTTGGTTGTCTTCACCACCATCAACCAAAAATAAACTATCATCACTTTTAATACCTTCTGAAGTACCGAATGGAGAATTTAAAAAAGGATTTGGGAACCATGGCGCAATATCATTTTCATCTTCACTTAAATCGGTTAAAATACTGTTTGCAGCACTATATGCTAAACCACTTAATCCGGTACTATTCAACCTCAACAGGAATTGATTAAATAAGGTTGATGATGTACCAAAAACAAAACCAGTATTGTCTAATCCTGACCAACATGTGCCATTACCTGAAGGTTTACCAGCATCCATTGGGGTACCAACATACTTTAAATCAACAAATGAGTCGACATATGTATCCCAAGAACCCAACTCAAAAGGATTAAATTCAAAAACTGTTGAATTAAGATTAATGATCATATATCCAGGAGTTCTACCATCAGCAACAATGATTGGGAATGGAATTGAATGATCAGTAAAGATATCCCAATTTCTTAATGAAGTAAATGTCATGGATGCACCAAAATCATCCAAACCTGGGAAAAATTGATACGATAAGCCTCTACCCCAAGGATCAGTCAATGAAGCATTGAAACCTGCATCCCTTTTAGCATCAATTTGATCATCTAAATCATCCCAATACTGAACATTCTTAACAATGTTGATACCATGTGGTGCCATGATCGAATGTTCTAAAGACCAAATGGCATCGTCTTGACCATTTTGATCAATAATTTCTTGAACCGATGTCCAATTGTTAAAAACCAAACTTGATACAAACCACGAACCACCTGATAAACCAGCAATATAAGAAGCTGAATCTAAAATTGGTAAACCATGTTCAGCAGCACCCAATGTCCTATTATCTAACCCAGATATTTCACCAGCAGCACAAAGCATTGCACGATAACCACCACCTGAAAAACTTAAAGCAATACGTGGGATTTTTGCAGTTGAATTCGATAAAATACTTTCAATAAAATCGTCAGTACCATTTAGACCAGTATCCTTAAGAAATACTTTCAAGTTTTCAATTGTAATTTTATCTCTTTCTTCCATCCAATCAGTCTCGTTGTCGCTTATACCATTAGCTTGACGTAAGAAACCAGAATGAGAGTCTGTATTAAAATCCTTGTCATCCAAATAACTTGGACACTCAATTATTCCGGGAGCATAGGAATCTGTAGGAGACCACGAATTGACAGCCGTTACTAGTAATGCGACAGCGGCAAATACGTTAAGCATTGCTTGTATAGATTTAATTAGTTTAGAGAAAAACAAGGAAGAATTGATGAAGAAAAAAGAAGAAGGGAAAGGATGAAAGAGTAGTTCCATCCGGACCATCCTATAGTCATTTTAACCACAATGGCTTAGTACTAAAGTTTTTCGGTCAGTTGTTTCGCTAAAAAAACATTAAATCGGAAGTAATTATCAATTATACATTTTCCGAAACGTCTTACAAATAGTATGCTAATAATTAGAATATAAAGGGAATATAGACAAAACGAGCAGATAAAATATATGGGATATTTATTAAAGTATGTACATGGAATTGTTAGTAAAGAAAGAGAAGCGTTTGTTTTATTTTTTTTCTTTTTTTTGGATATATGATACATAACGGATTCTAAAGATATAAAAACCAATCCTGAGTTTAGTTGTCTTTTCCTTCGTCTATTTTTTTCATATTTTTCTTGTATTGAAGCCTAATGCGACCTCTTTTAGAGGATTTGGTATCACGTTCAACAAAAAGGGATGCAGGTTTATCCAATTTCATATCTACTTCTTCAACTTCTACATCTAGTTCCTTCAGTTTGGCCTCTACTTGTGGATTTTTATCAAAGATGTATTTCGATATCTGTAACTTTGGACCTATAAGTGCATCTATTGTATCTTCTTCTTGGTCACGTTCTTGACCAAATGTCTCGTCATCAAATGTTAAGTCTTCATAAATATTGACTAAAATCTTCGGAGTTGATCTCTTAGCTTTCGGTTTAATAGGTATCAATAATGGGTTATAACCTTGGTATAGTCTATCCAGTAAAATATCTCTTGGTTCTAAATTAAAAGTATCTGGGACTTTGATAACAGAACTAAACCCTTTTTTTACGAGCTTGACATCCTTTTTAGTGTTATGTTTGCTATTCTTTACAGAATTTGTACCATGTTGTGTTGTCTTCGCAGTTTTGGCAGTTTGTGCATCAATTCTCTGTTGTTGAAGTTGTTTATTTTTGAGGAGTTCTTGCTGTATCTTTTCTTCCTTTTCAAGGGCACTTAGCTTTGTACTGGATGAGCTAGATTGAAACCTTTTTGCAGTAAATAATGATTGTTTTTTTACAACTAACTTGAAATTTCTTGTACAGTGTAACATGTTTAGTTGGTAATGCTTGAAAAATAATTAATGTCAAAGGCAAACAAAGAAACTATATAACTGGCAATAGTCATTCCCAAATGCAAATCCAATTTAAAATTAAAACGCTCACGGAAAACTTAAAAATAAAAATAAAAAATAAAAAACCTCAAAATGCGAAAATCGATAGTCAAATAATTTCAAACTTTGTACATTATATACTTACTTAACGTGTTTCTTCTATAATTCCTGTTCTAGACCAAGATCCGCCTGAATATTTACTAAAAAGAGTGTATCATGATTTTTATAGCTCAAGTGGGTATATGGCTTTTGTTTCATATCACATTGTCATTAGGGCTAGGTCTAAAAACAAATGATTATGATATTCCAGAGTCTAACAATGTTGATATTTTAGTGAATGCAAATTGGAATAAAACACCATTCAAATTAAATATTCTTGAAGGGGTTGCCTCTATTGATGAAACATTATATGAACCACTTGTTTTAAAACTTTTAGGCATTGAATCTGATGAAGAGAATGAAGAATTCGGTATTCTTGAAGATTATACTGAAATTTCGGACAAAGATTATTATATTTATGCAATCAATTTGTTAAATTCTGATACTGATAAGTATTTAGCAAACATCCAAATTTCAAACAATTTTTTCTCACCAAGAATCCAAGCACACTATCAATATTATAATTCCACAGTTAAATTAACCCACGACTGTAAACTTGATGTGGTTTTATTTGAACCTTTTGAATTTGACTATCATTGCGATGCAGAAGCTGCATTTATGTTACAGTTTTCAGATTACGTTACAGTTTATGATGATTTTAAATTACCTTTTGATAGACTAATTGGTTCATCGGTTACACCAAAAGCTTATATAATATATGGTGATTATAGAGACTCTTATTTTAGGAGAATGTTTTTAAACATGTATCAATTTGCTGGTACAGGTAAACTGAACCTTGTGTGGAGGTATGTTGAGTCAAGTAAATCTAATGATTTAGAAACACTATCTGGTTATGGGGCTGCCATGAATTTAAAAAGGACTGATTATATAGTGATTGATGATAGGGGATTTACTGAGGAACAGCAGAAGAAACTTTCTTTCAATAGTGATACTTATGAACCAAGTTCAGTGGATTTTAAATATGAAGATATTTTAACGACTAAGTATGATGATATTGTTGTTGTTGATGAAACGGATGTTCAATCATTAAGTTTAAAAGTTGCGAAGTTTATTCTTGATTCAAAGGATAAATTAAATGTTTTAATAGATGTTATTTCTGAATTCCCAAAATATGCATATTCTTTAAGTAAACTCAACTATGATGAAAAAGAATTGTTTGAAATTTTGAAAGTTACTGAATCTTCAATGCAATCATATATTCCAACAGGTATTTATATTAATGATGCAGTTGTTACACCAGAAAAAATTGATATCTATGAAATCATTAAAACAATCAAAAGAGAATTAACATTTACTAAACTTTTTCAGAGCATTGGATTTGAGTATTCAAAGTCTAAAGAATTAATGACTGACTTTGCTGTTTCAATGTTAAACCTTTTCCATAATCCATCAAGAAGATACGATTTATCAACTTTTGATAAAACAATTGTATACTTGAATGATATTCAGATTGAAAAAAGATATTCAGATTTTGAAGATGGCAAGATTGCATATAAAACGAGACCACAAATTGGTAGACTACCAAATGCGAAAGAGAATATTCACCAAATTCATTTTGTTATTGACTTGACAAACTCTACGCAATTACAATATCTTTTACAATTATATCAACAAGTTATAACGCAAAATTTGCCGATTCAAATTGGTGTCATTCCATTGTTGAACACAGGTAAATGGAACGATAAAGCGGTTTCCAAATTGTTCGGTACATTCCATGAAGGTGGCCCAGAAGAAACATTTCATTATCTTTCAATGTTGAATAGATTTGTGTCCTCATCAGAGCCACTTACATATTTTTCTTTTAGAGCTTTAAAGTTTCCAGACTTAGATGCATCTTTAAATTATAGATATACTGATAATTTACCAAATTTGTACAAAACTTTTGACATGTCAAATGACAGACCCCTAATTATTGCAAATGGTGTTTTCTATGAATTTAATGACATCGATTCAGCATTAAATCAAATATTTGAAGATATGATTTATTTAGTGGGATCTTTGAAAAATAATAAAGTTCCTAAGAAAACTTCATTATCAAATTTTTTGAGAAAAGATGGTGTTAAATTAAGAGATAATTCTTTGGTTCCTGATACAATTTTACAATTTAAAAAATCATTCAATTATCCTCCAGCATTAGTTGAGTTTAAACACTGGAAATCTGTTGATACATTTAAATTAATTAAAGATGTTCGTGGTAATGAAGCAATGACTACAATTAATCTTGTAGGTTCGTTTACAAATGAAGAGTTTGTTTTGCAAGTCAAAGAGCTGTTGGAGTATTCAAAATCTGCAAGAGGTCTTAAAATTGTTATAAATGATATTTTTGCAACCAAAGAGTTCAAAAAATTAAACAATTTCAAAACAATTGATGAACAAATCAAATATCTAGACTCAGTAGCTTATGGTTCTATCGGAGATGATTTTGAAGTCAAGGATTCAATTAGAATTATTCGCGAAAATTTCAATATTATTTATGATCAAACAACATCAGATGATATTTATCTGATTGTTTCTGGCAGAAAGATAAGTATTAATTCCGTGATCTCAGCTGATACAATATCTTCAATTGTACATTTTGAACGTTCTTCAAGACTATCACTTTTAAAAAAACTGTATCATGCTTATAATCCAATAGTTAACATCGATGATGAATTTGATAAATTTGAGATGTTTTCATGGATAGTTTCATATTCTTATTTCTTCCCGGCTAATGCTGATTGTTTCACAAACACATTGCCAAGAATATCTCTAGATTCATTACCTAAGGGAAATTCAATTCACCAAATTTCAACAAATGAATTATTAGATGTTAAGATTATCGTTGATCCAGTTTCTGAAGAAGCACAACATTTAATTTCATTTATACCTCTGTTCAAAGAATTCGATTTTATTTCATTGCATGTTCATTTAAGGCCCAATTTATCTCTGAAAGAAGTACCAATCAAAAGATTTTATAAATCTTTAATTAATGTAAACCCATTAGATGCACATGGAAAAATTACATTTAGTAATGTTCCAGAGGAGACATTGTTTAACGTTGAATTACATGAACCTCAAAGATGGTTGGTTTCAATAAACCAAGCCTCAACTGATTTAGATAATTTGAAACTTGATCTTATCGATTCAAAATCTGCTTATGGCTCATTCATTTTAAAGAACATTCTGGTTGAAGGTTATGCAAGTTATTTTGATGGAAAGCTACCAACTCATTCACCTGCGGGTTTACCACTTGAGCTAGTTGGTGAAATTAATTCCGATACCAATGTTATGACTAATTTAGGATACTTTCAATTAAAGGCAAATCCAGGTATGTGGCAACTAAAAATTAAGGACTATACAAAGGGTTCAATTATCTATGAATTACCTAAAGAAATTAGTTTTGGAGTCTATGGTTTGGATGGTGTTGTTTTAAAACCAATTTTCCAAAAGCAATGGGGTATGGAATCAATTAGTCTAATTGAAAGACTTGATGGTTTAGAAGATGAGAATATTAGTTTATTTGCGAAGCTATATATTAGAGCTTTAACATTATATAATGATGCTGTTTCGCCAAAGAAGGAAAATGCAGATATTAATATTTTTACAGTTGCATCAGGACATTTATATGAAAGATTTTTGAACATTATGATTGCATCAGTTATGAAAAACACTGAACATTCTGTCAAGTTCTGGCTCATTGAGAATTATATGTCACCAAATCTTAAAGAACAGTTACCGGTCTTATCCAAAGAATATGGATTTGAATACGAATTAATTAACTACAAATGGCCAGCTTGGTTAATCAATCAACGTGAGAGGCAACGTACTATTTGGGGTTATAAGATATTATTCCTTGATGTTTTATTCCCACAAGATCTAGAAACAGTTATTTTTGTTGACTCTGATCAAATCATTAGAACTGATTTAAAAGAATTGGTTGATATTGATTTACAGGGTGCACCGTATGGTTATACCCCAATGTGTGATTCAAGAAAGGAAATGGAAGGTTTTAGATTTTGGAAACAAGGATATTGGAAGAACTTATTGGGTAGTGAATTTAAATATCATATTAGTGCTTTATACGTTGTTGATCTTATTAAGTTTAGAAGCATTGCGGCAGGTGATATTTTAAGACATCAATATCAATTACTTTCAAAAGATTCAAATTCATTGAGTAATTTAGATCAAGATTTACCTAATAACTTACAAAGAGTTTTAAAAATTCATTCATTACCACAAGAATGGTTATGGTGTGAAACTTGGTGCAGTGATGAATCTTTGAAGGATGCAAAAACTATTGATTTATGTAATAATCCTCTTACAAAGGAACCAAAACTAGATAGAGCAAGAAGACAAATTAAAGAATGGGTTGAATTAGATAATGAAGTTTCATCCCTTATCAATGGTGATTCAGTTCAATTCAATAATAATGAAATCCTACATGATGAATTATAGATTTGCAATTTTAAGTCTTGTATATATTGAGTTTATTAATAAATTACTTTAAGCTTTAGAGCTGAGAGTGCCTTTTAAAGAAATGCACATATACTACCACTTATCTTTATTTCGAATTTAAAACAATGTGATTTTTGTAAATGGTGATATATGTGGTCTTTTATTACGATAAACCTTTGACTTAATAATTAATTTGGATGATTTTTTCAGCTAATAAATTAAACATTGTTGAAAACGATTCTTGATAGACAGCTGAATATGGCAATTCGTAAATGTACAAAACAGATATTGTAAAGATTTTTATAAAACAGAAACTATAAAATCTCGCCTAATATTTCCGGTTATATTGGACAGAAATTTCAACATGAATTTCAGATTGAGACAAAAATGTTAAAACATGATTCGACACTTTTACTTGAATCTGCTTCAAGCAAAACAAAATAATGAATAGAGTAACTCTATCAAAACAATTTAGATCATCAGTTAGACGATTTTGTTCACATCATCATGATGCTATAAAATCCACCAAATTATCAACCTCCACAGCGACTTTGGAATTAGCAACAAAACAACAGTTATACATGTTAGATGCAAACTCCCCTGGTTCTGTATTTTTTTTGCCACATGGAACACGTATATTTAATAAACTGATTAAATTTATGAAATTACAACAAGAGAAACAAGAATTTACTGAAGTTATATCACCATTAATTTATAAGAAAACTTTATGGGAAACATCTGGACATTGGGATAAATATGCGGAAGATATGTTTAAAGTTGAAGGTAATGATAAATCTAAATTATCAGAAGAAGAAAAGAATGACGTATATGGTCTGAAACCAATGAATTGCCCAGGACATTGTATTATTTTTAAGAGATTTAATAGATCATACAAAGAATTACCGATTAGATTTAGTGATTGGTCAAGTTTACATAGAAATGAATCAAGTGGTGCATTGACGGGATTAACAAGAGTTCGTAGATTTCATCAGGATGACGGGCATATTTTTTGTACTAATGAACAAATTGGTGATGAAATTTCCAAAACCATTAAATTAATCAAAATTTGTTATGGAATTTTTGAGTTGAATAACTTTAAAATGATGTTGTCAACAAGACCAAATAATTTTATTGGTAGTTTAGAGGATTGGAATAAAGCGGAAGCTGAATTATCTAGAGTACTTAATAATGAATTAGGTACTAATAATTGGTCATTAAGAGAAGGAGATGGTGCGTTTTATGGACCAAAAATTGATATTTTATTGACAGATAATTTTGGTAAAGAACATCAAGCGGCAACTATACAATTAGATTTCCAGTTACCACAAAGGTTTAAATTAGAATATCAAACTGAAAATGATACTTATGATGTCCCAATCATGATTCATAGAGCAATTTTTGGATCAGTTGAAAGATTTATGGCATTATTAATTGATCATTATCAAGGTAAATGGCCATTTTGGTTATCGCCAAGACAGGCTGTTGTTATACCGATTAATGAATCACATAAAGAATATGCTAAAAACATTGTTTCAAAACTAAGTAATGAATCAAAAGATTTTGATAATGCAACGAAACTCAATACTAACAAATTTTTTGTCGATTTAGATGATAGAAATGAAACTGTTGGATTTAAAACAAAAGATGCAATTGGTAAAGGTTATAATTATATCATTTTGGTTGGTGACAAGGAAGTTGCAAGTGGTGAATTAGCAATTAGATCACGAAGTGATCGTAAGATTGAAAAACTAAAAATTGCAGAAATTACTACCAAGTTTAAAAATCTTGAGGACAATTTTGAATGAAATCTGTTTATAAAGTGTTAAAATTTAGATCTAGATATAATAGACTCTATTTTTATTATATTTAATTATTATAAAAAAAATCTAGTTAGATAAAAAGTGAATTAAAATAAGAACGGTTCGAAAATTAGTAAGTTAAAGGGGGAGAGGAGGGAATAAATGAATGAATAAATGAATAGTGGGGAATCAAAGTAAAAATTTTCTTAGTTAAAGTAAACGTCTAGTTAACTAATTTATTCAGCATCAACTCCCCAAGTTCTAAGTTCAATATCATCATCTAAAGAGTTGAAGATATCACCAATATAGTTATCAGGAGAGTATTTACCTGAATCGTATACATCAAAGTTTTCTAAAACATCAGCAATGAATAATTCTGATGCATAAACTAAGTTGACTAATGAAGTTGCACTTCCACCTTGGTAGACATCATCAAAGAACTCAACAGTTAAGTTGCCAGCATAATCATCAGAATATGTGAAATCGGAAGCAGATCTCATAATAACAATTCTGCTGAAATCGACTAGACCGTACATCGCAGCTCTCATCATAGCTTCTAAGGTTGCATTATCTTCTTGTTGAGTTGTACAATAGTTACCAGTACCATTGGTCATTAATTTAGTATAGTTAGTAAAGGTTTCATCAAAAGTTTCACCAAACCAATATGTATCACCAGTTAATGTGTCACAAGGAATTGCCATTGGAGTTCTGTTTGCAGGAGCATAGTTGTAGGTTAGTCTGAACTCATCATTTCTAGCAGAACCGTTGTAAAGGAAAGCTTGTTCAGCTAATTGTAAGGCTCTATCTCTTAAGTTTTCGTTCAATTCAAAAACTTCAGTACCATAAATGTTGATCGGATATTGGCCAGGTTCGTCAGTACCATAGTTAAAGTAACCAGTTGTCCAGTTTGATGGAAGATCTCTTGCATCAACTTCGTATTCAAGAATTTGAACAGCAAATCTTGCAAAAGTAACATCACCAATTGTACCTTGTAATGGAGAAATACCTGCAATACCTGCAATCAAGAAGAAAGTCTTTGATAAATCGAATACTGGAGATAATGATAAAGCAGTTAAAGTGGTAGCAGCATTAACTTCACCTTCACCAGTCGTAAGTTGACATAGTTCATAACTTGCATCACAATTAATGGTATCATAAACTGGCGATAAACCAGGAATTTTAATCTCGTGAACAAAATCGTAGTATTCTAAAAATGGAGCTTCTTCCTTCGAAAACATATTTATAATGAATAATTTTGGAGTGAATTGTTTAAATTCATCGTACATAGTCGAGTTCAGACCTGCACTTTGAATTGGTAATGGGACCGCAGAACCAGTTGCATCAGGACTTACTGAACTTGTGTAAGAAGGTTTAAAAAGTAAACTGGAAGATGGAAAGGTTATAGCAGCAGAAGCTGTTGAAACGGCTGATAAGGCGGATAATAAAAGTTTGAAATTCATAGTTGTTTTCTCAGCGAGTGAAAGGAATTGTCAACGAAGAAAGGAGAAAGAAAAAAAAGAATTGAAGAGACAGAGAGAGAGAGGACAAGATCCAATATAAGAGTCAAACTACAAGAAGGATGGGGGGTTCTATTTAAACTGAATATCGAAATGGAAAGCGGTCAATTAGGTGGATTAATTAAAATAATCCAAATGACGAAAATAATAAAATTTCCTTTTCAGGAAACTTCCTTCCTGGTTTAGGCACAAACGGCACCGGATTTTCAAGAAAGCTTTGGAGTTTTCGAAAAAAAAGTGGGACATCTACCCGTAAGCAAGGGTCTGTCATGTATTTCATGTGCCTATCAGGATTTCGTACCAGTTGTGAAGGGCTGTGATTGGCTGTATACACGATGCAATAGCAACAGATGGCGGAACATCGACACCAGCCGACGGTTTACGAACGATCAACTATTATTATCTACAGAAGTTAATTAATCTTTTAATCGAAACAATCGAAAACGAAGAGTGGAAAAGTGGAAATTGCGAATGGAAAGTTACCGGACCGCGGCTACGGGACATTTTAAGCTTATTCTTTGTTGGAGAAGATGAGGCTTCCGGCCGGGTGTGTTTCGAGTTTTTCCGGTTTTTCTAGTTCTCAATTCTCAATTCAACAGCAGCAATTTCGTGTTTTCCATTTTTCAGCTTTTTCAGCTTTTTCAGCTTTTTCAGCTTTTTATTTTTTCTTTTTTCTTTTTTTTTTTCTTTTTCAACATGAAAAAATTGAGGATTGAAATGGCATCAGCGTTAAAGAGTCTGAGGTTAGGTTGCATTTCTGTTTTATCTTGTGTTTAATAACCACGACTCTTTTTTGTTTCACTTGTCAAAATGGATTCGGAAATTCAGTTTAGAACTGCGCTACAAGATTATGAATCTAAAAACTACAAAAAATCAATTGCTGCAATTGATAAAATCTTGAAAAAAAATCCCATGCATTCACAATCTTACGCATTAAAAGCTTTGGTTACATCTTTTTATCATCCTCAATTCCCAGACTTAAAAGATGTTAATGCATTAACTCCAATCTCTCCTGACTGTATTAAGGAATGTGAATCTTTAGTTCAAGATGCTGTGAAATATGGTCCTTCAAATTCAATTTCAGCACACCTCGCCGCTTTATATTATCGTCAAATTAAAAATTATGAAAGGGCTACCCATTTCTATACAGTTGCGTATGCAAATAATCCAAATAATAAGGCAATTCTAAGAGATTTATCTTCATGTTTGTCACAGTTAAGAACTTACAAATCTTTAACAAAGACAAGATTAGATTATTTAACTGCTGAACCTGCCTATCGTCAAAATTATAGTGCAGCTGCTGTTGCTTATGATTTAAATGGAGAATATGAAAAGGCAATTAAGGTTTCTGACCAAATTGAAGATTTAATTAAAGACAAACTAATTGATGAAGATTTAATTGAAAACTCTGAATGTATTATTTATAAAGCAACTCTCTTTACTAAACTGGGACAATTTGAAACTGCTTTAAATTATGTTAACAAACAATTAGACAGAACTGATAAGTTCAGATGTTATGATCTCTATGGTTTATTAGAAATGAAATATCAATTATTAATTAAACTGGACAATTTTGATGGGGCTCAATTAGTTATTAGAAAATTATTGAAAAGAAATCCTGATAACGTTATTTATTACAATGATTTAATCAAGTGTTTAAAAATTGAACACAATAATCAACTGAAATTGAAGGTTTTTGAAAAATTATCAGCATTTTATCCAAAATCTGATTTACCAAAATTCCTACCTTTAACTTTCTTAGAAGATGAAATTTTTGAATCGAAATTAAGAGATTACTTATGCCAACTATTTGAACGTGGTGTTCCTTCGGTTTTTTCCAACATTAAAGTTTTATATAAGAAAAGTTCCAATATTTCAGTGATTTTAAAAATTGTCAAAGAATTCGAGTCAACTGAAAAGAATCCTCTCAATCTTACTTGGATTAAATATTTTATCTCTCAACATCAATATAAATTAAAAGATTATGAACAATCTTTATTAATTATCAATGACGCAATCAAAATCACACCAACTTTAGTTGAATTATATATGTTTAAAGCTAGAATTTTGAAGCATCAAAATAAATTAATTGATGCTGCTAATGAAATGAATACTGCAAGATTAATGGATCTACAAGATAGATTTATTAATACTAAAACAGTTAAGTATTATTTAAGAGCTGATTTGATTGATAAAGCAATTGAAACTGCTTCTTTATTTACTAAAAATGAAGATGAACCTTATGGTCTGAAAGATTTACATTTAGTTCAATGTTGTTGGTTTATATCTGAATATGCTGAATCATTAACAAGGTTGTTTAAAAAATCATTATTAAAGTATAAAGAGATTGAAAATAAAGTATCAACTGAAAATGCTAATAATGCTGATAATGATGATGATGACGAAGATGAGGACGATGACGATGCAAATTGTCATTTATTGAAAAAGAAAATTGAGTGTTATTTAGGTTTATCATTACAACGTTATTTCTCCATATTTTCAATATTTGCAGAATATTTTGAGGACCAATTTGATTTTCATTTTTATTCATTTCGTAAAGGTACATTACGTGCATACATCGATACAATTAAATGGTCTGATGGTTTGTATCACCAAGAGTTCATTGGTAGAATTTATTCTGATTTAATGGATTTAGTTTATTGCACCATTGATAATAATGATTTACTAACAAGAGCACTTGATTTTTCAACAACAGTCTCAAAACGATCTAAGAAAAATAAGAAGGATGAAATCAAATGGAAAGAATCAATGATTAAATATAATAAAGTTTATGATGATGATAATTTAGGTGAAAAACTTGTTCATTTAATAATTGGTAAAAAGGACTATTCAAAGATCGAAATAATTGAAAAATTAGTTTCCAAAAAGGATAATAGTTCAAATAAACCTCATGATTCACTTAATTTCTTGAATGGGGAATTTAATTATAATTTAATCAGTGGTAAATATGTTGTTTCAATTTCAAATATTCGTAAAGTTAAAGAATTAACAAAGTTAGATAATGATACCGGTGAAAAGGCTAAAATTTTACTTGATCAAATGTTGATTAAAATTAATAAATTTATTGAAACTCATTCTGATGATCCAAAAACTCAATCACTTCAAAAAATTGCAAAGTTAGGTTTAATGAGAATTTAGTTGTTTATAAAAATGTGTATAAAAAATATTTATTTATAGAGCTATTGTTTACACAAATTAGATTAAGTTCAAAATTAAAGTTGAATAAATTTCTGTACTATCTATACAAATTACAATGGTATATACATTATTTACATGCTTCCAACTCTATGGCATTCCTTTAAGAAATGTCTAATTTGTTCAGGATCCATAAATGGATGAGTACCATGACCAAAGTTAACAATGTAATTCTTTTTACCACCTCCAAAACCTTTAATCATTTTTTCCACCTCTTGGGTTATAATTTCTTTACTACCATACATGACACATGGATCTAAATTACCTTGTAATGCTACTCTACCATTGTTAATTTTAACCGCATCTTCAGGTCTAAATAACCAATCTAATGAAACTGCATCATAGCCAATACTGCATAAAGAATCTAACGCATACCATGAACCTTTAGCAAAAACTGTCATTGGGACTTTTTCTAGACCTAATTCTTGTAATCTAATTGGTACCTTTTCAACAATTTGCTGTAAATATGGTAATGAATATTTATCAAAGTCATCAGCGCTTAATTCACCTCCCCAACTTTCAAACACTTGTAACATTTGAGCACCCGCTTTAACTTGAAGTGCTAAAAACTCGACAGCAACATCTGTTATACCTTGTAATAGTTTCTTACTTTCTTCGGGATATTTGAAAATCCATTCCTTAACAAATCTAAAAATTTTAGTACCTCCACCTTCAATCATATAGCACATAAGGGTCCATGGTGCACCACAAAATCCTAATAATGGAACTCTACCATTTAATTTGGTTCTAGTTAATGTGATTGCCTTAAAAGCCCAATCTAATTCTTTACTAACATCAGCATTGAAATTAACTCTATTTAAATCTCCAGGAACTCTTAAAGGATCTGTAAATCTTGGGCCAACTTTATCAATCATTTGAACATCCATACCCATAGCTTGGGGGATAACTAAAATATCAGAGAAAATAATTGCTGCATCAATCAAGCCATCAAAATGATCAATTGGCTGAATAGTGATTTCACTTGCAATTTCTGCATCCCTACACGTTTCAAAAAAATCTCTACCACCTTTAACTTCATGATATTCTGGTAAATATCTTCCAGCTTGACGCATCAACCAACATGGGGGTCTTTCAACTGTTTCACCACGGGCAACTCTGAGAATTAAATCGTTTTTAAGTTCTGGAAATGGCATTTGTTTTATGTTCCCTTATATATCCAGTTTTACCTAATGAAATAACGGCCGATATGGTAAAACTCAAAGCCCAACATTTAACTAAATTCACTTTTTTACCCTTTTTGGACGGAAGAAGATTTTATGCGCCGATCGACCTTTTTTAATACAATTAAAAAAAAAATAAACTGAATTGGAATGGACTTGGTTTATCAAGGTCCAAATATTCTTCTTGTAAACTAAATAGAAACTGTATTATATATCTTTTTTTCATCTTATATTAATTCAATTAATCCATCAGAGATATGTCCATATCTGGTTTTTTTTCCAATGTTTTCCGATTTAGGAAGACATCAGTTTCATTGCTTATAATGACAACTTTTCTTATCGTTGTTTATATTCAAAATCTTGTGCTATATGTTTCTCTTATGCCTCCAAAAGATGAACCTGCAATTTTAATTGATTCTTGGGAACACTTGCAAATAATATCATCTATTGAACATCCATTTACTTCACATGCAAATGATTTTATACATGATTACCTCAGAAGTACAATTAGCGAGATAATAGATAATGTTCCATATATTGAAATCTCATCCGATAAGGAAGAAAATCACACTATTTTTATTAATCAACATAATGTTTTTGATAAGTTAAATACTGATAATAGGGTCATTTATTATGAATCTTCAAATTTACTGGTTAAAATTCAAGGTAAAGATTCAACATTACCGGGTATTTTACTCTCTGCACACTTTGATTCTGTGCCAACAGCCTATGGTACAACTGACGATGGTATGGGAATTGCATCAATGTTAGCAATTTTACAGCATTACTCAAATTTAAAAATCCAACCTAAAAGAACAATTATCTTTAATTTTAATAACAACGAAGAGTTTGGTTTATTGGGTGCAGAAGCATTCATCAAACACAAATGGTTTGAAGAAGTTGATTTCTTTATCAATTTAGAAGGTACAGGCGCAGGTGGTCGACCAATTTTATTTAGAGGTACTGATAAATCCGTTTTAGATTGGTATAAATATGTCTCTAAGCCTTTTGCAAATTCAATATTTCAAGAAGGTTTCCATTCAGGTTATATTTCATCACAAACTGATTATTATGTTTATGAAAAGAATGGTTTGCGTGGCATTGATATTGCATTCTACTTACCACGTTCATTCTATCATACGATCAAGGATAGTATTAAATCCACTTCAAAGGGTTCATTATGGATGATGATTAGCAATGTGCTTGATATTGTCGAAGAAGTTTCAAATTCAACAGATACTTTTGATCAAGATTTAGATAATTCAGTTTATTTTGACATTCTGAATAAATGGTTTTTTAATATTAATTTGAATTCATTGTTTATTTTTAATATTTTATTGTTGATTATTTTTCCAATTATCAATCTGGTTTTACTTTCAATTGTTTCAAGAAGAAAAACTTGGGTGGTGGGTATAAGAGGTTGGACACGTTTTCCGGTTACATTACTTCTATCATATTATGCAGTAACTATAACAATCAAATATTTTTACTTTTCAAACCCATTGTTAGTATCAGTCAATTATAAATTGTTGATGGCTTTAGTATTCTCAATTGACATGATAATTGGATATTCTGTGTTATCATTTACCAATAAGATTAAAAAAGTACATGACCAAAAGTTAATTGTTTTACTGGAATTGAACTTTTTATCATGGGTCTCACTAGTTTGGATCACTTATAAAATAAATAATGATTCAAATGTTGCAGGTTATTCTATATCAGTATTATATATTCTGACATCATTGTCTACAGTTGTTGGTTTGATGGGTATGATTTCCAGAGCATCGCCGTGTTATAAAAAGGAATTTAAAACTACTACATATGGATCAAATGATAATATTCTTGAAAACTCTGAACCACAGCAGCATCAAGATACAAATGAAGAAAATTCACCGCGTATACATAATATTAGTGATATAGAAAATGCAGTTGATGAGAATACTAACACAGAATCACAGCCATTATTAAACGAAACTACCGTTATTATTAATCATCAAACAAGAAGTAGTTATATGCATGATTTCAAACATAAAGCAATTAATTCATTGCAGTACGATTGGTTTATTCAATTTATGATTTTGGTTCCTATTTCAATTTTCTTGATTTATACTGAAGGTACATTGGTTCTAGATGCATTACATCAAACAGTTCAAGAAAGTAAAGTTTATGATAAATCTGTTTGGGAGCTTTTTGCATTGGTTGCTTCATTATTAGCAATTTTCTTATCGCCTTTTCTACACAAATTAAATTTATTTGCTGTTCTATTTATTTCGGGTTTGCTAGTAAGTAGTGGTTTTGTTGCAATCAGTGCGCCACCATACACTGAGGAAAGTCCAATGAAATTTAGATTTGTTGAAACATTTGATATAAATAACAATAAAACATTGGGTAATATTTATGGTAGAGAAGGTTATATTACCGAAGCACTAAGTGATGTCCCTTATTTGAAAGCAGGAGATATTAATTGTACGTCATTTGGATCTTATGGTACAGAAACATGCTCTTATGAAGGTAGACGGCCTTGGTTGTTATCGGGTAGTTTGAAAGATAACGAAATCTCAAATTATATGGATGTTAAAGTCTTATCAAATACAAATACGCAGTCAAATAAAGAGACTGTTATTGACTCGATTGATAAATTTACACCGCTAGAAACAGTTTTGGAGATTCAAGTTAGAGATTCAAGGCTTTGTTACATGACATTCAATACTACCAATCCAAAAATTTTATCACCTGTTAAAATGGCAACATTTTACCAAGAAGGGAATGATTTTAACAAGAAAGATATTATAAAAGATATTACAATACCAGATGGTATGAGTAGAGACAGTGATGGTAACTGGGTGTTCAAGGTTATGCAGGGTATTGACTTACTTTCCCTTCATAAACTTGCATGGGAATCAAGTGAAGATACGGGAAGGAATAGATTTATAATAAAACTTGAGTGGTTGCCATTTATTTATGACAATAATATGGAATTGATTAATAATTTGGGAATTAATATTAGATGTGGTTGGTCAAATTACGATGAAAGTGTAGTTGTTGATGGTGTCATGCATTATAAAGTTGAGAATTATATGGATTTAATGAAATATACCAATGTCGGGATTGCATTAACAAATCTTCGTCCGGGTATAGTGGAAGGTATCGCTTATGTTGAAGTATAGGTGTCAGATACCTTGATGTGTAGAATACTTGTTAATTATTATGTAAAAACTAAGCGAAAGGAGCATATCGAGTGTTTCGGCGTATCAAAAATTTCCCAATTGGGACATGCGGTGATGTCCGAAAACGAAAAAAAAAAAGAGAATAGAAGAAGCTAGCTAATGCATTTTTATTAAAGGTATGTACGGAGTTATTTACATGACATTTTTCTTTTCAACTATTTTATAAAGATTGTCTTCCACTGCTTTTAAAGAATTATGGCAAGCATGTCTCGGGGGGGTTCAACCAGTGATGGATCATTTGCAATGACCATACCTGAATCAAGATCTTCATCAACAGGAGTAGGAAGTAAAAGAAGAGTAGATGATGCAATATTACCAAATCAGGGCTCACAAACTGATTTTGCCAATAATTTTAGAAGATTAAGAGCATGTGCGAGATGTCACCGTTTGAAAATGAGATGCACCTTTGAAGACCCAACATATGAAAGCTGTACGAGATGTTTCAAATCTGGTTTAAAATGTTCGGCGACTGATGACCCAACTCAATCACAAGCAAAATCAAGACCTAGAAAAAGATCAAAATTGAAAGGGACCGGTTCATTAGCACAATTACAAAGAGCAATTAATGAATCCAATAAATTGTTTAATGCAATACAAAGGGGAGATTACAGAGATACAAACTCTGAGCACCTAAGTTTAAACAATTTATCGACTTTACAATTTCAAATCAGTGAAACTCAAAGACTAATATTTCATGCAATGAGATCTCTAAAACACTTAGAAAATAATGAATCTGAGTTTATCAAATCCGAAGCAAGTTCAGCAAATTCAATGAAAGATGGTGTTATAAAAGTAGTTCCAAGTTTGCCGTGGATTTCACCTGAACTCAATATAATGAAAGAAGTAATCAAACTTGAAATAATAACAACACAAATTGCAAAATCAAAACTTGATATTTTTTTTACAAAAATGTATATTTATTGGCCTTGTATTTCATTTCCGAAGCACTACAAATATGATTGGTTACTAGAAAATGAACCATTGGTTCTTTTATCATTCATAGTGGTCACGTGTTTAAATGAACCAGATTTACATGATACACTGCTATATTATTTAGAAGATAACTTATCAATTAGAACGTCTGTTACTGGTAATATATCGGTTAGCTTTATACAAATTTATCTTGTTTTATCTTTGTGGTGCTCGCCACCAAGAAAGTGGGGTTCTTACAAACATCAGATGAGTCTATTAATGGCACTTAACCTAACATTATGTCTAGATTTAGGACAAGAAGTTTATAAAAGTTCACAAAATGTTTTAAAGGATGGCACCGTTGAAAGACAGATGGTTAGATCTTATATGTCAGTTTATTCTTGTTGCGGTTCATTAGGATTATCATTGCCGAGATTCAAAGTTGTTAATTGGACACCAGTTCATGAAAGGTGTGCACAAGTTCTATTATTGGGTGAAAGCAATGACGCTGATAAATTTTTATATTTTTATTCAAAACTAGTTGCACTGGGTGAAGAGATTTTTCAGTATTTATGTCCAAATGGATTTCCTAATATGATAATAAGTAAAGATGGCGATAATCAACTAAATTCCAATCATGAATTAGGCGATTTGAGAGGTATAATGATCAATTATGAAAGAAGAATGCAAAAGTTAGCAGTGGAATCAAATTTATTTACCCCAAATTCTTATGTGAGTAATTTATTATCGATTATTTACTATCAGCTGCTTATGACAATGTATGATTATGTTGTTTGTAGAGTCTTGATTCATAAAAATATAGTGACAGAAGTTTATTTACAAACATTAAATAGATTAATTAAAGCAAGTGAAAAAGTTATTGATTCATTTTGTTTACTTTGTGAACAAACCCCGGATTTTCCAACTTTTTTCTATTATCGACCAATGCATGCATTGGTTGCTCTTATTAGGGCAAGACTTTTAATTAAAACTCAACATTTGAATTTAGAAGTTAATGTTGAACAAGATTACGAAAAAATATTCAGTACTATTCAAAATATTTCTTCATATTCTAAAGTTGCAAATAAAATGAGTGCAATTTTAACTAGAATTTCAAAATGGATGAAAGTCTCAAATAAGTTCAATAAAAATGGTGCAACTAATTCAATGGTTGATTTATTAAATGAATTGGGCAAAGAAAAAGCAATTGAAAAAATTAAAGTTAATATTAAACCAGATAGTAATGAGGGTGATAATATGCACATGTCAAAAGAATCACGCATTCAATTTATTAACTTTACTAATTATAATACAGAAAATACTACTAAAAATAACAGTAATCATTCCATTAATTTTGAAGCTGTTGAGCCAACAACGATTGAGAATCAATTGAAACCAAAAACACCAGAATTGCAGTTTTCATCTGATTTTGATTCTAATTCGATTAAGCCAATTAAACCTAAAGTGGATAACTCTGGCAATGCAAGATTTATTCCATCACCTATTGGATTTTCAAATTCAGATCTATCGAAAATACAAAACACAATTTCCGAAGAAAATGATAATAATAATCTTTCAACACCATCATTATATATCAACAATAGTTCATTTGTTGTTAGAAACTTATTATCACCGGTTCCGCAATCAACTGCATCAACAAATCAATTTTCATCGTTTATTACAAATTCAGAAACTTCAAACCTTGATGATATACCACCTCCCGTCGATTCGGTTTACAACAACGATACAAGTTATATTCAACAACAACAACAACAACAACAACAACAGCAACAGCAACAGCAACAGCAACAGCAACAGCAACAACAACAGCAACAACAACAACAACAACAACAACAGCAACAGCAGCAGCAACAACAAGATTTCCTTAATGATATCTTTAACCAAATTGATACTGATATAATGAGTTTTCAAGATGGAAATTCACTGAATGGGCTAGGCGTACCAGTAATGTTTGACTTTCTAGGTACTGGTTATCAAGGCAGTAATGATTTACCAATACCAGATGATTGGTACAGAACATTATAATTTAAATATAAAATTTTTTACATATTATTCCATTAAGTCAACTTATATTTTCTTTATTTACTTACTTATATGTACTTTTTTTTCTTGCTTTTCTCTATACATAAAACATACTACTTAAATACAATTTTTAATATAAAATATGCTTTAATGTTTTTTGAAGTTATTAAACCAATCATTGGGATTAATTATTGATTTCATGTCAGACTGATATGCATTCTCAATAAGTTCAATAGTATCATCCTCATCTTCTTCTTCAAGGAATAATAATATAGATTCAAGTTGATTATTAACTTGCATAGAAACATTATTTTCTACCCGGTTGTTTGTGTTTACCTTTTTTTCGTTTTCAGCCATACATTCAGATTCAGATTGGATATTTAAAGGAGTGCACGCATTTTGATTAGCCTTATTAATACTGATTTTAGAAATTAAACTACGCATATTTTCATATCCTGAAGTAGATTCAAGTTTTTGGTGGTTTGAGGATTCAAGAGTTACAGGAGAATAACAATCAAAATACTCAGCAAATAAAAATTCTTCAAAAGTTGTTTCTTCTGGGTAATATGATGACATATTGAAACTTATTTTTGTTATTATTTCAAGGATAATGGATGTAGGGCATTCTTGAAAAATAAAAACACTTTAACGCACTTGACAACCCTTTCAAAAAGAATTGAATAAACTTTATGTCGACTTTGCTCTAGTCACCTTTCTTTTCTTATGTCGATACAAAAGAATAAAATCCCTTGAACATTAAAGAAAAACTGTGAAAGAACTGAATTAACTTGGGTTCTTTAAAGTTTTCGGCTAACCTATATATGGTTCTGATGAGCCCCCATTGCAAGCCAAAAACAAAGTTTTTAGTGCGGCAAGTACAAAAATCCGCAAATCAGCGTGCTAAACATGAAACATGAAATTTGTAACATGAAACATAGAACAGCATGAATTTTAGTGTTTTATGTCTCAGATCTCGACAGTCTAATACAAGAAAACAACCCCATGTATTTAGTAATTTAGTTTGTTTGTCTCTTTATCGTGTTGTAGTAAATTTATTCCTTTTTATGATTATTGCATTTTTTACTTATGCTCTCCAATTCTTTTGATTGTCAATTTATTTTTATATAGGTTCTTAAAAATCACTTTATCATCAACTTTTATTTATTATTCACTGACAATTTAAGAAAATTTTGCAAAATAAGTAGGCAGAAAATTAGCGATCACGTCTATTGACTGAATACAGCAACCAGAAACGAAAATTGAAGTTAAAATTGGAGTTAAAATTATTTAACATTAACACATCAATTTTTTCTCCATAAGTAACAGAACAAAAACCTATAAAGCACTAACTATGGAAACAGAACAAATACCACTAACATTTGAAAGACAAACAGAAACACAAGCACGGACACCAAAAAACGAAGATACAATGGTATCAAATGACACTGATAATACAGAAGCATCCAAAGAGGAAAAGAAAAATCAAGATTCAAATAATTATAACCCACAAGAGCTTGTGATGAAGGAAAAGCTCATATACGCATTCAGACTAAATAGGAAAAAACAGTTAACACTTGAAAGAATCAATAAATATAACCAAAAACTAATGGAAGAATTGAAAACTCCACGAGTAAAGGCATCAAACTGTGCGCTGATGGTTATAAATTACACAGAACAAACAAATGATCCATTAATACCTGAAATCTGGGGTAATCCACCAATAAATCCATATAATCAAAGAAATAACAGAAGTCAAACAGTTAATAATTCTGCCGATGGCAATATTGAAGTTAATACATGTGATCAAGCATCTGATAATGGAGGGTGTTGTGTAATTATGTAAAAAAGGCTTTTAAAATTAACGCTATCTCTTTATGTAAAAATGATAACTATTAATTATTTACATATGTGGTGTTTTACATGGTACAGTAATGATTATGGTACGTAGAACAACTAAAAATTAAGAAATAAAAAACAGGCGACTAAGATTGCGTGCAGGCTTCTCTGAACTTGTTCCACAAACTACTCTCATGAGAAAGCTCACTGTTCATCATCTTCCCACATATCTCCGTATTCAATGACCCTTCGCCCAGCAACCCCTGCAGAAATCACACTCTTTCAAACTGCCTCCTATTCTAATTGGGGATCCCATCTTTCTCTGGCCGGATACATTGCTCGGGATTGGAAAAACTATGCCACCCCCTACATGAATCTATTGGCCCCACCACCAGCCATCGCCCACTCCCACTACCATATCTTTGCCCATGAAAACTCACCGCATATCCCTCTCGCGGCCTGCGAGACTCTCACCCGCCGCTGCTGGATTTCTTCTGCCACTGGAGAAATCGCTGTGATTCCCTGCAAAACTATCGCTTCTGTTTTCACCCTCCCAGAACACCGCCGCCAGGGCCTTGCCCACCAAATGATATCGCAGGTCTCCCACCAATTCGATATTGACCACTGTGATATTTCCTTGCTATACTCTGAGGTGGGCGAATACTATTCCCAGTTCGGCTACACTTCCCACCAGGTTCCCGTCCACAAAATCAACTATACCTACAAACCTGACCAACAGCCCTTCCACAAACTTATATCGCCTGATGATTTCTCTTCAATTATTTCCCACTATGCCAAATTTTTATTAAGTACGCTTCCACCATCCTCGGTTTGTCTTGAGCCCACTGTAGATATCCTTAACTGGTTCAATAACAGGTCCCCAGTCATCGGTGTCTCCATTGATCCCACAAATTATGCGTTAGCTACAGATTCAACGCTTCTCCTAATGCATGCTGATTCCATGGATTTACAAAAAGCTTTATTAACTGCTCTATGCAGCCATATTAAGGCAGATAAACTCACTATTTGGAAAACTGACCTATCATTTCCAATTGAAGAGCCACTTTTTGAAAATTCTTCACTTAGTGCATTAAGAATTAATCCGGCTTCTAAAATCGATCCAAACCTCAGTTGGTATAAGAATGGTAAGCTATTTTGGTTCTAATGAAAAAGTTTGTAGATGGTAGCATATCCGCCCAGTGTTTATATTTCAAAATCAAGTAGAAGTTAAAGTGCTTCATACTAGGACTTGTCATGTAACAATGTACAATGCCACATTATATATTGAGCTTAACATTTCGTTACTGTACCACACCATTTTATGAACACCTTAAGTTTGCTCTTGGAGCGCCTTCTGTATAATTCTTTATCCTTTCACCTTGTACTTTCTAATTTTTTCTAAAAAAAGGAAAGTTTCAAAAATGCCAAAAACACTTACATGAGTAGAACACAACTACATTTTATTACATAGAGTCGGCTCTTATAATCAGAGCCTGCAAAACCAAATTAAACTTCTTATCATTCTAGTTATTTACGTTCACCGTGTTGGTGATATTGTATTTGGTTAATTACATATGGAAATGCTATGGTGCTTTGATCTTCAACTCATTCCAAAAACACATAAACAGTGTATGGGTTCCTTATAACCATAATTACAGAATCAACTGCCAATAATCAATGGCATAGCTACTATTACTGCTGTTCCTAGAACAAACACTATTAAGTATAACTTAACATTATACAACAACGTTATTAGTATTGCAATCATGCAGAAGATTAGATCATATAACACCGTTACACTTGTATGTAAAATATTTAACGCTTTTACCATTCTTTCATTTTACTCTGCAAACCTATCACAATTTACATTATCTACTTGATTTACTCAAATACCGATGAATCAATGCAAGAAAACGATACCTTCGCTATGAACCTTTTTTGTTATGTTCTATATCATTCCATATGCTATGGCATTCTTCCATATTATCATTTGAAAACTAATCATTCATCTAATTAAATCCTATTTTGATTTCTCTTGGTTTTATACTTCAATTTCTTGATGTTATGTGTTTACCTCTATTAACAAAGTACGTTTATTATCAAATCAAATCGTTCTCCACTAAACCCTGTAAACAGAATTCACTATTATCATGATGATTCAGAATAGAGTTATAATCAAACCTTCACTGTTTGATACCTTTTTTCCTTTTAAAATGATAAAATTGAATCCAATCTCAAAACCAATTGGCCTGCCCTTCTTGAATCCAGCCAATCATCACTTCATGCAGATTAACTTTGGTCTGCAATTCTTATTTCTCCTTGCCTATTATCATTACTGGTCTGTATGCTTCAACAGTTAGCGCTGACAAATTATTTGCTGTATTAAATCTAGTGCATCCAATTCTCTTACTCGTTATCTCCGACAACTTAATTGGTCATCCAAAATAACATGATCACCAATCTTGCCACTTACAACCACACCTTTGTTATGATTGACTTGCCAAACAATATCTTCCTTTTCGGTTAATATTTGTACCGCTCAAAAAAAAATGAAAGTGTGTTTATAAGAAATGTCATTAATGATGAAATCAAAAGTTGCCAATCTAAGTCGGAATATCTTTGAAACTGTTTAAAATTTTGATTCTAGACATGAGTATACTGAGATTTAGGAAAGCTGAATAACCAAAAGCTTCAAGGTTATTGTGGAAACAAATAAGAAAGTAAAATCGGCATCTGCAAGTTCATGAACTAAATGCCCATCAGGATAATCTGAAAATTTGACTTTACTGTGGGGGAGTTCAAAGTCAGTGGTGTCACCAGAAATTTTATTGGATTGACCAAGGAGAACAAGCTTCTCTGGTTTTTTGAGGGCACGTTAAACTATAGCAGGTCATAATTTTGGTGGAATCGATGATGTAAGATGTTTGCTTGATTAGAATTTATATATAGAAAAAATTCAACGGTAAAAATTACATACATCTATATGCTAAAGTTTCAAATTCTGCAGATGCTTCAACTGCAAATTTATCTAAGAATGGAAATAATTGTGTTGCAAAAATACCAGTTATGCCCTTTTTAACATCAATCCAATAATATAAATTGGCCAATCCACCCCAATTAAAACTACCACTGGATCTACCAGTTGGTAATTCAACATCAGTTTTATGAAAACTTGAGGTCCATCCTTGTAATTCTTTAGGCAAACTATCAAATACTAACACTTTATTAGACAATGCTGGTTGTGAATGTTCCAATGTTGCTTCAATAAAAACATTCTCAGGTAATAAATTTTTAAATGAAAAGTTTTCTAATGTTGGTGGTTTCAAAATTTGTTCATTTGTTTCTGGTGATTTACCATCATGTAGGAAAATTTCTAAGAATTTATAGAAATCTCCAATTGTACCATATAATCCATGGCCGCCAGGATAAAATTCTGCATCATTAACTAATATATCACCTAATGACTTAACACTGTTATCATGATCACGTTGATGAAGTTGGGTAAAATTGGTTTCAGTGTCTGACTTTTTAAATGTCAATGTTCTTGCATTTATTCTATCAAAGATATGAATTTTACAATACTCATCCAATGACATATTTGATACGTTTTCAATAATTTTACCAATCCAATCAATACTTACACCGTAATGCCATTTTTTACCAGGTTCAAAAAGATATGGTGTTTTAAACTGATCCCATTCACTTTTAAAAATATTAGCGGTTGCTTGATTATTGTATAATTTTAAATAATCATAACTGAAAAATGAATATGAAAACCCTGATGTATGTGTTAGTAAATGTCTTAAGGTAACTTTATTAACATTATCAATTAAAACTGGATTATTATTATCGTCAAACTCTTTTAGTAGTTTTATGTCTTTGATTTCTGGTAAATAATCTTCAACTGGATCATCTATAGAGTTGATTTTACCATTTTCAAGTAATTGCAAAAAGGCAGTTGTAGTAACCGCTTTAGTACAGGAAAAAAATGATAAAATTGTATCATTGTTAACAGTACTTGAATCATCTTCAATATTTTTCAATCCAGAGCTACCACAAAAAATCACACCTTTATCTCTTGTTCCAAAACAAGCAAAAGTGCATGGTAATTTACCAGATTCTGTATAATCTTGAAGTAAGCTATTGAATTCCGTTGACATTTTTGTTTTATGATGATTGATTAGCATTTTATATTCATTTTTAAAACAACAAAAATTAGGATTGGTATATCACTCTTCTTTTATACAGAATTTTTTATACAATATGTAAACTGCATTACCCCTCAATTAACAACATATTAATAATATAAACAATTTGATCATATGTGGGGTAACACTAAATTTACAAAGTACAGTAAAGTTAAATAAACACAAAATCTAAATTAAGCCTTTCTTTATTGCCGATTTCCGTCCCTCGCACTTTGTTGTTGCACAGATATGATCTGTGCAGCAACACACTTCGCCTTTTCTCCGCATTTTCGGGTGACACTAGGTGAATATCTAGTTATCTTACTTATTCATTCTCTAAAATCCAAATAATATTGTCTCTTTCTTCAACATCGAAGGAATCATCAACTTTTAATTCGTTTAATTTATTAACAGTAACTTTAAATAACCTATCATAAACATCATCAATCTTATTATCACCTTCCAATTTTTTTAATTTATTTAATGAAATATATAATCCACACCATCCGCGTATGTAGTTATCACATAATTCAATAGAATAAGAAAATGACGATATACTTGTTAATAACCAAGATTTCATACCTAAAATATTATTATCACCTATTGCTTGTGATTGTAAATAACAAATCTCACCACGCAAACTCCATAGATTCCATGATGTGGAACATCCCAATAATAAAGCATTGCTCAAACAATAAAGGGATTCTTTGAATCTGCCAAAATTCAAATATAAATTTGTTAACTCTATATAATTTTCAATATCTAAAGGTCTTAAATTAATTAATTCATTAATTGCATGGATTGATTCATTCATTGATAAATATTTCGTTGTCGGATCATTATTCAAACAGCTTGTTAATAAATTTGTGAGGTTTTTATCAATTGAGGCTTTCCTCTTTTCTATCGAATATAAATCATTTGGTTCACGAATTGCATCGTTCCCTGAATTTGTTATGCTTAATATCGCTGATCTATTTAGTGAATCAAGAACGATTTTAGTTGATGATTGAATATAACTATTAACCACATTTTTAACATTTGCAAACTTATCAATGATTAATGAATCATTATGAGATATCGCTTTCTTCTTACTATCTACCTTACTATTTTTCTTATTTTTTTCATTATCTTTTCTTTCCAATTCATATTGAATAAAAGCTTCAGTTTCTAATAATTCAGATCGCAATGAAATAATTAGCGATAATGGACCAATATCTTCACTTACACCTAATTGCCCAAATAAGTCTTTCAATCTTGATATTGTACCAGTTGCAAATATAAATTCGGACATAATTATTTCTAATCTTAATTGTAAGATATATAATTTAATAAGCATGTTATTAGCTGGTTTATGTTGTTTGATTTCATATATATTAAAACGTTCATATTTAATCGCATCAAAGGCAATACCTGACTTTAAATTTTGATATTTAGCTATAACGTTTGGTGATTTTGTATATTTAGTGATCGCATAATGTATAACGGGTATATCAGTTACTGGGTAAGATAAATATTCATTTGTTATAGATAAAGTAGTTAAAAAATCCAATAATATGTCGGACATTGTACACTTTGCAACTATAAACCATATTCTTATTTGCGTAAATGTTGAAGCTAACGCAACCTGATCCATGTACAGAACTGAAATATGCATTCTGAAATTTCGTAAAACCCGGTGGTGTACGGATGTAAAAATGGATTTCTAAGACTATTGACGCCTAACTTAAATTAGCGCCATATTCAATCGTTGTTAGCGCTTAGCACGTTACAAAAAAAAATGAAACGGCAATTGGACGTGGCAATAGCAAGTCCGTGTGACAGGAAGGATAAGAGATTAGCATTGTATCATAGCTGGGAAAATATTAGGTGTTAGAAAATAATGTGGTAGCTACAAAGGGGAAGTTGTTAAATTTTGTGTTGGTTTTGTATTTATATGTTGTTTTACACAAGTCTTATTTGTTTACATCCAGTGTAATTTTATGTGTAAGCTAACTATTTTTTGAATTGTTCAGATAGTTAGGCTATAAATTAATACTGTTTTTTGCTTTTTATAAATAGAGTTAAAAGTTAATGAAAATCAAGATTATTTTAAATAAAGAAATTTGAGCATGTTTAAGCTGACTCTCTCTTAAATTCTTTGTACATATCAGCATCTGGAACTGAACCACAAATGGTTTCAACCATGATACCAGTAACAAGATATGGGTCAATATTGGAAGCTGGTCTTCTATCTTCAAAGTAACCATAACCTTCAGCTTGAACAGATCTTGGAATTCTGATGGAAGCACCTCTGTTTGCAACACCAGCAGAGAAATTTTCCATTGAAGCAGTTTCATGACGACCAGTTAATCTTTGTTCATTATCTTTACCATATAATTCGATATGCTCTCTGTGTCTCTTTGAAAGTTTTTCAATTGCTTCATTAATTTGTTTCATACCACCTGGTTGTCTCATTTCAGCGGTAGAGACATTAGTATGGCAACCTGCACCATTCCAATCACCCTTTAATGGTTTTGGATGGAAAGTGACTTTAACACCGAATTCTTCGGAAACTCTTTCCAGTAAGTATCTAGCCATCCATAATTCATCACCCATGTTAATACCTAAACATGGACCAACTTGAAATTCCCATTGAGATGGCATAACTTCTGCATTAATACCAGAAATGTTAATACCAGAGTATAAACATGCTCTGTAATGTGCTTCAATAACATCTCTTGCATAAACCTTAGAAGAACCAACACCACAATAGTATGGACCTTGTGGAGCTGGAAAACCTCCCTTTGGCCAGCCATAAATATAACCATCAATTGGATCTAATAAAGTATATTCTTGTTCTAAACCAAACCAAACTTGTTCCTTTGCATGAGCATCCATTAATTTGTTACATTCAAATCTGTGATTAAATTTATTTGGAGTACCATCATTGTTCCAACATTCAGTCAAAACAATAATGTTATCACCTCTTCTAAATGGATCTGGATAAAATGCAACAGGCTTAAGATAAACATCAGAGTTATCACCCGGAGCTTGACCAGTTGAAGAACCATCAAAGTTCCATTCTGGTAATTGAGAAACAGCAGTAACCTTCTTGTCGAGAGTTCTACCCTTAGATCTTAGGTTACCGAATGAATCAATCCAGATATATTCAGCAATGATTTTACCATTTTGAGGTAAATCAAGATATTTAGCTAAAGTAGTAGTTTTTTCTAATAGATAAGACATTTTTTGTGTTTATTAGTATGTAAAGTTGCAGAAAAAGGTGACCAATTGTAGCAAGCTTGTGTAGGCAACAAAAGGGAATAAAGGAGTAAAGCAAAGATCAGGGAATGGAGAAACCTGTAGACTATTTGCACATCAGGAGGGAAGGAAAAGAGTTGTATTTATAACAAAAGTAGGGACATAAGGATTATTAGCGCGATTAATTAGGAAATTGCTTTTTTCTTTGACTCGGCGCGCATTACCCGTTAAGGACGTCAGAAGGTCATGGCCCTATTGTTAGAACGAGGCAGTCTGGTTTGACCGATTTGGCAACAGATAATTGGTACTTGGTGTTGGCGGGTACTGGCCTATGGAAGGCATGTTCCTTATGTGGCATAAGGCGTTTATAATGGGGGTGTTTATTGTTACTTGTGTATGTCAATGAAGGGCCTTATAAATCGTGGGGATTGAAAAGGCGTGTATAGCCAAATCTTTGACGGCTGTGTCGGAGTATTCGCCCGTACACCACTCGGACGCTGACTTTGAATATCGTAGCAATATTATTGGCTGAAATTTATAGATAAGAATCGTGGCATGTTCCCAACAGAAGAGCGCAGATTTAGTCACAGGTCATCAACTGGTCACGGCATATTGATGTTGGGCCGGCATTGTCAAATTATACCCCCTAATAGAAGGTTTTAGTGCAAGCTAACAACTGTGCCGCTTTTGAGACGGCAAATGTAATCAATTATGTTACACAACGGTGACAAACAGTACTGACATACAGAATAATAAGAGAATAAGAAACATCAGGAGTAGATATAAAATGACAGGTTGTTCGGGATACCTTGACCGTTTACGTATCATACATGTTTATCAATGGGTTACGCTTTCCTATTCTTTGTAAAGATCTATCAAATACAACTGTCAAAATCCAAAAAAAATTATATTTAGTAATTTTCTCAATTCTTTTTAAACTTTTCAGAAGCTGATAAAAAAAATTTTCTTCTTATCAGTGCGACTATCGACTGCTTCCAATAAAATAAAATATACAGGGTCCAACTGCATATTAAGTTGGGGTATTTATATATATATATATATTCTGTGAATTACCCTGTCATATAGTTAGCTTAACCAATGTGATGAAAAGTCGTGGCTATTGCTGAACTTCGCACAATAAAGATTCTTGCCATACTGGTTATAACGGTGGTAATTTTCAAATTAAGAAGTAATAACACCTTGTTTGGAACTGAGGCAATTTAATAGCTATTTTTAGTTTAATAGTATTATAAGTATATTATAGATGATAATATCGATGGGAAATAAATTGTTATTGGTTGTCTTATATTAGTGGACAAACAGTAATCTGATTAATCCTATAATAACAGGAGTTGTCTGGGATGTGGTCGATCGACTTGTCAATATGGAAAAAAAATACACACTAAATTTCAAAATGAGTATGAAATTCATCGTGCACGAGACGAACTCCAGGTTTTCTTTATTATATCTCTCAACTTTATCCATCTCAACAAGATATCATCAATTATGGAGTTATTACCACAAGGGACAGAAAATAATATAAAGGTTACATTTGAAGATCAACAAGAAATTAATAAATTTAGTACATTAATGACAACCTTTGATAGATTAAATGATAGATTAAAATTTTTAAATAATGAAAAGGAATTGATTGATGATGTTTCATTAGAACTGGAATTAGTTGATGAGGATGAATTAGTTGATTATTTAATTGGTGGTGAAATTCCATCTAATGTTGCAAATGAATCATCAAGTGCAATTATTGGAGATGGATGTTTTGTGCAATTGAAACAATCGAAGGTTATGGAACTTCTACAAGCTAAATCTGAAATAATTGATAATGAAATCAGTGAAATTGATACAAAAGTAACTGAAATTGAGAAAACTCTCTCAATTTTAAAATCTTCTTTATATGCCAAATTTGGTAATGCTATTAACTTAGAAAAGTAGTTACTTAATTATAACTTGTTGTGTAATCTTTAAAATATTAATCATAGATAATGTCAAACCAAATCATATGATTTTTTTTTCATTCAAACTACAGATTTATTAATGGGTTGTATTGGCTTAATTAACTTCTAATTTGAAAGTTTGGGAGTTATATGTTTTTTAAGTATTTTTGTACTCATTTCATTACTATACAAATAATTAACCGTATTTACTTACAGAGATCGAATCAAACACCTTTTTGTCTTTTAACTAATTCAATTTCTGTTAATAGTTTATCACTCTGTTTTTTTAAATCAACTAAATGTGATATTTTATTTAATAATTCATCAAATCGTTTACTAACTGGACCAGTTGGAATATTTGGCTTAACAGAAATTCCGAGCTGGCCTAAAATTTCATGAACTTTAGCTTGAACACTTGGTTTGAATGATGCAATTTTTTGGGATCTAACATAAACACCAGGTTGTAACCTATCATTATGGATTTCAATACCGTAAACTTCTAGTGCCTCAGGTGTAAGAGTGTTCTGTAACAATTGTTGAACTTCCGTTAGCTTCGATGAAATTTTATCAGTATTTGAGTTACTACTTGCATGAGATTTTGATGTGCCTGATGTTCCAACATTTTGATTTGTACGACGTTTATTACTTGGACCATGCGATCCTATAGATGACATTGAAAGATGCTGTGTGTGTGGAATGGCATTTGGCCCAAGTAATGGAGCGACTGGTGCTTCAGCTTTGCGTTTTTTACCCTTATCTGATGCCATCAACGAGTTATATAGTTGCGTTAAACCTTGTGATGTCAAATATTGATTTACTGGTGCCGATGACTGTGGTGAATCAAGCAATTGTAATAGTTGGCCTCTTTCATATAACATCTTCTTTGCAGCTAACTCAAATTTACGTGCTTCAATAACTAACGACTCTTCTTCGGCAATTTCAGTCGGTTGACGATGAATTAATTTAGTTAAATAAAATTTACGTGAAAGTTCCTTTTCTTTATTAAATTGTCTAAGTAATTTAATTAATGCTGAATCATTTGGATTCCCACGTCTTTCTAATAAACTGGCAGATATGGTATACATTTGAACCTTTAAATCTTCTAAGCTTCGATCAGAATATACGTCTTGATATGCATCATAAATAACGGCCCAACGCATATCCAATGAAGAACAAAGATTAAATAAATATTTTGTTTCGTCATATGTCCATATTCTCTGATTAGGATCTTCTGATTTGGATTCTTCTGATTTGGATTCTTCTGGTTTGGATTCTTCTGGTTTGGATTCTTCTGGTTTGGGTTCTTCTGGTTTGGGTTCTTCTGGTTTGGATTCTTCTGATTTGGATTCGCCTGATTTGGATTCTTGTCTTTTGAGATCTTCCAATTTGGATTCTTCTAATTTGGATTCTTCTAATTTGGATTCGCCTGATTTGGATTCTTCTGATTTCAATATTTTTGATTTCAATATTTTTGATTTATACTCTTCTGGTTTAGGATTTTCTGGTTTAGGATTTTCTGGATTGGAGTCTTCGGCAACTTCTGTATTAATTCTATTGGTTTTATCTTCTTGTTGTGGTGAGGTTTCTTTGGATTCCGATAAAGAGGTAGAATTCTCGGATTTAACTTTTGCATCTTTATCTTTACTTTCAGCACATGCTTGCTTTGTTGATTTAGTGGCTTCTCTGTTAGATTGTTCTATGCTTTCCGCTTCTTTTTCTTGTTTTATTTTCTCTTTAACTATCTTTTCTTCTATTTCTTTTTTTTTTCTATCTTCTTCAATTTTAACAGCTTCTTCAAACTCTTCTCGTGTAAAACTTGGAATATCCAATTTTGTATTATATTTGGCATACTTATATTCGTGCAAGTCTAACATTTCTTCTTCAATCTTAGATTCTTCATCTTTTGCTTCTGTTTCTTCATCAAGTGACTCTAAAAATTTTTTTGAATCTGTAGCTTTTGATTGACTTCTAATCCAATGGTGTAAAATTAAGCCATCATTTCTTGCTGAATTTTTGAATCCTAAATATCTCCAAGGTGCATCTTTTTTTGCACTAACAAGTTTCTCTTTGAACTTCTTACTTCCACCTGCATTCGAAATAGATTGAGTATCAATAGCCATTGGTGGAACATTGGAACCAATAAGATTATATAGTTCTCTATTCATTGCAGAAAGCTTTCTACGTTTGTTTTGAGAAGCATACTCTTCAGGAGCATAAATTTGTCTCATTTCAGAAATGCTATGGTGTGTTGAAGATTGGAATGATGTTGGTTCCTTCTCATTCTTCTTCTTTTGAGGAAAACTTTTGATATTCATAACATCAAGTATGTCGGACATTGTAGTGGCTTTCGTTAATAAGTACGAATATTGTTCCTAAAGGAAGATTATTAATATACAATTAGAATTGAAAACGCTACACATCATTTTTGTTTTTTGTTTTTTCTTGCCGCATTTTTCCATTACTTTAAGAAAGTATTTTAGTTTGTTTCCTTTTGAGTTATTCTCATACTGTTGCTTCTGAATGGCAAATACTAAGTCAAAACAACATCAGAATGATTCCATTAGCACAAAAACAACAAAAAACAAAATGCAAAATTCGTCCTCCACGGAAATCTGGAGTAAATAATTCAGTCAATCCAGAAGAATCTTGGAAACTATTACGAACTGCAATTCATGATATACAAAATAAGAATGCATCTAAATGGTCATTTGAGCAATTGTATAGAATTGCCTACAACTTGGTCTTATCAAAACATGGACAGTTTTTATATAGTCATATACATGATGAAATTGTAAAGCATTTAGAAGAAAACACCAGAGTTCAACTTGAAACACTGATACTAGAAAAATGTGATAACACACGATCAAATTCCTTAGATCAAATTTCCATTTCCAAGCTAGATGCAGCTAAGATTTTAAATCTCTTTAATAAGTTGTGGGATGATCACTTAATTTGTATATGGCTTATTAGTCAAGTTGGTATGTATATGGATAGAACATTTACAAAAGAAAACAGACTTCCACTAATTTATGATGTTGGGTTACTGGCATTTCAAAAATCCGTCATTATGTACAAACTAAATGCACTAGATGTTACTATTGGTATGGAATTAATAAAGATTTTTTTGTTTTATTTTAACCTTAATAGAAATGGTGATATCATCGATAAATTTCTAATCAAATCTACAATTGCAATATTTGAATCTTTAATAAACACCAGTAGTGAATCATACTATAATAAATATTTTGAACCAGAACTATTAGTCTCATCACATCGATATTATCTTAAAAAAATCAGTGAACTATTAGCATTACAAAGTGGATCTTTGTATATTAATAAAGTTATTGAAATTATTAGAGATGAGGAAAGTAGATTCCAGATTTTTCTAACTGATCAAGCAATTAAAAAACTGAAGGATTTAATGTATAAAGACTTAATTGTTTCAAATTTTGAAAATATACTTAATCTTGAGAATGATGGTTTGAAAACATGGATACAAACTGATAATTACGATTTATTATCAAAGGTGTACAATTTAATGGAGTACGTTGATACAAATAAAATTATCTTGAAAAAATGTCTACGTGATATAGTTATTTCTAATGGTATGGAATTAAAAGAACTATCAAAGATTTTGGAACCAGAAGCATCAACAGAGATGAATGATGATAAGAAGAAGAAAAACAAAAAACCTGGAAAAGAAAATAATACCCAATTTGCAATTAATTACATTAAAAATTTCACAGATTCAAAATTAAAGTATGATAAAATCATTATGCAATCATTCAATAATGATATTGAGTTTTATAGAGAAATTGAGTCGGCATGTACAACATTTTTAAATGAGAATAATAGAATTCAAGAATACTTATCACTATATATTGATGATTGTATTAAAAAATCATTAAAGAATAAAACATCAGAAGAAATTGAAAATGTTTTCAATAATTCAATTTTAGTTTTCAAATTTATCAAAGATAAGGATATCTTTGAAAAGTACTACAAAAATCATCTAGCAAAAAGATTGTTGAATAATAAATCACTTTCAACTGAACTTGAATTATCAATGATAAATAAACTTAAAAAGGAAGCAGGTTCAACTTTTACATCTAAATTTGAAGGGATGTTCAAAGATATCAAAATTTCACAAGATATTACCAGTATGTTCAGGGAAGAAGCTGAAAACTCGACATTAATATCTGATTTAACTAGAATGAATGATGGACATAAGTTCGATGTCGATTTCTCAATTTTAACCACCAACTTTTGGCCAATGCCAGTTAATAGAACCTTAGGAGATGTTAACTATGTTCCAGCGCTTGATATTACAAAAGCTTCGTTTGAAAAATTTTATCATAATACATATAATGGAAGAAATCTAACATGGGCACCAAATATGTGCACTATGGATTTGAAAATGCATTTTCTTGATAAAACATATGTAGTTAATATGCCAACATTGGCAGCATTTATCATTTTGACGTGTTTTAATGATGATGACACAGAAGATGGTACTAAATCATTGTCGTTTGTTGAAATTCAAGAACTAACAAAAATACCAACAATTGATTTGATTAGACATTTGCAAAGTGTTTCAGTTGCACCAAAGACGAGAATCTTAAAGAAGGTACCAATGTCAAGGGATATTAAACCAAGTGATAGATTTAGTTTGAATTTAGATTTCAAAAATCCACAAACTAAATTTAAAATCCTTGCTGTGTCACTTTCTTCGTCAACATCCAGTAGCAGCAAGACTGGCACTTCCACGGATAGTTTTGATGCAACATTATCTGGGTCACGTGTTCAAACTGATGAAGAGCATGGTCTAACATTAGCTTCAATTCAAGAGTCTCGTGAGTATGAAGTTGATGCAGCCATTGTTAGAGTTATGAAAGCTAGAAAGTCTGCTAAATATCAAGTTTTAGTTGCTGAAGTTATCAGAATAATTAGTGATATTAGTAAAAGATTCCGCCCACAACCATCACTCGTTAAGCGAAGAATTGAAGAACTGATTGATAAAGAATATCTCAAGAGAGATGAAACTGATAGAGAATTATTTTGGTACATTGCATAAGGAGTTTTAATTTTATACATGTTCGTATGCACATCTTTATAGCTTTATTTTGAACGAATGCTGAAAATTTATGTTACTGTAAAACATTAAGTGGCATGGCCATAAAACTATAAAATATACGTATTAATAATTCAACATAAAACTATAAAATATACGTATTAATAAGTTAACATAAAACAAATAACAATATACAATTAATCAATTTTAGCATCTGCCAAACCCCTAAGGGATGTAATATTATTTGTGAATTTACTCTTTTTTGTTATTTTCTTCAACCTATTCCTTACAACCATAACTGGAGCAGTTGATTTTCTAACTAGATGATTTGACAATGAACCCATTAAAACACCTTTGATCGCTGATGAACCTTTCGAACCTACAATAACTAAAGTGGGCGACATATGTTTAATAACACCAACAATAAAATGCCTTGGTATAGGGTGATGACATGATTCAATAACAACATGTATTTGGAGTTTCGTGAGTCTAAGTAGATCAACAACCATTTTCGTTATTTCATTAACATTATTAATTCTTGTACGTTCACGATTTGCTGTAGATTGATTTTTATGGTGATCTGATATAGATGATTTTCCTGATTGAGTTGGTTGGATACCATTAAGATTCATTGAAGAGTATTCATCATCCTCTAAAACATTCAGAATATATAGAACTGATGAATCAACTAACACTGTACCAATACACCATTCTAAAGCATACCTACTCTCTTCCGAAAAATCCATGCATAAAATAAAACTTTTGGGGTGTTTGATATCTTTTGTAATCAAATTCTCAAAAAAATTACCTCTTGTAACCGTACGTATAGCTCGTTGGTTTAGAATATCAGAATCTATCTCTGACTGTTTGGTCTTTTCGTTTAAAACGTTTGCAAGTTTGGAATCTATTTTGTTTTCTTGATCCATTGTATACGGCGCAATAAATTCAGTATTTGATGTTGTTCCAGATGATATTAATTTTTTCTTATAAACTGCATATTCTTCTAATTTGCTTTTACGAGCTGCTCTTTCTTGATAGAATTCTTCTGGATCAACATGAATTTCGGTACCAGATTTCTTAGCCTTTTCTTCTAACTCGTCAATAACGTTGGTCGGAATAGTTCTACCAATAGCTTTGGCATTACTTATCGCTCTCTCAGACGCTAGAATTGAATCTGCAATTTTTGCAGATTCTGCTTTCTTCATCATTTTCTTTTCATTCAAAATAGCTAATTCATCCATTGCTTTATAAAGTGGTTGGTCTGTTGCATCATCTGATAGATAATTTGGTAATATTCTACCTTCGTCATTGAAAGTAAGTTCGTCTTCATCGTCAGTTAATCGTTCTTCTGAACTGACATCAATATCACTGTCCTTGACTGGATCTGTTAATAACCGTGTGGATGGATCTTGAAAAGTAATTGATTCAGGATATGACACTTCTTCGTTTACAGATGGTGTCACACTATTTGATCTTGTTGTAGTGTTACTTCCCTTCGGATTAGCAGATGTACTACGACTGCGTGGTGCTTGCTTGGATTTGTATTGACGCTCTCTTAGAAGCGACAACAGCTTCTTTTCTTCACCAATGGCTCCTTGTAGTGACATGGTATCTAGACGTTTTTAGTGGTTAAAGGATAGGCACAGATCAGAAATCATGAAGAATCAGAATCAGAAAGCTATTTTAGTTCAATATGCCAATTCATGTCGTAAGTGGAAAATGAAATAGTCCTCCTTTGAGCGGAACTTGAAATTTTAATTTGCCAACATGAATCAAAGTGTTTTTAGAATACCAAATTGTATCTGGATTTGCTCGGAAGGCCCTATTTTATTGTTTTATTTTTAGAATAGATGTGGAAGAGAAAATACTCTACAGCGGCAGTGTTAGATTCCGTAGCTGCGAATGTCAGAACGACAAATACCTTAAAAAAGGCCCAATTAGATCTTAAAAAAGCGTATCAAGAATACGATAAATTTAAAGAAATATGTAAAAGAAGAAATGTTCCATTTCCTTTATCAAGTACCTTCAAGGAAGATTATGAAAATTTAAAAAAGATTGACGAAACTGTATTGAACTTTAAGCATGAATCAAAACAATTACAAACGTTATTGAAAGATTTGAAAACAGCGCAAAAAAAACATAATACTAATAACATCATTGAACAAGAAAATGTACTAGATAAATTAGCCAAATACAAGCCAATCCTTAATGAGAGAGCCAAGCTTCTGACTGAATTAGAGGATAAATTATTCATTCAAGTTTCAAGTTTGCCAAATTATATTCATTCTTCAGTTAGAGAAAAACAAGTTCTTGTGGAATACATTAATCCAACTGAAGAAATTAAAGAAGCAAATTCTGATGACTTTATTGTTAAAAGTGATGCAAAATATGATCATAAAGATATAATGGAACGTTTAAATCTGGTTAATTTTAGTCAAGCAACAAAAATTTCGGGTAGAGGTTGGTATTATCTAATTGGTGATGCCGCTCTATTAGAACAAGCTTTGATTCAGTATTCTCTGAAATGTGCCAGAAAAGCTGGGTTTAAAATGGTTTTACCACCATCAATTGTAAAAACTGAGGTTACAAAAGCTTGTGGTTTTATGCCTCGTGATACAAATAATGAAACTCAAGTTTATGAACTCCAAAATGATGATTTATGTCTCACTGGTACAGCTGAGATTCCATTAGCTGCATTATATGCTAATCATGAATTCTCGCATGCTGAAATGCCAATAAACGTTGTTGGTCTTTCACGTAGTTATCGTGCTGAAGCAGGTGCTGCTGGTAGAGATACAAGAGGCCTATATAGGGTTCACGAATTTACTAAAGTTGAGATGTTCTCTTGGACAAATCCAAATGAAGTTGAAAGTATGAAACAATTTGATGCTATTGTCAAATTTCAGAAAGAATTTATTAAAAGTTTAGGCCTAACTGCTAGAGTACTGATCATGCCACATGATGATTTAGGTGCACCAGCGTATAAAAAAATTGATATTGAAGTTTTAATGCCTGGTAGAGGTGCATGGGGGGAAGTATCATCAACTTCAAATTGCTTGGATTTTCAATCTAGAAGATTAATCACAAAAGTCAGAGATTCAAGCAATAACAAATTAAGTTTTGTTCACACCTTAAACGGTACCGCTTGTGCTGTACCAAGAGTGGTTTTGGCAATTATTGAAAATTTTTACAATCCTAAAACTAATTCAATTAAAATTCCTGATGTTTTGAGGCCTTATATGGATGACAAAACTGAAATTAAAATGTAAGTATTTAACTAACTCATATACACAATTCTATATAAACTTTGTTAGTAACAATAGAAACTAAACCAACAATTCATTTAATTTTTTTGTATCTTCATCAGACATGTATAGTAACATTTTAATGACCGGAAGCAACATTTGTCTTTGTTCTTTATGTTCAAGGAATCCAAGCAAGACATTTTTGATATAAATTGATTTCTCTTTGACATCTTCACTGTCTTCATCATTATCTTTGTTATTTGAAGCATCCTGAAATTCGGGATGAAGTAAATGTGAATCATTCATTTCTGAAAGACTATTATTTCTGCTGCTTGATGGAATCAAAAAACTTCCATTTCTACTGATTGGATTGCTTGTTTCTGATAATCTTCTTTTATATTGCTGGGACAATAACTTGTATTTTTTATTCAAACGAAGCAGTTTATCTGATGAGTCTTGATTTGCAATACGTAGTTTACTATTCATTTCTTCAATTTGACGTAATCTCTCTTCTGCCTCATTTAAGGAGACGCGTAATGATTCTATCATTCTAGAATTATATTTATTATTTGAATCTTCATCATTTGATAAGCTCTTTTGTCTGATATCATCAGATGATTGTGATTTATTTAAAGATTCACACTTTTCGTTTAGGATAGAATTCGAGCTCTCTAATTGATCAATTTTCAATACTAAATCTTTTTGTTTCCTTTTTAATTCATCAATCTCTTTTTGTTTTGATTTAATTGTATCTATAGATTCATTGTCAGATTTTTCTTTTTCCTCTAATAATTTATCAAATTTTATTTTCAACTCTTTCCTATCTTGATTTTGAGACACTTCATTATCTAATAACAATTTTCTCATTGTCGTCATTTCATGCACTCTTTCTTGAAGCATGTTTCTTGATTGATTCAATTCTTCCTGTATCATATCAATTCTATTTTCATATTCTTTATTTCTCATTGTTAACTCGTCGATTCTCTTTTTAAATGAATCAACTTGATCGTTTGATGATGCCTTAATATACTGAACTTCATTATATTTATCTTGTAATTCTTCCAATTCTTTGTTCAATTTCGTATTGTCAAGTGAAAGCTTATTAATTCTTAAAGTGTTATCATTAACTTCAGATTTCAACTTTTCATTCAATGCTGTTAATTTTAATCTTGTTTCTTCATATGAAGATTTATGAAGCATAAATTCTTTATTTTGAACCTTCAATTCAATCATCGAATCATTTATTTTGGATTTTTCTTCTTGTAAAAACTTAATCTTATTTTCAGCTTCAACTAAAACTTTTTCCTTTCTTGAAATTTGAACTTTCAAATTCTCCAACTCTGCATTGCTTGCACTATTATCAATTGCTGTTTTTTTGAGTTCATTTAGCTCTGTATCCAAAGAATTCTTTTCGACATTTAACACTTTAACTTGTGACTGCAATGATGCTTCATTGAATTTTAATTTATTTAATAAAGATTCTAAATCTTTTATTTTTGAGGAAGAATCAATATTCTTTTTAGTTAAAGACTCTATTTCAGAGTTTTTCTTTTTAATTAATGCTTCATAATCTTTACATTGATTTGAGTATTCTTCCACTTTTTTGGTTAAAGAAAGTTTTGTCTTTTCATAATCAGTAATTGCATTCGAATTTTGTAGTCTTAACATTTCTAATTCATTCAATTTTGAAGCAAGATCGGTCTTTACTTTTTCGAATTCCTTTTCAAGGTCCCTTGTTGCTTTATTTCCTTTCTGTGATTCGACCAATGAATCACCAACATTGCGCAGCATATCATTCAATTCTTCGATTTCGGTGCATTTCTCCTTCAATGATTTTGATACATCATTGGATCTATTTAATTCTTCATTATATTTGGTTTCATATTCTTCCAGTTTGTGCTTCAATTCTATTAATTCTAGCTCTATTGATGCATTTGATGGTTTGCTTTGGGATTCTGGAGAATTATTTTCATCAGTTGTTGCACCATGAGTTTGTTGTTGTTGTTGTCTACTATTGCTTTTGTTTTTGTTTCTGTTTCTATGTTGGTTATTTGATGAAACATTATCTTTCTCTTTTTGTTCGACTGTAAGTTTTTCTACTTTCTCTTTGAATAAAGTATTCAATTTTTTTGCTGATTCTAAAGATTTTTCCAATCCAGAAATTTTCGATTTTAATTCTTTCAATTCAGTGCCAGTTTTTAAGCTTGCAACTTTATTTTCTTCAATTTCTTTCTTAGTCTCCTCTACAGTTTTAGATAGCTCTTTGTTTTCTAATGTTAAAAGGTCATTCTTTTCACGGAAAGAACTATTCTCGAGGTTTATTTTTTCAATTTCTTCAGAAGAGTTTGATGATTCATTCAAATCCTTAAATTTGGTTTCTAAAGATTCCTTTTCTTTTACAATTGAATCATATTTGGTAGATATATCTTTGTATTTAGAAACTTCATTATTTAGTGATTCAACTTTTTCCTTTAATTCACTTATTTCATTTTGTTGATCTGAATTTCTTGTAGTAAGTACCTTCTGTAATTCTTTAACTTTTTGAGTTAATGTAACAACTTGTTTATCCGAGTTTTTTTTTTCCTTCGTAAGATTAGAGAGTTCGTCTGTCAACATTATAGTTTTACTTCTAATTCCATTTAAATAATCTCTCATTGCATTCAGTTCACCGATACTTGAACATGGTGTCTGTTCCTTCAACATATTCTCAAATGCTTTAATTAAGGCAGTTTTCTTCTTCTCTAACTTATATGCATCGTATAACTGAGGATATTTCTTTTCATATTTAAAGTATTTTTTTAATCGTGAACGAATCTCGGGTGGTAACGTAGATATTGAGATTTGAGTTCCTGGAACCAGATCTACAGGTTTTGAAACTTCTACCGAAATTCCTTCTTCTTCTTCATTTTGACCTTCGTCTTGCTCAGTATCTTTAACTTTTCCCTTCGATTCTTCAAATTCAGCAACTCTATCTAAATCTTCAGGTTTTTCAATTTCATTAATTTCAGGAGTTTGAGATTCGATTATTCTTCTAGCAATACTTGGATCAGTTAATTGATTCTGTTCACCTGGGTGTTGATTATTAACTTCATCATTAATCCTACTAATTTCGTCAGTAAAGGTCTTACCCAACTGTGATATCTTAGAAAACATTGTCCTCTATCAATACCTGATTCTAGTTGTGAATATACAATGTATTTTTCACTAACGCCAGGATTGCATTATCCTCAATAAAGTGAAGTTTGAAACCCGAAACTTCAACTTACAATGTGAACTCAGTCGAGAGCGAGACAATTTTACAATAAACTTTGCTTGTACTGACATTTAAAATGTGCATCATGCACCAGCAGTTTCTGAAAAATATATAGTATATAAAACATGAGGATTAATGAAGAAATTTGTATTTTGTTGGAATTGGTTGGGAACCATCAGATTCCCCTTTGATGAAAGACTTTGCTGCTTCACCCCATTGAATTCTTTTCTTGTAAATACCCATACCACCCTGAAGACCATCAATAGCAGAACAGAGAATTTCCTTTTCTTCCTTATTTAGTGAACTTCTAAGATCCATCAAGGATGTAACATAAGTTCTAATATACATAATATTTGCCTTTGTTTTTGGAAGTCTTGTGAAACATTGCTTTTCAACTCTAAAGAAACATTTGTTGAAATCTAAATCTGCTGGATAATGTGGATGAATAGTTTCAGCTTCTCTTTCAGTTGCATGTGAACCAGATGGTGCACATAAATTAGAATGGGTTTGGATTGACCAGTTGTTCCGAACAATAAACTCGTTAACACACAATCTGTTAAAAAATTTGTTCATAGAAGTTTGAAGTTTTTCTAGGTAACCTGGGACTGGACCATGGATTTGAGTTAATGGTAAATTCAGTTTTTCAAGTGGGTTAAAGCCAGCTGGAAAAATTGATGTTGCAGCTCTTAAGATATATTCATCTAAATCACAAGAGTCGGGATTTTTAATTAGTAAAAGCATATCCTCTTCGATGTTAACTGTCAAAACTCTTAGTAGTTCCCAGGGTGTAAGAGACGTTGGATCTGTAACAATATCATTCCCAGTAATTAGATTTTTAATTATTTTTCCATTATCCGATAACTTAAAGTATTGGGGATATCTTTTAAGCATGTGGTTAAAAGTGAATTCATAAGCTTCCTGCAATGCTTCAATTGAGGATTCGTGATAACCATAAAGTTTTTCTTGATCAAAAATTTGTTCTCTTAATCTCACTCTGTCCAAATAAGTGTCTTCAATGACAAGGATATCATTAGGATCAAGTTTACGAATAGCTAATGTCGTCTTATATGGACCTTTCTTGAATGGTCTATATGGATAAGGTTTTTGATTTTTCCAGTTAAAACAATCTCCAATGGGTACAATTACCGGAGCTGGGAAAACTTTTTGTTTTACTTCAGGTAGTTGTTCTGATTCTTTTGAACCGAATCGCTTGGATTTTTGTAAAAGATAAAGGACGGAAGTAACTGAGATGGCAGCAGTTGCTGTTGTTGCACAGATAACAATAGGAGCTTGTATATTTAAATCGGCAAAATTAAACATCTGTATTTTAGCTTCAATATTTCTATTAATTTTGAACCTTTGCAAACCTCCAAATAAACATGGTGCTTGCACTAACAGTCCAGAATTTAAAAAAACCACTTACGCACGAATAATAGAGATCTCTTATCTAAACGAACACAACGGAGTGGCTCGGTGCTAAATTTTGTTTTTGTTCTCTTCCTCTGTTTTTCCACTTCCGGTCGATAGGTTTTTGGCACAGAAGGAAGGTTAATTCCAGAAAGGGAAACAACAGATGAGAGGATCGCGTTACCAGCTTTTTAGAGCAAATTCAAGACAAGGATTGGTTGGAGAGCTACGAATACCAAGATTGTTGGGCATAATAATACTGATTACTTGGCATTTGAGTAGGTAAATGGTAGTTTTTGAAGCTCTATGCATGAACTTTGAGTTAAAAGTTGAAAACTTAACTTAGAAAATTGGATATTCTAACTTTCCATTATAATTGAACTTGTATGCCTTTATTATATTATAAGTTTTTTCTATGTCTTTATTTTCGACAATAAGTAAAAGGAACAAAAACACATAGAATATAAAATTACAATTTATAAGAGAGATTCATTAATATGTACAGTTTTGTATGTAAATCGATAAAATGAGGTCAAGCACTTTTTAAAGCATACGATCAATAGTTTCGTTCTTAACTTCTTTAAGATTATCAAGATCATCCCACCATTTAAATAAATAAGATTCACAGATCAATCTAAACCATGGCGTAAAAACAAGTTGTGGATTGTTGAACATTTCTTTAAGTTCTGTTTGTGAAACGTATTTTTGATCTCTAACTTCATTAAGATTAGGATGAACCTTTGCATCAGCTTTAATGATTAAAATATAGTCAATTTCATGTTCACCCCAAGCACCATTACTTGGTGACATGTAGTGAATTCTAGTTAAAAATTTGAAATTTTCTAACGGAACATCTTCAACTTCAATGCCTAATTCATGATATAATTTTCTTTGAGCTGCAACTTTAGCACCATGAATCGCACATTCTAGCTCTGTTATATCACCTTGATCTGCACCCATTTCTGAATCAATACATAATGGATGTGAACAGCACGTGTTTGTCCACATATCTGCAAACGTGATTTTTTCAGTAGCTCTTTGTTGGAGTAATAATTCATTCTTTGAATTAAATAAAAATACACTAAATGCACGATGTAACAAACCTTTATTAATGTTTTCCATGATATGACAAAGCTTTTTTGTTCCTGATCCAATAGGCTTATCATTATAATCCAAAACTATACAATTTTCAGCCATAAGCTTAATTTGTTCTTCATCTTGACCTTCAAAAACATGATCTTCAATTGAATCACTACCACTTGAAGATAATCCACTTGTTTGTTCTAATGAAATAACTTCCGGAAATAAATCAAAAATATCTTTAGCACTAAGGGATTTCACTAATTTATTGTATTCAGACATGGACATCTTTGGTGTGGTAAAATAGAATAATAACCGTAAACAGTGTTACTGTTTTCTGTTGAAAAAAAAAATTATAAAAACAAAAATCAAATCGAGGTTTTTTCTTTTTCCAATTTTTTTTATTCGTACAGCCCGTATAAATTTACAAAACATTTTGTTATTAACTAATAATTAATCCATCTTACAAAGATTGACTCAAAATCAAAAAATATATCATTTTATATAATCCACTCCTTAAAAATTAAATAATTTTTCTGCTTTATATAATCAGGAATTAAAAAAAATCAAAAAGAAAAGAAATTTTTGGGTTTAAGTTTAAGTGCAAACCATTCTTACTATACTATATAAACTAACATTCATTTTAGTAATTTTTATTATTTTAGGAGCGGTAGAGCTTTTGAGCATACAATTGCGTACTTGATCTTCATATTAGAAAATACGTTTTCTAGTGAAAGGCTACAGAATAACATCATTTTAATCAATATATCTTGTACCTTCTAACTTGTAACTTGTATCTTTTACTTTTGAATACATGTGCTAAAACAAAGTATTGACAGGCAAGCCGTTTTTTTTCAAATTTTCATGTAAATTTTTTTAACTTTCTGCCATTCGTATTTAAGTGAATATTAATTTTATAAAATAAAAACTAAAATTTAATCGTTTCATACTATTTTTTCTAATTCTTTGGAAACTATATACATTAGTTAGATATTGTCAAAAAGAAAAAATTGGCAGTTCGATTAAGTGAACTCAATCACCTCGAATTTAGCTTGCAGGTTCTCAAAACTACTCATTCAGTGATTCGATTAAGTGATAAAAAATAATTGATCCCTAGCAGGATCGAACTGCTGATCTTGGCGTTATTAGCACCACGCCTTAACCAACTGGGCCAAGGGATCTTTTGTGAAAATCACTTCAATCCTCCGTATCTTGGCCGTACCAATTTCAACTCTTGGCTTTCTCAGACTAAAGAACTGACTTATTATTAACCGATTTGTTGTCAGATCGCACTGGTTGAAGCTGGTGCTAGTAGCCATGGCTAAGAAATTCAAATTACCTTCGTTGATTCATTGGTATATCAATATTATTAAGCTTTTATACTAAAATAAGTAAATTAGCTGAGGTTATGGTTACAAAACGAAACTAACTAAAAGATAAATCTACAAATATTCTATACGACTGGGAATTATCGTTTCTTTAAATAATTCTCGTTGGCTACACTTTTTTACTCGGGACTTAATAATTTTCAACGGGTTGCTAATATCTCACGACACCTGCACGACACTTGCGCAAAACTCATGTTTCTTGGTATTTCTTTACTTCATTGGACCTACGTTACCTTTGTAACTAATTTCTTGTAACATTCTTAATTTATGCTAACCTTTAAAGTCTTCTAACCGACACATTAACGTTCAATTATAATCCTCAATTATTCAAGGACACCATAAATGCTAGGTAAACCTTTATCGGCAAGCGAATTCATATAAAGAAATAAAGTTGTTATAATTTTAATATATTTTTGAAGGATGATATATGAAGTACCTGATAATGTTACTGAACTCAGCACAAACAAATCGATTAAAAAAAATCTTACAGCTCAATATAAGTAGAAATATTATAAAATTAAGTTAATTCGAATAAAAAGCGGGTTTATTATTGTGACCTTTTATTGTTATAACCAAGCCTTTAAAAATATACTTTTCAGATTCTAGCATTCTTGGAAAACCAAACATTAAGCTGAATTATAAGCTAGCGTATTTGACAGTTATAAATGATATTATAACTAAAGTTGCTTAATCGCATATGTAATATTCACTTTAAGATAACTTTGAAGTATTTTAATTAAACATTTCTCATTTTTTGGAAGTTAATTTCTTTTAGAATTAGTTTTCTTGTTCAAAAGTCTTATAATATGTTGACATGTGTCCGTAGAATATCTGGACATAGTCAATATGTGACTTTGATGAAGTCTGTGCCTTAGTATGTTCAATAATGTTAAAGATTTTTTTTAGAGTTTCTAATTATATCACTCATTAAATTAACTTTGTGCAAGAAGTATGGTTCACAAAATTTATAAAAAAAAAGGCTTTTGTTCATTAATTATTTACTTTATATCCCCATAAAGTTACTTTAATTATAGAGGTAGCATCTTTTTTGACTGCAGACTTAATTCGGATATATTATAACAAAATCAGTATATTAAAGTAGAAATTGGAATTCAAATGTGTTAAACTTATTTGAATTGCCAAAAGCAGCAAATAACCAAAACATCTGAAAAGCACACCATAAAGAGAGTTTAAAGAGAAATACCTATATGATCATAATTCAAAGATTGATCCACATTCCAGGAAATCTCTTTTTGTAAGTTCAAATCATCAATATATTTATTTATTGAAGGACTTGAAAAATTAACTACATTATCCTTGTTCAATAAAGCATTTACTAAATCATTTAATCTAGTATCTGAATCATCCTTTAAATCATATTCAACGGCAATTATACGCCCTTTATCTACGTCAAACTTAATGTATATTGAATCGTTATCCAGACTCATTTTCATTTGAAATCTTGGAGTTTTGCCGAATATCCAATTCCAATCCTTTAATTGATTGTAGGTATCTAATATTTCACGTGGTAAATCTATTAAATCATTGATTTTAAAAATTTGAGATTCAACATTTCCAATTTTAATAACTTTTAAATTATCATAATTTAATTTATTTATTTTTGTAGATAAATTTGTTGGTAAACCGAATTTATTAACAAATGATTGATTACATATATCAATGAATTTATAAGGATCAATATTTGTGTTTATAACAGGACTTGGAATAGAATCAGTCGCTCTATCAATTATATTTGATTTTCTATTTGGATCTAATTTTAATAGTTTACTCAAGTTTTTCAAGTCTGAATTTAATAACATTGTACCATGATGTAATGATTTACCTTTTGAAATTTGATACGCTGAGCCACTAACCTTTCTAAAGTCAGACTTACATACCATATCGCCTTTGGCATTTAAATCTAACTCAAACAAATTTAATGAGGGATTTGAATTGATGTAATTATTCCAGTGCTTAATTAATTCTAATGTAAAATTTGTACGTGAAAAATCTTCTTTTGCACACATAAAGGAAAAATTAAAATTGCCTAAATCATGAACAACTGTACCACCACCAGAAAATCTTCTTAAAATTGGTATTGATAAATTTGAAGCCAAGCGCAAATTAATCTCTTTAAAGATATTTTGATTTTTACCAACTACAATACAATTTGAATTTTTATATAGGAATAAACGTTTTGAAAATTTATTAAGCGGATTTTTGGGATCAGGAAAATTCTCGTAGATATACTTTTCAATACTCAAATTCAATTTTGGATCATTTAACTTGGATACTATGATCAATGGTAATTCCGTATTTATTATATCTTTCAATTGTATTAAGTTTGGAAGATGATCAATTTTTGGAACATCATCCTCTTCTAAAAAGGAAGCAATAAACTCAGGCTCTGCTGAAAAAGCGGTTGATGGTGATATTGATTTGGATGGACCAGTGGGTATTTCAGTTGATGGTATATGTGAAGAAGTTGAGGAACTGTTAATCATTTGAGATAAGTAATCATCAGTTGTTAAAGTTGATGGGGTATCTAATGGCTCAGAAATACTACTATTTTCTTCTTGCATCATTTTTATGAACTGTTCAGTTGTCATAGTTTGTGGTTCATTCTTCGGGATGTATGGTGTGTTTGATACGTTTTCATTGATTTTAACATTTTGAAAATCACTATTAGTGTGTATTGGAATATCGGACAAATCAAACGGGTCACGTGAAACATTAATGTTATTTGGGTTTTTCATATTATCTATTTCCTGTAAGATTTGCGGATCATAAAAGTCTCTTAAGTTCGGATCATTCTCTAAAGTACTAGCAATATCTTTAGGATTAAGATCATAATGGTTTCCAGCTTTCTTTTTGGTGGCGGAAAAAGTAAATCCAGGTGGTAGGGAGTAGTTTCTACGTGCCAAACAAGCTACACGAGCCAACATAGAGGTAAATGAATACAGATCCAAATATTTTAAAAAAGATACTTCAGACAATACAATAATTACCGAATCCAGATGGAAATTATAAAATTCATCTCCATTTCTCATTTCTCACGTTCCACTTTTTATTTTTTGTTAAATGTTAATAAGTTGCACGCGCTGCTTTAAATCCCAGCAATCAAAACAAAACCAAAACATCAGAAACCGCGAGGTCGCCAAAAGTAGTAAAACATCAACAACGCGGGATTTTGCAGGATTTTTGCTTTTTGATTAGTCGTTTCCTATAAAGAGGATCTGTTTTCCATTATGGACCGGCATGGTTTTTCGTTTCATTCGTTAAAACTTTTACTCTTTTCCTTTTGATTATATTTTGTTTTCTTTCTTGTTTCCCAGGATCACTCACTTCAGTCTTTCACTTACTATCATAATGCAATTCTCCGTCGTCTTATTTGCTGCTTCTGCTTTAGCTACATCCGTCTTAACCAAGACTGAAACTTCTACTCAATCTCAAACCATCACATCATGTGATGAATCCGTCACTAAATGTCCAGCAAGAAACGAAACCATTTCTTCTACCGCTTCTGATGCTGGTGCAGCTGCTCTTGGTTCTTACTACGCTGCAGGTGCTGCTGCTTTAGCTGCAGGTGCTTTATTAATGTAAGTTAACAGCTTTTAATACATTATAACTACTACAAAATTATCTAGATTTTTTTCTTTATATACTTTCTTAGCTCATCTAATTATACATTTGCTTCAATAGTATAATTGATTTTTGTATTATTACTCATTTACTTATTTATAACATTAATATACTATTGTACCTAACTAAAAATTGTTTGAATTATTGGAATATTTTATCTGTGATTTGACCCTCAAATTGAAAAGTGATTCGATATTTATTGTTTTTTTCTTATGGGGTTTTCCGGGTTTTCCGGGTTTTTCTGGTGTTCCTACACTTTTTTTTACTTCCATAAAAGGCAACAGATACCTCCATTCGAGTTTTGAGATGATGTTCAATTTTTTGTCTTTTGTGGTTGATTTGAATTTCCCATAAAAAAGAAAAAAGAAAAAAGAAAAAGAAAAAAAAAATACTATGGTAAATAAATAAGTACATAAAGCAAACAACTTTTTATAAACTATCAAAGCTTTTCTAACTGATTCTCTTCAACCATTTTAATATACCAAAATTTCCTCCACAATTCACCAGCTTCAACTAAAATATTTTCAATATCTCTATTTGATTTACGAGTTGTGAGAACCATGTTCATATTATCACTATCAACAGTATTACTATTACTACCATTAATACTGTTTAAATTTTCATTACTTTCACTTGATTGTAGACTAGTAACATCCCTTGTGCTTACAAAGGAACTCATTTCTCCAGAGTCTGTTCGCAAACTTGTCAGCCTATTAAATAAAGTTTTAATCTCCGATTGATCTAATTCAGTAATTGTGTATTCTTTACTTTTTAAAAATGCTAAACTTATGAAAATAATTTCAACATGTGGATGTATCTTAGAAAAAGGTAATTCCAATATCGGTTCAATATCTTCTAATGGTGGTAGTTTTTCCCGAGGAAAATTATCATTAGTGCAACTAATAGTATTATTCAAGTCCGAATCACATAAAAACAATGGTGTCTTAGGTGAATTTAGTAACGTTGTATTCAAAGTTGGTGTTTTTTCAATTGAGACCGATGGACTTCGTTTTGTCATTAATGTTAAAACTGATAATGATCTATCATGTTTGTCAACATGACCATCAATTAAGTCATCATTATTCAAGCCATCATCTTCTTCATCAATTGCCAATTCATCACTTTTCCTTTTTCTATCATAAGGATCATCATCTTCTTCCTCAAAGTTATCCATTGGATTCCAAAATAGATCCTGTCCTAGTAGCCTAATTTGTTCAGGTGTTAAGTCATATAACTCTTTCATATCACATTCAAAATTTTTGTAGTCTGTTCTATATCCTAATAGCAAATCCCATATTCTACCACGGTCATATCTCGACCAAACTTTACTACCGGAAAATTTTAACCACCAAAGCATCCAATCACCATTTAAACAATCTTCTTCTGTTAAATGGTTATGAAGTTCTGGTAACAATTTTCTCATCCCAAAAAGAAAAAATGATATTCTATCCAATATCAAACCTCCCGTAAATGGTAAATTCGATAATCGTTTTAATTCTTTTGATGTTGAGTTTTTTGAAGTATCTTCACATTCGCCATTGTCACATTCTTCTTTTTTTTGCTCTTTATTAAAAGTATCAATCGTTGCAGGGTCCGGAGAATGTAAAATAACTAAAACAATTCTTTCATAAAGTTCAGCAAAGGTCATTTCTTTAAATCCATTATTATTTGGACTGTTGGTTAAACTCGTTAACGGTGTAACTGAATCTGGTGAAGAAGATGAGCACTGTGATTCAAACACAGATGATGCTTCACTTGTAAAATTTGAATTATTGAATCGCTCAAAGTACGAATCATTTATATTTCTTAATTTTGTACCATTTTTAGCAACATCATCACGACCACATAAAACAAATTTGGAATTACTTAGTGGAGGTATCCATTCAGCTAATCCTAACGCAATCCATGCTAAACCTGAACTATAGTTTACAATTGAACCCCATTTTTTCAAAAATTTAGTAATAGCATGTTCTATTACATCAAATATTTTCGTTTGGATTTCATATAAATCTTTAACTTCATTTGTTAGTACTTTTGGAACATACCTTTCTGAAGATTTAAGGTATTTTTTTAATTCAAATTTAATTTCTTTGATGGGTATCCTATAACTATTATCACTATTATTTTGGGTATAATCATCACATTCATCATCACCTCCTGCCTCTTCATCTTCATTGATGTCGATTTCAATATATGGGTTCTGAACAAATGGATGATATTTTAGCAAAACTGGCCAAATTTTATACCTTAAATGAGGTGGTAAGCCAGCTTGTCTTGCGAGCATCGCTAGACCTGTAACATTATGACTTTTTAGAAATTGGGAGCACAATTCAACAAGTTCTGGAATATCTGAAATTGGCAACTTACCAGTATATCTCCTACCAGTATATTTTGATGAGACATTTGACATTGATACAGATGAGCTTGCTGATAATGATGGCGAAACATTATAGTTCGAAAACGGATGAGGCGGCTGTTGATGATAAGAATAAGAAGGCTGATGATTAGCATGCTTGTTGGTTAATGTTGCATAAGAATCTTTTGAATTTGACAATTCCAAAACTTTTGAAGTTGGGGAAGTATTTCCGTCAGAATTCGAAAATGTCATAGTCGTTTATAATAATAATAATAGTAGTTAAAATGCAAATTGTTATTGTTAGCTGTGAAAAGCTATTTAAACATAGACTTTCAATTTTGAAATATAGAAAAGTTGACAAACGGTTTTATTGTGATTTTAGTAAAGGGGATAAATGCAAGTGAATTTTGCAAGAATAACTTTCGTAATAAAAACCTAAAGCAATATGTAACCAAAGATGCTTATCTATATAATAAACACAAATAGAGAAACACTTCTTTATATTTTTTAAAAGTTTAATTGAATAGTATATATATATATAATTATATATATATAATAAATTTTCCAATGGAATGAATTGGAATTAAATATAGATTTAATTCAATTTGATTGCAAACACGGGATTAAAAGGACGGTTGAACTTCAAAATGAAAGTTTTTATAAGATTTGAAAGTAGCTAAAGAAGCCTTAGTGATAAAAATAATAACCAATTAATAAGAAGGGGGGAGTGTACTTTGATGGGATAAGATAAAATAGAAAAAAATTAAACGAAAAAAAAACTTCTGAATATTACTTCTTGACCTCTTTCTAGTGCTCAACATTTTTGAAATTTTTGTCTTTTGACATTAATTTTTTAATTTTTTAATTTTTTCAGTTTCGGTGGCAAATTTGGTCTGTCGTCGTGTTTTCTCTTTTGGGAAAGAGGTTGATTCCAGATAATCAAATATTGCTAATAAGGAAATGCTTTCTCTCATATAAAATTACTACACAAATAACGGCTAGAAATGTCCCAGGACTTACAATTAATTCAAAAAGTGGAGCTTCGGTTTGCTTTGGCCGAATCTACTGAAAAGTTCCAATCTTCTTTGAATGTTTATCTTGCACCATTATTGTTGAAATTTGCATCCAATGATAAACAAGTCAAGAACCAGTTAGGCAAGACCATTAAATTTTTATTATCCAAGTTCAATGCTACTCCTGAACTGAATTTACCTGTAATTGCATTATTGGATCAAATCAAAAAGCCAACTCTAAAGCCAGATGAAGATGCAACGATGGTCCAATCTTATACACTTTTGTTCTTATCAAAGGCAATTCCAAGGTTATCAAATATTGAGCTATTAGACCTTTTCCCTAAATTATTAGCAGGAATATCAAACTATAAAAATTCAATTTCTGCTAGATTGTTTAATATTTCATGTAAGATATTAAGCCTTTTGTCTGACGATGATATTATGAGTTTATCCCCAACCTTGTTAAACTGCTCAAATGAAAATGATGTTGAATTTTTAACTGAAAAATACTATAAATTTATGTTATTACGCTCAGTTTCTCTTGATTCAAATGGTATGATACCAAATAATATTTCCCAGCCTGGTCTTTCACAATCAGATTGTTCATTTTTTTTATATTATGCAGGTGTGATTTTCAATTCATCAACTTTAGCGGATTATAAATTTAAAATCTTAAAACTAATAGAACCAAATGAAACTTTAAATAAATCAATCATTTTGATATGTGGGAGCACTGATAGTGACTCTAAAGTTTCATCCTACGCATCAACTTGTTTAAAAAGGGTTTTTATTGATTATGAAGATAAACAGTTAGTTAACAATTTGATTTCTTTATTTGTTGGTAATGAAAATACTGTTCAACCTTGTAAATCTCAATTACAGGAAACAATTTTGAATATTTTATGTAAAAGTAAAATTGCAACTAAGAGTATCTCAATTGAAAAAGTATCTTCAATTGGTCTTGGTTCCTCAAATATTAGGCTTAGGCAAGCAACTATTTCATTTATCAGATGGTTTACAAATATTAGTTCCTTAGATGACGCAAATAATGATACTGTTGCTAATGTCGCAAAACAGTTAAAACTATATTTATCTGATACTTCATCAGATAAAACAAGTTCAAATTATTTAACTAATAGACGTTTTCAATATGAAACTTTAGGGTTACTATTGAAAAAATCTAAACATTTATTAGATGTACCATATATTCAGTTTTTGATTGATATGTTAAATGCAGATGATAAAGAATTGCATTCAACTATTCTAGATTCATTATTTGGTTTGACAAATAATTTAGATTCTCTATCAGAATCACAAAAGTCAAAATTAAAAGATTTACTAGTCGATATTTTTGAGGTTCCAAAGGATATTTCCCCAAGTAATTCTAACCTCAACCAATTAAGATTTGTTGGTGCTAAGTATATAAATGCATTATACCCATTTAATGATGCCCAAGCAAGAATTATCAATATACTAGGGCAATCTAAAAATGACAAAATTGAAACTATAGAAGAATCAAAAAAAGGCTTGAACCCTTATTTTTTTGCGTTGAATAATAATATGGTATCCGAAGAGACTCTTGAATTTCCATCATTCAGTTTAATGGTTGGTTATATTTTGAAGTATAAAGATATAATAAATTTGGATGTTGCATTAAACTTTGCAGTCCATTGTTTAATTATGAACTCAATTTCCAACCATAAAACAATTATTACGTCTGATCAATATTGGGAAACTAGAATCGATAGAGCTTTAGAAACTGATCCCACTGTTAAACTTTTACTTACCAAAAATTTACAAGAGTTTCACGATTTACAGAATAATAGTACTTCTGATTTTAATGAAAGTTCTTTAAAACAGTTCATTGACTTATCATTCAAACATATTATATCATCAAATAGCCCACTAGTCCTGTTACTACTTACTAAAATTTTATCATTATGCTCTGAGTCTGTCACGAATTTATTAAATAATTATATCCCATCTTTAATATCCAATAACTTACTAAGTATTTCCAACGAGTCTTATCATTACGTTTCTCAACTTACCGGTATTCTTTGTACAACTTCTAGTGTTAGTGATGAAAACATTCTACAGATTATAGATACCCTAATGAAACAAGAATCAGTTTCATCGGTAGCTGCCGTTATTTCGAGATTGGCATTACGTGATCGTATTATTATTATTAATGAACAATTGTTTTCGGATGTTTTGGAATTAATTGAAAAACATTTGAATGTTGCATCAATCAGGTCTGTAAAGATTTCGTTAGATGCAGTTTCTCAACTTTCAATGTTTAATTGTCTAGGTCCAACATTAAAACTATCACCACGCGTTGATTCTTTCAAGGCTAAGGTTATTGAGATAGTAAAGCCGCTAGTTAAAAGGTGCTACGAACCGGCAATTTACACATGGTGTTATTTAGCTTTAACATTCAGTGATTTAGAATCTGCAACTGAAATACCAACAAAATTTGAAGAAGTTATATACGAAACACATACTACTAAACAAATTGATAATTTATTTACAACTGGTGAAGGTTTGGCAGTTTTGTGTGATGGATGGTCTTCAAAGAATATGAAAGATTTAAATGATATTTTGGGCACTTCTTCGCCAACTGGTCTTAACCCAAATAGATGTAAGGTCATTTTAAATCAAGTATTGTCTTACTGTAAAACTACAAAACCAAGTTTAAGAAGGGCTGCTTGTATCTGGTTACTTTCAATCGTTCAATATTGTACTGACAAAATAATTCTTGAAAGGATTAATGAAATTCAAACTGCATTTATGAGATTTTTATCGGATAGAGAAGAAATTATTCAAGAAGCTGCATCAAGAGGTTTAAGTATTACGTACGAATCTGGGGGGTATGAGATTCAAGAAACTTTAGTTCATAATTTATTAGATTCCTTTACAGATTCAAGTAAAACATCGAGAGAGTTGATGAGTGGTTACATCGATAATGAGACACAACTTTTTGATGAAGGTGTTTTAAATACAGGTGAAGGTGAATCTGTCTCAACTTATAAAGATGTTTTAAATCTTGCATCTGAAGTTGGTAATCCAGCTCTTGTATATAAATTTATGTCACTTGCAAAATCTTCTGCACTGTGGTCATCAAAGAAAGGTATGGCATTTGGTTTAAGTGCAATTTTAGATAAAGAGAAGCTAGATAAATTACTAAAGGACAATCCAAAATTAGCAAATAAACTAATTCCAAAACTATTTAGATATAAGTATGACCCAAGTACCTCAATCTCAAGTACAATGAACAATATTTGGGATAGTTTAATTTTAGACAACAAATCAACCTTAGATAATAATTTTGATTCAATTATTAGAGAACTTCTATCGGGTATGGGCAATAGAGAATGGAGAATTCGTGAAGCAAGTACAGCAGCATTGCAACATTTGTTACGTCAATGTGATTTCAATAAATTTGAGAACGATTTAGAAAAGATTTGGATGATGGCATTTCGTGTAATGGATGATATCAAGAGTTCAGTTAGGAAAGAAGGTACATCGTTAACTAGATTCTTAGCGAATATCATGGTAATGAAATTGTATAATGAATCAAATAAAGTTAATCAGGAAGCAATCCTAAATCAATTAGTACCATTTTTCTTAGGTGATAATGGTTTATTAAATGACTCGGAGGAAGTCAAAAGATTTGCATTTGATACACTCATGAAATTAATTTCCACATCCTCAAAGAGTTTAAAGCCTTTTGTTTCCAAGATTGTTAAACAGTTGATTCTATTAATGTCATCGGTTGAGCCCCAAGTTATTAATTATCTCACACTAAATGCTGATAAATATAACATGAAAGTTGAAGATATTGATTCTCAACGATTGGGTATTGTCAGCAGTTCACCAATGATGGAAGCAATAGAAAAATTGATGGACTTATTAGATGAACAAATAATTTCACATTTTATAGAAGAGCTTGGTAATGCAATCAAGTCGTCAATTGGTTTACCATCAAAGGCAGCAGGATCAAAAGTTATAGTTTGTTTGATTCTAAGACATTTTTTTATTGTTTCAAAATATGGTGATCAATTATTGAAAATTGCTAGTTATCAATTAAAAGATAGAAATGAAGCAGTTGCTAGATCTTATGCAATTGCATGTGGTTATTGCATTAGAATTGCATCAGTGAAAAAAATTGAGTCATTTGGAAAAAAGTTAACGAAATATTATTTTGATAAAAGGAATGACGAAAACAATAGTGATGATAGATTACCTAAAATTTCATCCTTAGGGTGTGAATCAGTTTCAAACTTTGCAAACGATAAGTTCCAATCAGTAAGTGCAATTTTTTTACCATTAGCATTTATCGGTAAACACGATTTAGACTCGGAGATTTCGAAAAATTTCAGTAAAGTTTGGTCAGACTCTACAAGTTCAAGTGTTAGCGCAATTAAACTCTATTTTACAGAGATCGTCGCATTAGTGAAACTGCATATTAAAACGCAAACATTTTCATTAAGAAAAACAATTGCGTTATCAATTACCGAAATTGTTTATATTTTAGATTCAAAGATTAATGATTTAAATCCATCACACGTGGAAGAATTATATGAAATATTACTGGAATCCTTAATGTGTCGTATTTATGATGGTAAGGAGCAACTATTAGATTCTTTAATTAAATTATCATGCAAATCACAAAAAATTTTAATTAATAATGATGAATTATATTCCAGAGTTGAAAAAACGGTTCTTAATGAAGCTAGTAAAAAGAATAAAGAATATAGAAAGAAAAGTATAATTGCGTTGGGTAATTTCTTGCAGACATACTATGAAAAATCTACTTTATATGATAAGTATATTGAACTAATTGATTCGTTGATTAACCCAACAAATATTGATTCAGATGATGAAGATGACAAAAATAAAATGGATGTTGATTCTTCAGTTAGTAGTGAAACATCACTATCACAGGTTCAGTTGACACAAACAGCGATTTCAAACGTTTTACTGTCAATTTCAAATGGAAAATCAGTTAATATGAAAACTTTACATTATGCTTTTACTAAATCTATTGAATTCGTAAAATATACAAATGTGGATATGCTTCCAACCTCGGACAGTAAATTTAAATTCAAACAATGCATTTTATCAATGTTTACTGAAATTATTGAATTAAATAAGGATCACATATTACCTGAATCTGAAGTTAAATTTTACAATGAAAAGACCTTTGAACTATGGGAATTAATCAAAAAGCTGGCATGTTCACCTGATAATTTACAACCGATTCTTATTGGATTTACAAGAATTACTGGGTTACTTCTAGATACGTTAGAATTAGAAGCCACAAAGAAACAGTCATGCATCACGAGTATTAAATTATTAAAGTCAGAAAATGTCAATTCTGTTATTATGATTGAATGTGATAAGATTCTATCAAAGTCAACATAGATGTATAAAATATTATTGTGTATACACTTAACCAATGAAGTTAACTTGTTTTTTCGATGAATAAAGAATAGATTGCAAAGAACTATAAAAAGTGGCACTTCCAGGAAAAATTTAAGTAATCCATAACAGTGCAGTTTAGTGATGAAATTGTGCAAGTTCATATAGGTCGTGCCTCTTGATTAAGACACGAGCAAGAATGGTGTACAGTTTTCCATTGCTCTATCAATAGGCATGTTATGGATTATTTTACTTCCGCTTGAATTTTCCGTTCTAGTAATTTTGCGGTTTTCCAATTTCAGGTTAAAATCTTGAGTACCGAACGTTGCAACATATACTTTTTTGTATTAAAATTTATAATTTTGACTTTATAAATGAGATGAGAAAAAAAGTATTCTAGATACTACAAAACTCATATTCTATATATATAAAATTATAGACTTATTACATACCACCTCTTAATCTTAACACCAAGTGAAGAGTGGATTCCTTTTGAATGTTGTAGTCAGAAAGTGTTCTACCATCTTCCAACTGTTTACCAGCAAAAATAAGCCTTTGTTGATCAGGTGGGATACCTTCCTTATCTTGGATCTTTTGCTTAACATTGTCAATAGTATCGGAAGATTCGACTTCCAAAGTGATAGTCTTACCTGTTAAAGTCTTGACAAAGATTTGCATACCACCTCTTAATCTTAACACCAAGTGAAGAGTGGATTCCTTTTGGATGTTGTAGTCAGAAAGTGTTCTACCATCTTCCAACTGTTTACCAGCAAAAATAAGCCTTTGCTGATCAGGTGGGATACCTTCCTTATCTTGGATCTTTTGCTTAACATTGTCAATAGTATCGGAAGATTCGACTTCCAAAGTGATAGTCTTACCTGTTAAAGTCTTGACAAAGATTTGCATACCACCTCTTAATCTTAACACCAAGTGAAGAGTGGATTCCTTTTGGATGTTGTAGTCAGAAAGTGTTCTACCATCTTCCAACTGTTTACCAGCAAAAATAAGCCTTTGCTGATCAGGTGGGATACCTTCCTTATCTTGGATCTTTTGCTTGACATTGTCAATAGTATCGGAAGATTCGACTTCCAAAGTGATAGTCTTACCTGTTAAGGTCTTGACAAAGATTTGCATACCACCTTTTAATCTTAAGTCAATCATGTTGTCGTTTGTTTTGTATTGTATTAGTGTATCTGGATGAGATGTAGCCAACGAAGTAAAGGCAGAAAAATAGAGGAGTGGTAAGAAAAGCAATCACCAGGAGGGCAAAAAAAGTAAAGTGGCAAATAAATCTATTTAAATAGCAAAAAAACAATGTATTAGGCTCAGCTCAGATAAGAATCAATTATTTTACGTCGCGCTTCCTCTTTGAGCTATTCCGAATCCCGAAAATTGAATAAGCCAGTAATTTTGAACAAGAACTTGCCACTTGTTGAACATATTTTTTCTTTTACAGAGGGTATTTAATACACGATATATAGGAAGCAAACAATTTAAATATAAAGGATATTACACAGAGAACTTATAATGTGCCTCTGAGAGTGGTAATACTACTCATAACACTATCGTTAAGGCTTCCAAGGTCTTTCTCCAAATCGTTCACCTTTCTGCTTCTCGAATTGTTTTTGGTAAGTGTTGGAGCTTCAACTTGATTTCGAATCATTTTCCAAATGTAAAATCCGAGTTGAATAACTGAAAGAGCAAAAACTGCCCATAAAATGCCCTGTGGTCTTTTTCCTTGAGTAAAGGATAAAATGTTCATTGTCATAACTCCACCGACATTTTGCAAAGTTTGTATTGTGACCAATAACCAAGTAATTGATATACAGGCAATTATGAAAAACGAACCTAATGTCAAAATAATAAAACTTTGAATGTAAGTTTGAAAAGGTAAACATCCAATCATATTATAAACCTGCGCAACTAATATAATAAGCAAAAATAAAATTTCAACAATATATATTTGATATTTTATAGCCTTATTTTGAATGGTATGTGCCATATCAAATAATTTCAATGTTGCACTTGATGTGCTATTTTTACTGCTGGTAACAGAAAATGATGGAACTTGAGATTCATATTTCACATCCATGTCGGATGTATATCCACAATCTAGACCACCAGAAGTTGTATCATTACCACCAAAATCAACGCACACGCCCATAAAGCCGACTTTCATGACAAAATCTTCAAGTTTATTACCATCATGTTGTTGGCTATACTGACTAGACAGTAAACCAGAAATATCACTCGATTGATTAAATTTGTATTCTATTAAATATAAGTTTGAGTAGGCATCTGAATCATGCGTTGCACCATTCATCACAAAAAATATCATAACAATATTGACTATAGTAATTATTGCACATAGAAGTTTTGGAGTCTTTTTGACAAAATATATTCCTAATGAGAAAATCATGTTTCGTTGGGTAATCAAGTCTTATGGATCAGAGCTTATGTATACTGAGAACTTCAAATAAGGATGAAATTTTAAAAAAAAGTAGCGATTACCCCATATAATTTTGAAAATAAAACCAAGAGACCATTGGATTAGTGGAGGATTAACCTTATTATATAAAGGTTTTACAGATCGTTGGCTGGTTCACGTTTCAGAAACAAGACAAACATGAAACATCTTTAAATTTTCATCTTTCTGAAATGTGAAAAATAAATTGATGTGATGTTATTCCGCGAATGGAGAAGAAATCGGAACTGTTTCCTTCCACCATACTTTTTTTGATATTCCTTTGTTTCCGTTGTATGAGAGAAGTTTTGAAAAAATACCTTTCAATTAAAACCCATCATATAAGCTTATCTTATAAATATTTTGTATCAAAATAGTTATAAAAATGGCACATTCATTGTTTAACCGTTCGGTACTCACGTTACATAGCCTTTCAAATAGACGTTTTGTTCACTCTAAAAATAACATCTTGGATTATGATCTTTTCACTCCAAAAACAGAAGTTTCAGGTACAATTCCACCTGTTATTTTTTTACATGGATTACTTGGAAATAGGAAAAATAATAGATCAGCTGCGAGATCATTAGCTGATCAATTACAAACTTCATTTATTGTACCTGACTTGAGAAATCATGGTACTTCATTTCATGCGGAACCTATGAATTACAGAACAATGTCTGATGATATCACCACTTTAATACAGTCATTACCTTCTACTATCCCTAGACATCAGGGGTTTATTATTTTGGGTCATTCAATGGGCGCAAAGGTTGCAATGATTCATGCATTAAGGTACCCTGAAATTGTCAAAGGTGTTGTTTCTATTGATAATATTCCATACACTAATCCTGAAGATTCATTTATTGAATTTGAAAAATTTCATATTGGATTACGTACGTTGGATTGGTGCGTCAAAACACATCCGGACTGGTCATTATCTGCAATCAAATCATATTTAATGAAACATGTTGAACCCATTGAGAAAGTTGTTAACTTTTGGTTAACCAATATTGTTGTAAAACAAGGAATTCTAACACCTAAAGTGCCATTTGAAACATTAAATAGATCAGTCGAAGATATTTTACAATGGAAAATGACAGAATACGATGATCTAGAACCTTTTGCGGATCAAAAGGCTGTAGGACCATTATTAATAATTAAAGCTAATTATTCAAAGTTTGTTGGTCATGATATTCATACACATGCAATTACAAAGTTTTTTCCACGATACCAAGTTAAACCAATTGATGCTGGCCATTGGCTAGTTACTGAACGTAAAGCTGACTTTGTTAGAATTGTTAGAGATTGGATCAGTCAGAATTTCAAAAAGTAAAGGATTGTTAATTCATTTTATTTCTTTTTTACTGTTTGTTTATAGAGTTTATTTATTTTTTGATTACATAGAATTTAGTGAAAATAGAATGTGATTGCGTTATCTCAAAAAGCGAAGGCTCGTAAAATCTCGAGATGTAGAATTGTGCGAGGAATTTCATTTCGATTTTTGTTTTTTATCATTTCAACGGATTTAACAAAGTTTTTCCTTTTGACAATTATTAAATATCTTTATAAAGACATTGAGTATACATGGCAACAAAACTATTATTTAAAGGAGATGAAAAAAAGAAATCAAAAAAGAAATTAAGAAAGAAAGCTGCAATTTTACAACGTGATGAACCAAAAGAGAACCAACAGTTATTTTTTATAAATGGTCAAGAAATTAAACAAAGTGATATAACTATTGAAAAATTAACTTATGGTTGGACATTATTGTATCCAAGAGATCTAAACAGGGCTACTCACTCGTTGCTAAATCCGGAGTCTGGTAAATTGCCAATAATAATCACATTTTTTGATAATGAAAGACAATTATGTCTTAGCCAAATTAAAAATACAAGTGAAAATGCAGATATTAGAAAAACCTTAAGATTTATTGATGATTTTGAACTTTCCCCGAAAGAAAATACAATTAATTATAATGAAATGGAAATATCCGACGATAACCTAGCTGGACGAATTGAACCTAAAAATGTAGACCAAGTTTTTATTTTATCAGATGCAACTTCATTGTTTCAATCAAATAAATTTATGACGACTGAAAAGAAAAAGAAAATATATTCACTCAAGGCTTCAGATGGCAAATATGTGGTATTTGATCCAACTGCAAATGAACTAAAATTATCATTGACATTAACCGAATATGGATTGTTTGATTTATCGTTTGAACTTCTTAATAATATACCACATTTTCGAATTTTATTTAACGACCCAAAAAATCAAGAAAAGAATACATTAGTTATTGCATCTTCTGGTGTTGCAAAGGTTATCCCTGATCCTGAAGATTTGTTACAACCGGTATCAAGGTTTATACTGAAATTAAGACGAGAAGATGCATTTATGACCAACGAAATATTAAAGGCGTCACATAAAGCATTAAAAACTACAAACACAAAGACTATGAGTAATATAGACGGTTTAGTTACAAAGACAATTATGGATCTTACTAAATTGGGATTTAAAATGAATGATAAAACAGTCAAGGAAATTACGAATGCTTATATAGAGGGGAATTTAAACCAGTGGTTACTTGATTTCAAGGAAAAAAATATTACTGATAGAAGAACGTGATAGATATACATTTAATCGCAGTCAAATATGTCGGCGCTAGTACGTTTTACTACTGCATTATATCTTTGTACAAATCATAAATTGATATATCAATCAGAGATTTGTCTAACATATTTTAAATCAATTTATTCAGTGAAAACTAACTAAAATTACTGTTTACTGTTATATATGGAGTGGTGTAATTACTATACGCGTAAGGCTAGTTAGAGGGAAATAATCATGATGCTCTTATTGTTTATGGTTTTAAAATACTTTGAATCCACTATTAGAAGATAGCTAACAAATGACTGTAAATAAGTGAGATTCTTAGCCATACTAATCACTAAAAATGATAGTTCCTAAAATTTAAAACATACTTGGTTAGCTATCTCTTATTGTTTTAGTAAATACTTTTATTGCCTTAATAAATTGTTTGAAACACTATAGTTGAAAACAATATAAAAAAAGGAAGAGACTAGAATAGGGTGTAATTAGAGTATGATTCCTGCTTATTAAAATGATTTGAAGGGTAAATAAATCTGCTTTGTTGAATAACTGTTTGAAAATTTGTCATTCACACTTTTATTTTATATGTCTATCAAATTACATGGTCTAATCCTAAAAGATAAAGAAATGGTTAGCAAAAAATAAAAGCAAGTAAAAATTTTGAAGAAAAATTGATGAATATTTACACTAATTGATTATTCCATGTCATTAAGGCTGTGAAACTGTGTGTGTTTAAGAAATTAATGATAGTGAATTATGATATCAAAACTAGTGTGTGAAATAATTAAATTTAAGCATAAACATTATGCGGAGATTGTTGTAATGTATTAACTTTGGAAATAGGATCTCATTTCAACAGAGATGTCGGTCTAGAACATCCAGCATGAATGATGGCAGTGACTGTGCTAAAAAAATATAGTGTTACCGATATTCTAAGTATCTAATTATGTCACTTATTGAAACACGTTCTCTATATGACACTGCCTATATAAATGGAATAATTTCTCTTATAGTTAACTTTTATATTTTTTATAGTTACTTATAACATAGGTGTATCGTTTTTTGTGAAAATCAGACATATTACAACATTTTGAGATGAAATTGTTATATTAGTAAAGGGTCATGAACTAATTAATTAACTTCAGTTAAGGAGTTTTGCTTTAGGCAGTTCAAAAATCAATTTTTATTGAAGATCTCTTTCCAAAATATTACTTACTGTAATGAACTAAAACACAAACATTAAAATAATTAAAATAAAAATTTTAGGTGAGTTGTATTCTTATGGATGAAGACCTAGGTTGGATCAATGAGAATTAAATAAATATCAATAATAGAGTAATTAAGCGACAGTAACTCAACTGGTATTATTTCTGTAAGGCAATTATAGTTTCCACCAGTCACTGTAAATAACACCAATTACCATGCACATCCAAAGAGTTTAAAATGACCACTAATCAAAGCTAATTTTCATCAACAACTGTTACGGATTAGATCCGGGCTGTTTTGATAGAACGTAAATATCAAGGCTGTGCAAGGCTGTGCGAAGTAAAAGTGAGAGAACTGTTGAGAATAAGATTGATCGTGAACTTAAAAGTTTATAAAAGAGGGATAATTCCCCAATCCGTTTGTCGGTGTTGTCGGGCTAGGAGAGACTTGACATGTATAAGTTTATTTTATTTTAGTTCTTTTTAGAACCTTAGCTAGTTTTATTTAAGTCTTTACATCGTTAAGAGAACATTGTAATATCGAGAAGTCTACTAAAGTTCGGGCAGAACCTCTAACCAGATTAATGGCACCAACTTATCCAAATGCGATCTGAATAAGATTAGTTAAGGGAAAACCATTCAATGATCTGGGGAAGCCATGGGTTTATCTTGGTACAGGTCAGGTACACAGGAATGGTTAAAACAACTGTAAAGAAGTTTTGTGTTGATACTGATTAAAACTTCCTATTGAATCTTTGTAAGAAGTAACTAAGATACAATAAATAGGGTCTATTAATTGTCAGTAGTAGAGAATACGTGATATACGGGATCTGAGATGAAACGTAATATCAAGTATGTTATAAGATATGTAATCGCACTAATACTACAATCGACAATGGGCAAGGTGGA
>JAJLVI010000017.1:0-210126 GCA_030570195.1 Pichia exigua
TTGAAGAAGAAGAAAGTAAAAAACTTAGAGAGAATCGTAACGAAACGTTTACGACCATTATAGTTAAGTCTATAAGGGATTCCTACACACTTTTTAAAGCTTACTCCGATTGCCCTGCAGAATTAATATTAGTTAATTTACTGTAGTGTAATTATTTATTTATTGGTCTTTATTTAGTTCTTATTGGTCCAACTTTAATAAGAATACAACTCACAAATTCTTATTTACATATCAAAGTTATCTTGTTGTGGAATAGGTCCAGAACATCTAGGTGCTACTGTACAATTGAGGATGTCGATTGAAAGTTAATATTTTGGTGTGAAAATATTAAAGGTTAAACTGCAATTACAAAAGTTACATGAAGTTAGATAGAAGGTTAACCTAATTTCAATAAAGTAAAGAAACTCAAAGAAACATGAATGTCCTGCAAGTGTCATGACAGGAAAAAATATTTTCTAGTCGTTTTGAATATTTATAAGTTTATTTTTTACTCGGTTAAGTTTTATAACCATAACCTTCGCTGAGTTACTTATTTTAGTATAGCAGTCCGATAACATTGTTTCATCAATGCGTCCCCGTAAGTTTATGCGAAACTGTTATTCAAGATTAATAGCACCTGTTTCTACAAATGCGATTTAATGGTAGATATCTTTATGCTAATCCTTTTTTTAGTCTGTGGAAATCAGACGTTATACTTGATACAAGCAAGGTACACAGTATTGGTTAAATATGATTATTAACTAGAGGGTATTTATGTTGACGTACCTTTTCATTTCGACAATGTATAAAAAATCCATTTGACAGATCACAGCAATTTTTCAACTCCATCACACTATGCAAAGAATACATACAATACATTGGATCCGAACTGCTGAAGAACTTGTTGAAATGTCCTTCTAGAATATTCAGAAAATGTCATAGCATTTACTGTGGTAATAACATGTCACTAAAGTATTACAAGTATTCTAAAAGGTTCTTATTATATTATTTATTGGAATGTTTTTTCTATGTGCCGCTGCAAACAGTAAGGGTACCATTTCTCTGTTTTATTCTACTTAGGTAATCTTTATATACTTACTGTAATATCCCTAGATAATTCTTAGAAGATAATCCGTTTCTTTGCCAGGTTAGAAGAACTGCATGCAGATGCAGATTGCTTTACAAACACTAAGAGGTTAGTTTTCATTTAGCTTATCCAACGATTAAAATTCATCTTATCTTTATTTCTGGACATATAAATCATTTACACTCTACTTAGAGCCAAACATTTAACAATTTCTATACACGTAAAAAAATCACAGTAGTATATATAAAACACAAGCTTCAAATGATAATTAGATCGTCCAGATATCACACAGTATTACGTTAGGGGTGTAATGGCGGTAGCCTCCTAGGTGGTATTCTTCCACTTTGAACTTCCCTTTGTGATCTATGTCTTGAAGTTGGATTCCTTGATCTTCTATCCTGTAATTCTCTATGTGATTCCATTTGTGATTGATATAATTGTTCCCTTTGTTCTCTTTGTTGTTCCCTGCGGTACGTATATGAATCACCACCGGTTTGTGAAAATTGTGGTCTGTTGATTAATGATTTTAATCTCTCAGAGACTGGAGTATATACGGGTGGTTTTTCGTCTGGTTGGTTTTCATTAATACACATTATATTAATTGCTTTCCCATTAGGTATTGAAAGTTCTGTATCGCTGGCAGTTTTAGTATATTTAGGCACGGGTGGTAATAAATTTATAAATTCTTCTTCAGTTAAGTCTCCATTTGCAAATATATCAATATTGTTACCTGATGTTGATGACGTTGTTGGCGTTAATCGATTATCCGAATTTACGTCAGTTGATACTAGACTATTATTTCTTGATAAATTAGTTGGAATTTCTAATTGTGAGACATCATCAGGCACTTCACTTTCATTTGTATTGATTGACATTGATTCATCATCAGCAAGATTTTCATTTGTTGAAATTGTTAGTACATCATGATCATTAGTGCTACTACTATTGCTCATACTATTATTCCTTTCTAATTCTAATAACTTATTTCTTGTCTCCTGTTCCAGTTTGTGTTGCCTCTCAAATCTTTCTTCCAAATCTCTCTGTTGTCTAAGCATTTCTTCATCAATCCCTAAACTCTGTAGACTGTCTTCATCTAAATTAAGCTCTTCATAAATTGATGTATTATTATTTGTTATGTTATTATTTAATATGTCATTATTCGATACTCCGTTACTTAGTATGCCGTTACTCGTTGTGCTAGAATTTGAGGTGTTATGGTTTGATACAGTATTACTGTTAGATGCCCTCCGACTGTAATTTCTAAGTAATTCACTTGCTGATGTATTACCCAAATTTGTCAATTTTGGTTTATTTGGTAACTGCGGTCTTTTAGGTAGAACGGGTTTTTGGTCATAATTGCTTCCTGGAGTTATAGTAATTTTCGGTAATGAATGTGTTACAAGATTTGATATGATTGGTGATGATATAGGGGTTGATGAAGTATGTGTTGAATCCGAATTTGTATTAATTTGGATGGATGAATGTGATGATATAGATGGTGGCCTTTGTGGTAGTGATGGCAAATAATTTGTTATAGATTGTCGTCTAGGTGGAATTGGATTTACTGAATTATTTGTACCATTAGAGGAAATTCTATCACTATAAAAGGTATAAGATCCAACTGTTGAGCTTGAACCCGGGTCTAATGATGAAGTTTTTTTAACTAAGCTTGGTCGTCTCTTTGGTAACACTGGCGGCCTCGTTGGTGCAAGTGGGGGTCGTGTTATTGAATTTTCTAATGTTGAAGTTTGTTCTATTGTTTGAGTAGTGATTGCGGCTGTTGGTTGATCCGTTATTGTATTTAAGGATTGTTCGGCTATTTGAGGAGCGTCTATGTCTGGTCTTTGAAGGTTTGATGATTTATCAATCATTTGCGGAGAAATAGTAGTCGGTGTTTTTTTCTTTGATGGTATTGTTGACTTAGAAGACTGTAAGCCAGTAACATTATTATCTTCAATTTGTGGGTGCATTTCAAACTTGTTAACCACTGCTTTTAGTGAATTAGGTGAATTAGATATTTTTGTGGATTTACTTCCATTTAACAGCTTTGACCTAACTATATCTGTATTTAGTAAAGGTAATTCGTTATTTTCATTGTTACTTGAATCCGACGAGTCACTTGAATCCGATGAATCAGTAGAATTATTCAAATTACCAACAGTGTAGCTATCAACAAGGTTGGCATAATCGCTACCACTATCATCCCCACTTTCAGCTGATTTATGTCGAACAGTCTGATCTGAATCAATTTGCTGATTTTTTGATTTACCATTAACTCTTTGCTGACTCCTCTCTTGTTGGGCAAGTTTTTTGAATGGATTTGTGTCAGCAACATCCATAGTTTCAAAGTAATCTTATTCTATTCTTATTGCTTAATAACCAGTAGTTGAAGTCCAATTGAGATCTAGTTGTAATTGTAAAATAGAATCTTTTATAATTATTCGAAGGCCAAGGCCCATAAAATATAAGCCCCTAGTTTTGTTTTCTGCGTCGCTCGACCGCATTTTTTTTTTTCTTCGTCCACTTCATTTTTATCATGAATACTTCATTTGATGAAAAGTAAGCTTTTAGAGATTATAGACAGTTACAGGTACTTAGACATCAGCCATGTACTCTACAAGAACGGGACTTACTCAAACATTAAAGATCACTCAACAAATTAGATGCAAGAGTGTGGTTTTCAATCCTCAGCAAGAAAAGATTGTCAATCAACTTTCCGTTATGTCTGCTGGTAGAAAACAACCAAGACTTTTGAAGTTATGTGATGAAGACTATATTAAACACAGAACTGTCATGAAGGCCTGGTCTGTTATCAGAAAAGCAAAAAAGGAAAAAAACACTGAAATGCTTAGAAAACAATATGAATCAATGGAAAATGCAAGTGAAGAGTTACAAAAACTCAGTCCTGCGTTGTATGAAATTGCCAATCAACATCAATTTGGTAAAAGATTCCCATTAGAACTAAGAGTTCCAACCGAATATCCTCCAAGACAAATATGGTTTTATGATTATTTTCCAAAGGCATCAGCAACAAAATAATAAATTGACCACCTCTTAAATGTTGCTCAATTTCTTTTTGTATAACGTTTCCCAATTTGTACATTCTTGTAAATAATTAATTACATATCTATTCATACAAATACTAATATATCTATAAATCTATTAAGTTTCCAATACTTTTTGGTGTCTCCTGGGGACTAGTACCAGTTGTCGGTGTTGTATGTGTTTGAAAATCTTCAAAACTATTACTATCACTACTCTCATCGACGCTTTTATGGCTATTCGTTATACCTATGTTTTGCTCTCGAGACGAATCAACTGATGTGTAATTTTCAAAACTTCTGAAATCATTATTATCAGCAGCATTACTTCTTGAATCAATATGTTTATGTAGCGTAGAACGCGTTTCTGATGTTGATACATTAACAGTTGTAGTATGTTCATTTTTGTCGCCATTATTATCTTCCTCCTTTTCATCAAACACAGCATCAAAACCTTCGTGTGGAACTTCTGTGTTTGGATCTAAAATATTATATCCATTAACGTCACCTTCAAACATTGTATCGTCACTATCATTATCATTATCATCCTCGTTATTATCTTTTCTTTTCTTTGATTTATGTTTACTTTTTTTAAAACTACCTAATTCGTAACCATCTAGTTCCATTTGTTCTTTTAATGAAAGATCTCTTGTGTTATCATTTATTTGGTCACCATCGTCCTTGATAATCTTTTTATGTGAAATATTATCCTTTGCAATTTTACTTTTACCATTAAAAATTTTACCAAAAAACCCCTTTTTCTTTCTTGTTAAATCAAGATCTGGATTCGCAGTTTTGTATTTAGCCATTTCTTCTTCTCTTGATTCCTTTTGTTTCTTGATTCTTTGTTCTCTTTCCCATTTCATTTTATCTATTGTTAATTTTTCACGTCTCTCTGCTTCTATTTTTTCTTCAATTATCTTTCTAGCTTCTTGATATGCAGCCGTTAAAAGCTTTTGTCCAATTAGCTTTCTTTCATTCAAAAAATTTCTCCCATTAGTATTCTCTTTCTCTTCTTCATTCACACTTAGTTTTGTTGACCATCTAAAAATATTGTTCTTTCCAAAAATGTTTTCGTCATCTTTGCATATATTTTTTGTCATTCCTTTTTCATCAAAAACCCAATCATTTGTAATTTTGACCATTTCTTTATAGATTATTAATTGTTCAACACATCCACGCTGACGAATATTTAGAATTGGTAACTCCCTTGATAAGAACTGTCGGTCATCTGCCATCAATATATTATGACATTTCATAGCTTTATTACCGCCTTCAACAAGAAATATTGATTTATCATAACCATCAAGTACTTCACCTTCATTTTCAATATTTTCAGAGATAATATCTTTCAGTATACTTTCAATAGGTCTATCAAATTCTAGTTTTGTTGTTGGAATCTCTTCAAACTCTCCAAAATCCTCATCAAAATCATCATTTTTTTCTGTAATTTTTTTCTGTGTTTCTTCAATTGGTCTTTTCGTTTCTTGAATTTTATTCGTTTTATCTTCAGACGTTTGATCTGTGATATCTCCTTTCTGACATTCTCCATTTTTGACATCACTTGAACTATTAGTTGGGGTATTATTGCAAATGTTATTATCAGCTTTTTCACAATCATCATTTGAAATACCAATTGATTTATCTGATTTATTTTCGTCAGTTTTACGTATACTTTCAGCATCATTGGAAACAATTTTCCCGTTGTCATTAATAATGGAATTGTCAGGATTTGAAATATCATTGCTTTCAAGATTACTATTTGCCCAAATATTTCGATCTTCATTTAAAACATCAGCCCAAACATTTTCTCCTAAAGCTGACATGTTTATGATTTGGTTGTTTGGTTTGTTAAAACTTTATTCACTTTACAATTGGAACAGTTGATGAACTGTGGCAATCACTCCAAAAGAAGAATCATGAATTTGAGTTTCAGCAGAATCTTAAACTCGCTCTGATACTTTTATCAACTTTTAGATTTTCCAACCTTTTACGGTATCATTTCTTTGTAAAACAACACGACTTTACCTACCAGAGCATGAGTGTTATTCCTTATTTAGAACTAGAAATACCTTTATTTAATAAGTATAAAACATTTGCCGTCTTAGTAAATAATGTGGAGAATTTGCAAACAATTAAGGAGAATTTAATCAAAGGAAATACTGACTTTGACTATGGTTTTCTAAATACTAAGAACATTGTTAGTTTAGAGCAACTTTATAGTGCATACTATAAGATTATGCTAGATGAAAGTAATGGAAGTCTGAAATCTAGAACTTTACATACTGAAATAATTTATGCTCTATCACCATTTAAAAATATAATGGATTGTTTGAACAAATTTGGAATATCTAAAACTGCTGACTCTCTGCTTATTCTAAAAATAGTAAAAGAAGAAGAGTATAACACAGAATACCTCTTTTCACAGTTGAATAATATTAAGTCTATTATTGTTGGTAATTTTGTGGAATTAACCGATGAAAATCTCCAAAAATCTGTAGATGTGAAAACCCTTGAAAAAAACTATAAGCTCAAAATCAAAGGAACATCTCTGGAAAATGATTGGTCTGGTATTACTAGACAACTTGTTTCAACGATTCAATTAAAGGGACTATAAGTAATTTTTATAATAGCATTTAATTTGTACAAGAAAATGAGAATTAAATAAAATTAAAAATATAATTTGGAATTGTCCCAGTTAGGCAAAAACGACAACAAAAAGCCAGGAACTGTCTTAATTTGTTTGATTTGGAATGGTTTTTTTTTTGATTAGGCCCAGACTACACTGAATCAGTTGCTAAACGATGTGGCCACCTCCCAGCAATAATTATTTTCGACCGGTAATACCCACAATTGTCATTTTATACATGGCATTCGGTCAATGGGCCTATTCATATTTGTTTTGTTATGAGCATATATATAAAAATTCAGATGATAAAGCATCAATGATTGCATTTTTAGTTATAGCCAATACTTTATGGTTTATAGTTTTAATAAGTTGGGTTTTATTATTTTTATTAGGTCCAGGAAAATTACCATTTAGCATACCTCCTTATGAATTAAGTAAGTATGTTCAAAATGCAAGAAAGCTAACGGAAGAGAAAGATTTTTCAAATGATACAACTTTATCTGCTATACCAACAACGTCAACTTTAAATAGTAATAGTTTTTTGAACCCAAGTCAAATATTTGAGTGTGATAAAAATGGACTACCATTTTGGTGTTCTGAATGTTCAACATTGAAGCTTTTCAGAAGTCATCATTCATCCGTTAATAAAAGATGTATACCACTGTTTGATCATTTTTGTACATTCCTTGGATTTACAATCGCAAAAAATAACTTTACACCATTTTTTATACTTGTGCTAAATATTGAATTATTATTATCGTTTACATGGATTACAGTTGTTGTGTATTCAGGAATATGGAACAGACTACATGCTGCATTGATTGTATTTGTAGTTATAACTGGAATTTTATCATTGGTAGTTGGAAATTTACTCAGTAATTTGACAATAAATTTTTATCGGGGAGAAACAACAATTGAAAGAATGAATAGAAAAAGGTGGTATCGATTAGATAAACAGGGTAAAGCCTCAAATCAGGACTTTTATTATGAATGTTATATCAATGTAAAGCATCCATCAAATAGCAATTTAAGACTTATTGTACCATTGAAGCCAACTGATACCCTATACAATAATGGATTATGGAATAATATCAAAATTTGGTTCTATAACTTAAACAACTTGAAGAGCCCACAAGAATTTTCAGATTTTTGTGATTCAATGTATGGTGAAAAATTTAAGGATGAAATAAGGCAACGAATAGACTGTGGTAACTATCATATTTTTGGCGCAAGTCCAGATCTTAATACTGTGTTCATTTAAGGAGATTATTTTATTTTAGTAAAGAAATGTAAGTATAAATGATAAATCAAAAATAAATATATAATAAGTAGGTAAAAAATAGTAAATAAGAACAATTTAAACACCTTCAATTTTATTATAGTACTCAATCAAATCATACTCTGTTTGCAGTGTTTCTGTTCTATAAGCAACACGAATATCCGGAACATTCGTTTTTTCGATATCATTACTCTTAGGTCCATCGATGTTGAATGTATGTCCAATCCAATGTTTTTTCAGTTCATATTCAAATCCACTCATTTTGACGGAATTTTTAGCCAATTCTGACATATCAACATTTGATAACTTCCAAATTTGCGCAGCAACAGAATATTCCTCAATTAATGGTTCTCTTGTGTATGAAAATTGTAAAGGATCATCAGTTGATAATGCAACATTTAAACCACGTTTAAAATATGAAGGGAATGGGTTTTTATCGTAAGTTAAGAACAATGCATTATTTGACAATGGTGACATTGCAATACCAATTTGACATAGATAATAAAGATACTGAACAAATGGAACTTTACGTAAAAGAATACCATGACTAATACTTTCTGAAGTTAAATATGCTGAAATTAAGTGTTCAGGATCACCAGCCTCACCGGAATGTGGCCTTAGAACAAATGTATTAAAACCTCTCCTCTTTCTCCATTGATTTAATGATGTAAGATTAGAATAAAGATAATAGAGATAATAAGAGTATGGTGGATTATATTCAGAATTCCATTTGCTTGGAAATGGAAATTTTTTATGAAATCTTCGATCAGTTTTCGATTCATCATCAACCGAATCGAATCCAATAACTCTTTCTAGAAAAACGTGTAATTTGGGATGTGATTGTGGGTTTTTAGTTACTTCAAATAATGGTCTAAATAAATTCTCAATGATATCTTTAAAATTGTCAACTAAACCACCCTTTTTATAAATATTGTATAATCTTGGAACCTGTACCAACCATCTAACATTATGAGAAAATAATTTATTATCGACAACCCACGCCGCAAGTTTATCCCATTCATCTTTATCACGACCATAAATTGAAATTCTATATTCCGCCATTTGATATTTGGATGATTCTAGGTCATCGAAAACTTCTCTTGTAATTTCGGCTAAGTAACGTCCTTGAATAAAATTGTCGGTTTTCAAAAAAATTTCTCTTAATCTTGATTCACCCATTGGATTATATTTCAAGTTAAATTTATCAAATCTATGAAATGTATCTCTATGAGCATGCATATCTAGTGTATCAATACTCAAATCATAAGCTGTTAAATTCAACGACTCAAATACTTGTTGCAAAGTTAAAATCTGTCCGTCTCTCTTAATAACTTTCTCATTTGGACAGTGTCTAATTTTATGTTTGATGAATCTTAGTAAATGCTTTTGGTTCATACATGCAGAGTGGTGAACGTGCACATCAACTTTTCTAACATTATAAAAATCTCTATGTGGGTTTTGTTTTGACTCTGATGTTTCAGCATGATCATTAAGCAAATAATACAAATTCCATCTTGCTTCCAAATACTGTAATCTCTTGAATGCAAACGATTTCATTGGTCCATCAGATGCAATATTAATAATTTTATCCAAGTCCATATAATAATCCTTAATAGTTGGAACTTTGACTAACTTTTCTTTTGTTCTTGAATCTACAATTTGATAAGTATCTTCATTATCAGAAACAAAATCAATAGATTCGTCAATTCCTGGAATGAAACATTTTGCAAAGTCAAACTCACGAGATTCTGCTTGGACACCATCCAAATCAGTATCGTAAACAGTATTCAAAACTTTATGGCGATTTTGAGCCTTCCAAAATGGTGATGGTGGGTTAGGATAAATAGTCCAGCCTTCTTTATTTTTCGGATTTAAATCCGGATCTTGAATCGAAACGTCTTGATATTTTTTTCTGGTATCAATACACCATTTAATTTGTTTGTAAATGTTAACTAGTTCAATTGATGGTTCATCAAGTGCAGAATTATGATCATTAGCTAAAATACTACCAAGTTTAAATTGTTCTTTACTCTTTTGTAAATTTTCTATTCCTTCGTGTAGATTTAATTGATTCGATAGATCTCTTTTACTTCTAACTGAGGTCATATGCAAATTCTGATTAGATACAATTTTTGGAGTCATTTCGTGTGTTGTTGGATTATAGGAGAATTTTGAATTACTTCTTGATCCTTTTGGTGTAACAGGTACAACCATTGGTGGAACTGGTGGAACAAAAAATTCTCCAACAGAAGATCTTCTAGTCAAATTGGTATTTGAACTTGTCGTTGATGAGGATCTAAGAGTTCTTGGTGAAGGTGGAGCAATAGTATTAATTGCTCTATATTTTGCATCTTCTGCCTTTAACATTTGTTCTTCATTGTATGTAAAATGTGTATTAAATGATTTGTCGTCGTCATCATCACCATCATCATCAGTGTTATTTTCATTAAGAGTATCAGCTTTATCTTCATCTGGTGCATATGTAAAAAAGTGTTTACCTTTCTTTGTGTTGATAATATCGTTAAATTCACTGTATTCATCATCTTCATGCATCAAATCTTGATCTAGCTTATCTAGTTCCTTATCAATTTCTTTTGGAGTGTTTGAGATTGAATCATCAGTCAACGACAGATAACTCATACCAGTATTGGATTCGGAAAGATCATGATCACTTTTGTTGTGATTGCACATTATTGGTTTTTATAATAAATAAAATTGGAATAGATTAAAAGAAATTATGATTGATTAAAAAAAACACCAAAATAAAAAAAAAACATGTTTAAAAAACTTCAACATGCACGGCATTTCTTAAATTTCCTCATATATGTAATGTTTGTTGAATTCTCAAAATACTGTTTCGTCATTCAATTTTTTAAGATCCTATACTGTATTTACTTATAAACAAAAACCTATAAAATTAAAGAAATATACAGTGGCAGTTTATTTATGGGTGTAAACGCTTTGGATCTCTTGGGAAAAGGGAAGCACGTCTAATGTTTTTTAAGTCTAAAAAGAACATTAAAACTCTTTCTAAACCAATACCACCACCAGCATGTGGAGGACAACCATAAGTGAATGCATTAACATAATCTGCAACACCTGGTCCTGCTGGATCAACTTCATGGAACTTCATTCTTTCCTTCAATAAGTCAGCATCATGGATACGTTGTGCACCAGAAAGAATTTCTTCACCTCTCATAAAGAAATCATAAGAGTTAGAATAATTTGGATCTTCCGGATCTGGCATAGTATAGAATGGTCTGACAGCTAATGGGAATTTATCTAAAATAAAGAAATCGGTGTCGTATTTTTCTCTAACTAACTTACCTAAGAATTTTTCATTTTCGGTTGATAGATCTTCAAAGTCACCTTGTTCTTTACCGTTTTCATTTAACATCCTAACGGCATCTTTATAATGAAGTTTAATCATCTTTTCTGGAATCTTGAATTCTTCAACTGGAAATTGTTTTCTAATAGTTGCAATTTCCTTTGCATATCTTTCTTTTAATTGAGTAAACATAAAAATAAATAAATCACCTAAAGTATCAACAACTTCATGGTAATGTTCTTCAATTGCCATTTCCATATCTAAACCAACAAATTCAGTCATGTGACGATGAGTATTTGAATTTTCAGCTCTAAAAACTGGTGCAATTTCAAAAACTCTTTCAAAATCAGCAGCAATTAATTGTTGCTTATATAATTGAGGAGATTGTGCCAAGTATGCCTTGGTTTTGAAATAGGTGACTTCAAAAACATTAGCACCACCTTCAGATGGTGAACCAATTAATTTTGGGGTATGAATTTCTCTGAAATCTAATTTAGTCAAATATTCTCTGAAAAGTGAACAAATACCACTTTGTAATTCAAAAATACAATGGTTAGTCATAGTTCTTAAATCAATAACTCTTGCATCTAATCTGGTATCTAAATTAACAACAGGTAAACCAGAAGCTTCAGCTTCAGCGTCTGATCTTGATGCATCTTCGATTAAAAGTGGTAATTGAGATGGTGCAGCAGAAACTAAGAAAATCTTGGTAATATGAATTTCAACATCTTGAACGGTTGCACTATTAATTAAAGTATCAACTTTTTTAACTACACCATGAACTAAAACAATTGATTCTAAAGATAAACCTGCAGCAAATTTAACCATTTGTTTGGTAATGGATTCACCATTGGATTTTAATAAACCTTGAACAATGGAATCTTGCTGTCTGAAAGCAATAAAGCACATATTTGCAGACTGTTGTCTAGCAGTATGAATTCTTCCTCTGAAAACGACTTGCTCACCATCATTCTCTGCTGATAAGGTTGAAATTTTGGTTCTCTTGATACCTGTAACTTCGGATGCCTTTGATTGCATTAATGGTTGCTTACCGTAATTATCTTTTGCAGTATCATTGGCAGCAGCTGCAGCTTCTCTAACAGCTTGTTCTTCAGCTAATTGAGCTGCCTTTTCAGCTTTCTTCCTTTCTTTTTCTTTCTCCTTTTCTAACTTCTTTAAAGCTTTTTTGGATAAAGGTTGACCATCTGGTCCTAAAATTTGCTGTTCCTCAGTTAATTTGACTTGTTCGACTTTCTTGGTAACTTCCTCAGTCATTTTTTCTTGGTGGAATTTAATTAACTAGAAAGAGTCACATAAATGGTTAATCGAACTCAAATTTCAACTTTCAATGGACGAAATGTCGAAATTCTCACAAATACGTAAGAAAAAAAAAAGCAGGGCAAGCGAAAATTGAAAATTGAAGAACGTCTATAATTTCATGGAAGTTTCATGGAAAATTTACAATATATGTAAAACATTATAAAAGTAATGTATAGAATAGAATGAAATTAAAAAGAGTGAAGAAAAGAATTATATACATATATTTTCATGGTAATCATTAAAATATAGAGAGGTGTAATTTTAAAGTGTATGTAAAAAGTGAATAATAAGTGACTGTAAATGATGAATTATAATTTATTATTTTCAAGGAAGAAATAATCACCATTTGATTTTTGTTCTTTATCCATTTGAGAATCTAATTTATTAATTCTTGGTCTAAAAGAATTTGGATCTCTTCTAAATGTAACATTTAAATTCTTCAAGAATCTATTACAACCACTTAACAAAGATTCAGCTTTCTTTGCAGTAGCATCAATTGATGGTTGACCTTCAAAAACCATAACTTTATCAGCCATATAAGTTGCCATGATAAAATCGTGTTCAACAATAAAGGCAGTCTTCTTTGAGTGAATAATGAATCTTCTAATAACTTTAGCACAAATAATACGTTGTTCAGAATCTAAATATGCTGAAGGTTCATCAATTAAATAAATATCTGCTGGTTTACCTAATGATAAAACAATTGCAACTCTTTGTAATTCACCACCAGATAAATGTTGAACTTCTTGATCAATAATATCTTCAATCTTTAATGGTTTGATCACATCAGTATTGAATTGAGGATGTAAAAATGATGATCTGATTTTCTTTAAAAATAATTGTCTGACAGTACCGGTGAACTTTGGTGCAATCTTTTGAGGTTTCATTGAAACGTTTAATTCTGGTGCCTTCGAACCTTCGTCAGGTGCAATTGCACCGGCTAATAATTTACAAAGTGTTGTTTTACCTGTACCGTTTTCACCCATCATAACAATAATTTCTGAATCATTAAACGAACCAGCTTCAACGTGTAATTTGAAATCACCCTGAGTCTTAACCATATCAGGATAATTGAAGTTACATGATTGTTCAATCAACATATGATCAGATGCATCTGTTAATCTGAATTGTAAAGATTCTGTTCTGAATCTTAAATTTTCAGAAGGAATATGACCATCTAAAAAGATATTAATACCTTCTCTAACAGATGCTGGGAATGAAACAACACCATAAACAGATGGAACACCATATAAAATACAAACATAATCAGATAAGTAATCTAAAACTGATAAATCGTGCTCAACAACAATGGTATAAACTTCGGTATCTGATAATGATCTAATAATTAATGCAGCATTTAATCTTTGTTTGACATCTAAATATGATGATGGTTCATCAAACATATAAACATTTGCCTTTTGAATACATGTCATTGCAATTGCGAATCTTTGTAATTCACCACCAGACAACTTTGAAACATCTCTCTTCAAAAGTTTTGTTAAGTCAGTCATTCTAATGATATCTTTAATAGAATTTGTATTTGTACCCTCAGATCTTGCCTTTAATAATTCACCAACTTGAGTTAATGGTCCCTTAATGGCCCTTGGAATATTATCGACATATTGAGGTTTAATGATAGCTTTGATATTTTCTTCTAGAACTTTTGTGAAGTAGTTTTGTAATTCAGAACCTCTGAAATGTTTAATAATTTCTTCCCAATCAGGTGGATTATCGTATTTACCTAAATTTGGTTTTAATTTACCAGATAAAATTTTTAAAGCAGTTGATTTACCAATACCATTGGTACCAACTAAACCTAAAACTTGACCTGGTCTTGGCATTGGTAATCTATGTAATTTAAATGAATTTGCAGAATATCTGTGGGTAACTTCACTTTCTAAATTGGTTGGTAAGTTGATAATTTGAATAGCACCGAATGGACATTTCTTTGTACAAATACCACAACCTATACATAAATTTTCAGAAATAAATGCAAGCTTACTACTTGGCGTAACTTCAATACATAATTTACCAGTTTTGACAACTGGACATGATTTCCGACATTCCTGACGACATTTTTTTGGCTTACATTTGTCATCTGAGACAATAGCAATACGTAAATTCTTACCACTCATGATTTAAGATTTGTTTAAGGTTTCGGTTGTGTTTTGATGGAGTTGTGGCGTCGACAACACAAAAGGAATTGAACATATCACGATCCTTTTTCATTTCCAGTCTCAAAACTTTTTTCAGATTTTTCATTTTTTTCACGACTTTTGTTTTTTTTCTGTGAGGAAATTCAAAAAAACAAGGAATTATGAAAAATTAAAAATTTTCAATTTCCAATTAAATTTCTCCAAATGTAAGCGGTTTTAACGCGACGACCGACGTATCCCTGTATTTTAACAGTTGGATTGAAAATTCACTGACAGAGATGTATACCGAACGTCATACAGAGGAGAATAACAATTATATAAAAAACAATTGAAGGTAAATAAACTAATATAATTATTAAATTTTAATCTATAGTAAGTTATACAATTTGAATGATCTATGGAATGGGAAAACCACACTGTGGATTTGGAAACATGTTTTTCATCTACACAAGAACTATAAGTATAATAGTTATTATTAATAAATATATGAATACTTGAAAACTCATAATTGAGTTATTAAAGCCCTTTAATGATTGTAAATTAGTTATTCCTGGTACTCTAAGGTTTGACCCAGCACCAATCATTTTACTAGTCTTGAGTGTTGAAACTAATGATGTAAATCCATAAATTGATGAAGTTTCGGTTACCATCGAATAAGTCCGTGTCCCTCCAACAGTTGGTATACCTTCAGTAGTTTGTAAATAAATTTCACCATTCGAAATGAAGACTTCCGTAGACTGATTTATGGTATCTGTTAAAACAATAGATTTTGGAATTGTTAGAGTTAAGCTTGAAACTGCTGTATATTTTGTTGCATATGGGATTGTACCGGATTCAATTGCATATAAGTTATTTGATTCTGTAATGTCTGTAACTAATTGATCGTCAGAATAAGTAACGGTTGTAACATAAATTGATGATGAAATTGTGACTTTTGATGTTAGTTCCAGCGTCAAACTTACATCACTATTCATTAATGTTGAAAAGCCATGAGTTTTGCTTGATGGGGTGATCATACTTTCTGCAGTAACAGCACGCTTAACTAATAATGTATCATTATAAACATCATCATCATCATCTTTTTCAGGACTTTCATTAAAATCATTATTTCTTGACTTCTCTTGAAGATTAGTAATAACTATATCTGAATCTTCTAATTGATTCTTCAATTGAGACATTGCTAATTGTTGATTTTCATTATCAATGGCTAAATAAATATTTTTCAAGAGTGGTGTACCCATTAAGGAATAACCAATTCTATAATCTGGTAAAAACGCTAAGTTACAAGCATCATCACCATTTTCAAAAACCAACGCAGTTTGATTGAATGATGTTGGATATAAAAATTTTGAAATTGGAATATGAATTGTATAATTACCTAATAATAGATTAATTGTACCCGAATTTCCAACTGAACAATCAACCAACCATCTGTCCAAGTCTGATGAATAAACAGCATTTAACTCAACTGCCATTTCAACTAGTGTTGAATATGGAATAAAATTATAATAATATCGTGAATCAATAACTGCAGGTTTTGGATACGTAGAAATTGAAGTTCTGTCATTATAAGAATTAGAAAATGTAATCGATTGACCTGTTGCATTTGATGATACTCCCCAACCAAAAATAGGGAATGCAGGAATTGAATTTGATAAACCATCATTTTGTGAAACAATTTGTTTAGTTTCATCAAGCACTGGCACAAAATCAAAAAGTGCCATTTCTGTTACTATTTCGTAATTAGAATTCAATGCTTTGCCAATATTATTTTTATTAATACCACCCAAAATTAATCTTGGGGATGAGTCACTTTCATGGTTTAACAATAATGAATATGAATTTGTTTTGATTATATTATTAATAACAAAATTTGAAATAAAATTTTTTGTATAACTGTAATCACTTTGGGATGAACCAAGTGCAAGAGAACCAACTCCAACGCTTGAAAAGTTTGAATAAACAAATGGCACTTCCATTAACTCCAGTGTTACTAATTTATTATTATATCTGAAAGACATGACAAAGTTATCAACCGCCCAAACACCTGATACTAAAATACCAGATATAAAATTTTTAAGATAGCTGGTTGCATCAATAAGGCTAACAACAAGTTCATCATAAATATTATAGAAATTAGAGCTTATTGATTCAAAAATGTTAAAAACGCCTAGACTTGCACAACTTTGAACAAATACTGAATCAGCCATATTAACAGTCAGTGCAGTAGCAGTGGATGGCGATGAAGCTGTTGGAATTAAAAAATTGGAATAATCAGATAGTGTTGTGGTTATTTGATTTATAGAAGTTGCAGAACATGCAGTGAAAGAACCATCAGCTGGAATCCAAACATCACCCTGAACAACATCTAATCGCAAACCAACAAGTTGTTGATTTTGACCTATTTCAACCGGATAATCAAATAATAATCCGTTTCCCTGAAAGAATTTCAAGATCGGCAATGAAGCTGTTGAAAATTCGGAATATTTATCAGCATTTAAAACATTTGTTGATTGCTGTGATGATGTATATTCAGTTGTATTTGCAAATGAATATGGCAGTATATGAATAATTATGAAGAATAATTTTATTAAGAATGTTAACATCATTAATCTATTTACGGATTCAAAGATATGATGCAAATGGTAGTAATAATACAGTTAAAGTATATGTGCCTTAATTTTTGTGTGACTGATAAAAATATTTATTCTTTGAGTATACAACTTTGTTTTTCCGATAAGTTCGATGTATAAGTAGTTTAGATGTGGAGCTAAATTTGTTATTTTATTTTTTTGTAAAAGTTAACTTGGAACAAAAAGTGAAACGAATGAAAGTTACTAGGATCTATTAAACAAGAGAAGTAGTTGAACGTAAATGGATATTGGTTTTAAGTAAGTAAGTGAAAGATTTTAAAAAAGAGGAAAAAGAAAAACAGCAAATTGGCACGAGTATAAGGGGCTTCAGTTGATCTGTAAAGTTCAATTGAAGTTATAAATAGAACAGGAGGTGAAGCTTTGTGCCAGGGAGATAGTTGATAGCGTGGAGTAGCTTAGAGAGGACTAGATAATAGCTGAAAGTGTGGCCGTTTCGAATCTAGAGGTGCACTATCAACAATATACCGTAAACAGCGTGCGCTAACTAAAACTTTAAAAGAGGGTTTCTGGAAATGTCAGTTGTAGCTCAGATGCAGATTCAGGTTACGTTACGTTGTAGGAGATTTTCGATTCTCGAATAGTATTTGGCTTCCGGTTTTGGCGTTTGGAGCGTGTGGCAATTGTTGTTACGTCATTTTGCCAGTGCCGCGTCGATCGGCGCAACACTTCATCATACAAGTTACAACTCTAAACCACTAAGATTAAAACTAAAACTAAAAATACAGACTAATAAACAAACAAATAAGTAATATAAAATAATGTACACGCTTCAGCTCCATTGAAAACTCAAAAGTCTCCATCAAGGGTAGGGTATTCTTCCTCAACTGAACTCATTTGCACCTGATATATCTTTTGTTGATTTTGTTTATTCTGCAGAGCCTGTTGATTCTGTTGATTTTGCTGTTGTAAAATTTGATGCATTAAGAATTGTTGTAAATCAACATCAATATTATTATCAATTGGTGGTAAAGTATTCAATGCTGACCTTGTTATTGGAGTTATTGGAGTATCCGAACTGTTTGGTGAACTATCTATATTCATATTATTACTAGAATTATTTGAAAATAAGTCGTAGATCCCTTTTTTTAATAACATTGAACTCACTAGATCGTCTTGTATTGGAACTCTTTGAAATTGATGTGGATGTTGCTGTTGATGCAGTTGATGAAATTGCTGTTGTTGTTGCTGTTGCTGTTGCTGTTGCTGTTGCTGTTGCTGTTGCTGAAGTTGCTGTTGTTGCTCTTCTTGTTCTTGCTGTTGTTGCAAGATTCGCATTTGCTGTATTTGTTGTAAATGTTGGATCTTTTGTAGTTGTTTTAATTGTTCTAATTGTTGTAAGCGTTGAATCATTTCTGCTTCCTCCTGTTTTTGTTTTAGTGCATTTACTATATTTGTCAACTCTTGTTGTTTTAATAACAACTGCAGTGTTTCATTATCAATTAATCTTTGTGTTTGTATTTGTTGAGAACCATTAATGTTACTGCTGCTATTATTCAAAATGAATGATGTTGGTGAAGAGGTAACACTTGAAGGACTTTGTAAATAATTACTATTATTGGGATTGATAAAGTTTGAATTAGGAGCATGCTCGTTTTTGGCTATAACAACATTATTAACATTGTTGTCTACTTCATTCTTACCAGTTAACTGAACATTTTCATCAATATTGTTAACATCCAAAAATTTAGAATGTTTGCCTGTCTTCTTCTTACCAATTTTTAGATTTTTTATATAGTCAATTGGTAAGCCAGGACATAAACCCATTTCAATGTGGCGTTCAACCCAAATTTCATTGTTTAAAAATTTTTCGCCACAACTCCCACACCAACCTGGCATACCAGTTCTTTTGCTCGATTTAACGCCTGGTGGATATTTAAAATGCCTTGCCTTCAAATGAGTTTTAAATGTATCACGTCTTGAAAATCCACCAGTTTGATGACATTTATTCTCTGACGATTCATGATAAAACGGACAATGGTAGGCTTTATTTGATGAATGCTTCTTTAAATGACGTGTTAAATAACCTCTAATTCTAAATTTTGAATCACAATGTGAACATTGATACCATTTTTCTGGATCAGAAATATCATTTTCTAATCCCTCAGAATCATCATTTGTTTCATTTATTGATAAATTTGATCCATTTGAATGATTCGAGCTATTAGATTTGTTGGATGATACAGGCGATAATGAAACAAAACCATTTTTTATATTATTAACATTTTTGTCATTATCATGGTTTTTACTATTAATACTGTTGACATCATTTTTATTTGGTGAAACGGTATCTGACTTTGGTGTTAATTGTTGGATGTTTGAATAAGGAATAATATTTTCTTCACTAGAATTAGTATTATTGTGATAATGTGAGCTTGGGTTAAAATCAGTTGATGTACTATCAGAGTTCGGATCTCTATCAAAATTAGAAGTAGCACTCATATTAGAATTTGCATGTAATCTAAACTCTAATTCACCATGTTGGTTTTTTAATGGTAAAAAAAAGGATTCTACATTGGTACTACATTGAGTAACATTTGTATCTTCAGTATTTGCACTTGAAAAGTCGGAATTGTAAATATTGTCGATATCTTCAATTCTAGATTTCTTGTTATTACTTTCATTTTCATTTGAAGTTAAATTTTTGACAAATTGAACAGTTGTGGGAAATAACGATTCACTATCCGATAATGAAGATGCATCATCAGTGTGTTCTTCCTTCGATGTTTCTCGTAAGTTGAAATTGGACTTTGGTGCGGTAGTCTTGTCGGTTAACCCTTTAACAATAAATAAAGAAGACTGGAAAAGTGTTGTAAATATGTAATTAAACGGAGAAACTATTAAATGGAAACAATACCAGAATCTTGAAGGTAGGTAGGAGACGGCAGCACTGAACATGATAGGATGCTTCTCTAAGTGTATATATGTATAGATATCTGTATGTTTATGTAAATGTTTGCGGGTGGTAGATGTGACGTTGGTCTCTAAAGCAAAAGTCGAAGATGTTCAACCAAGAAATCTCTAGCATCAGCATCACACTCCCAGGCAAAAAAAAATCAAAAAAAAACACAAAATCTGGGAACTGAAAAAAAATCAAAAAATCAAAAAATCAAAAAATCAAAAAATCAAAAAATCAAAAAATCAAAATCATCAGAATGAATTTTGCAAACGCATTGTCAAAATTGATTGAAAACTAATTGTCCCCCCATTTTTTTTTCGCACAATTTCCAGTTTCCATCAGAGGGCACCGACCAAACTTAGAAGTTGGATTCTTTGCAATGGGAAAACGATGAGCGGGGAAAGACAGAATGCAGCAATGGCTCAAAGAGGAAGGTCCTGCCGATACAAAACGGTTTCAAATTATTACCACATTGGGAACCACAAGATGCTTTACATATTATACATTATTACAGATTATCTTTTGCACGATCCATTCCCAATTAACACATCTGTCTTGAGGTAATCCCAACAAATGCTGAAATTTTTCTATGTCGTTTCCATGTTGGAAATATAGATAAACCGATTGATCTTCTTGTATTTGAGATGCTATTTGTTTCATTATTTCAAAATTGTCCTTCAAAATTAACGTTTCTTCAAATCCAATATGCTTGAATATCCATAACAATGTTCCCACATTCACCGGTGTATTCATATTGGTCTTGTGCACTTCGCCATCATTGTCATCTGCATCACTTTCTTCATCATATTCACTTTCTTTCGTATGTTCTTCTCTCCTATTGCCGTGGTCGTTATTCCTAACTTTTCTTCTTTTTTGTGGTGGCCCTCCATCACTTTTAATTTTAGCTCCTCTTTTTTTGAGTATTTCAATTGTTTCATTTATTATAATTATTCTCTTTTTATTGAATAACTTATTTAATGTCATTTGTTGGTCTAGTTTCTTACCCAACTTCCAATTATCGTAAAAGTGAAAAACATCAGCACCAATAGAGCAATTTAATTTGCTGCATTCTCCAGCAATCAACTGAAACTTCATCCATTCGTTTCTCCAATTTTGTAAAAATTCCTTATTATTCATACACTTTTTAATTAATTCTAGATGTAGAACCGGCCATTTTAAACATAGGCATTCTAAATATTTCAATGTCCTTGAATGTCTAGTTGACAATACGCATGCAAATTCAAAATCTTTAAGACATTCCTCCAGTTCAACCGTAATCCCTTCCTCTTTTTCCGATTTACGGTTGAAATTGATTTTAAAGTAAGTGGATTCATTTTCTAAATTTTTAAAATTTCTAAAGTTTTTGTCGGATTTAATTTCATTTGCTCCATTTTCATCATAGTTATTCATACCGTTGATCATTGTCATTTTGGCTTTTCTAGGAGATATATTAATTCCATAATTAATTCTTTTATTTCTACTATTATTTTTATTGACGTTCTTAAATCTAATTATATCTTCAAATCCTGATTCTTGCAACACAACACCACCTTGGGATTGAATAAACGCTATGATCAATGGTAAGTTATCTTTATCCTTCTGATGTCTTGGTGTATTATTTCTGGAGTCCCCATTCGATGATCCAATCCTCGAATGATTACTTAATCCTGTAACTATAAATAAACATTTAAAGAATGATCCTCTTAAATTATTTATAAAGCTTGCTGTCTTTGTTCTTACATCTATAGTTTTATTGGCTAGTAAATTATTAAGTAAAGTGTCGTCTGGATTCAGTTCAATATTTGGTATACTTCCCTTGCCTAATGAATGAAATTTATTTAATTGATATTCAATATATTTATTAAAATCTTCTTGTTTATTAAATAATTTAAATTTATAGTTTTTTGAAATGGAACCAGTCAGATAGATATCATCAATTGAAACTTCAATTTCTTCATTAAATCTATTGTTATTGTTATTGTTATTGTTATTGTTATTCATCAGTTTTTTCTTTTGAATTAGTAACTTATCATATCCATCAAGCGTCAAAATCAATTTTCTAAAATCATTGAACTCATATTCTTTAGATTTTTTCAATCCTGTAATCATATAATTGCATTTTCTATCATTAACATATTTAACCGTATCTCCAATTGTAAAACAAATTGGTGCATAAATCTTCGAATGGTCGAGTACAATCTCGTCATTTTTATGTTTAACTGTAACGTAAACGTTATCTCCTGTTTGTGTGATTGCAATGATACGACCCGGTGTCCTTAACGACTCATTCATATAAAATATATGTTCACATTCTAAAACATCATCAATTGAAAAATCTTTATTGATTATTTCTCTTTCAATTACTTCATCATCGTTAAGAGCATTTAGAATATCTTCGTTTTCAAGTCCATCTTGGTTTTCACTTTCTTCTGAATTTCCGTCTTTATTTAAAACTTCATTTAGTTTCTCTATAACACTATGCTTTGATTTATTTGAAAGTTTCGGAATATTATTAGTAGCAGTGATGTTTGATTTGCGTTCGAATCGTAAAATTGGAGTTGATGTATTCTGATTTGATTTATTATTTGAATTACATAATGATTGTTTGCTTTCTGGTTTGTTAATTTTTAACGTATCCATTTCGATATCAATTTTACTTACAGAAATATTACTGGTATTTGGGATTTCTAAAACAGTATAGCTATTCTTCTCGCTATTTTGTGTATTTTCTACATCAAAATTTTGAACCAAATCCAAAGGTGAAGAAATGTGGTTTAAATCAATATCAATACCCATTTCGTCTTCTTTCTCCTTTTTATCATTTTTACTGAAATTTGTTTGATTATTACTGACATCTCCTTGATTAAATTTAACAGTGTCTGGAATATTCAATTCTGAGCTAAGTTCATTATCAAACGTATCATTAGGTTCACTTGCAGTAATTTGCAATATGTTCCTTTCTTCTGTTTCCGTTTCTTTATCATCGGCAATTAATGGTGATACTGTAACTAGAGAATTAGCAGATGATGATGTTCTTGCCTGTAATTGACTTTGTGTTTGATTTTGTGATTGTGGCTGCGATTGCGATTCCTTTATCAAGAAAGTTTGTAATATGTTTCGACCAACACGAATAGCATCTTCATCATCTTCATCATCTTCATCACCGTCTTCTTCTTCTTCTTCTTCTTGTTCCTCTTTAATATCCATTTCATTATTTTTCTTATCTCTCATTGGTTTTTCCTGTTCTTCATCATCTTCCTCTATAATTAAAGATTGAGAAAAATTATCAATCACTTGAGTTTCTTTCATTATATCATTAGGTATACTATCAGAATTATGAAATGATCCGTTATTATTCCCTATATTATTAGTTGACCCCAAAATAATCTTTTCATTATCGCTTTCACTATCCGATAATTCTTGTGTTGTTCCAGGAAAAAATTTATCGTCCGGTATATTATCATTTTTTACTTTCTTCTTTTGGATATTGATGCCTTTCTCGATAATAACTTTTTCATCAATTTTTAGATCAGATTGTGGAATTTTCAATGTATCTTCTAAATTCTTATTATTAGCATCACTATTACTATTATCAGCTATAAGTAGTTCATGAGTTTTGGTTTCATTCAATACTGTTTGGTTGCATTTCATGCCATTACTTAAAATAACATTCTTATTATTATTAACATGTTTTTCTTCATCGCCATCATTTTCTCTATCTATCAAAAAAGCAAAACTTTGGAACCTTTTATTATTTGTGTCTTCATCCCTTATCAAGAAGTATTGATCGTCATCATTGTCATTATAGTTGTCTTCAAATTTTGATCTTTGTTCTCTTGATAGACGATTTGCTTCTTCATGAATATTTCCATCTGCTTGTGTTGCAATATTATCCAGTTTTTGAGTTTCTTCTGTACTATTTTTTCTTCTTATTGTTGGCATTAAATTGAGCTTTATGCTTGATTCATCAACCATTGAATTTTCGTCATTCGATTCATCATCTGATCTCCTTATATCAATGACTAATCCAATATTAGAGGTATCTAACTGTTGATATCCATACCCATTGACGTTATACTGCTTTTCCTTTAACGCTCTAAATTTATCAACTGGATTATTTAATGAGTGATCGAAAAAATCTAGCAATTTTGATGTACTAGAAGTTGATTGTAATCTGTTATTTTTTGATGGTGTTTTGGAAATACTATGTGTTGATACATCTCCTCCCACATCAGCATCAACGTTTTTGCTATTAATATTTCTATCATGGTTCTTTTTACTATCTGGTGTATCATCAAATGGATTTCGAAACTTATTTAACATTGGCGATCCACCATCAAGATTAAGTTCAAAACCTGATGTGTTTGATTGAGCAATTTCACCACCATCATGATCACTATTTTCATACGGGGTATCTTTAAAAGCTAATTCAGTTGAAGTTTTTCTTTCATAAGAATCTGCATTTTGTTTATTTCTATTTACTTTCGTTTCTTTAATAAATTTTTCAAATGTAAAAGATGGGAGCTTACGTGTCAATGTATCATCTAAAACAATCCCAACATTATTTATTAACACCGCATTAGTATCACTAGAATCTGAACCAGCAGTGTTATTCATAGATACCATAAACTCAATATGCAATGTAGACCAACAATTAGAATAATCAAATTAATTTTAGGAATTTCTGATCATAAACAACTTCATCAGATAAAAAAACTTATTGTGAAATTCGAGCATGAATCATGTAATACAAACTTTACAAATGGATAACATATATTGCCTAATTAGGCAATCGCTGTTCTATTAGAAAGAAGGGAATCTTGCCAATTTGATCACAGAATTGAAGTTGCCCCTTGCAGTTTTTAATGAAAGTTGTGTTGTTCTTGCTTAATTGCTCATCTATATTTTATTCTAAAACCAAGTAAGGACCATGAAAGTGACATTTACTCCTATCGAGTCACAAGCCCAATGGGATGAAGTATTTTTAGAGAATATGCTACGTCTAAATCAAAATAAATACATAGATTTGATAAGTGGTGAACAAACTCCAAAAAATATCTTTGAAGTAGGTTTGCTGACGTGTAACTTGGGTAGACCTATCTTTGGTATTAAAGAGCTTATGGTTGCCGTTAATACATGTAATTATGATTTACAATTGGATTTTAACATAGGGTTTGGATCTGTTTTATTGAAATTAGAAAAATATGAGGAGGCTGAAATCACTTTCAATAAATGCATTGAAATGGTACATAAAAGGGATAAACCAAATGCAAAACTCCTCAAACAATGCTTTACATTAAGGGATATGGCATCCGATGAAAAATTAAGAAAGAAAAGAAGTAGCTCCAAAGATATTGAAAAAACTAGTTTAGTTGGTAAATTGTACAATGATTATGAGCTATTGATAAAAAGGGCTAAAGTAATTCAATACATAATTAAAAGTCAAAATATGAAAGTTAATCCTAACCAAGAATTTGCATCACGGTTTTTTTTAACAACAGTTTCTTGCCGTCAAAAATCTTCATTAATTCTTTCAAAGTTTGATTCTAAGGGTGAAGAAGATTTAAAATTATCTGTTGAAACCATTATTGATTTCATTTTGGATTTTTCTCCTTTAATTCTAATAAAACAGTTTATGTCTTATCGGGCAATTGACAAAATTGTTCAAAAAAACCAAGAAAGATTTAAAAAGGTTGGTTTACCTGCAAAAGCTTCTAAGCACAATATAATTGAGTTTGCCGAACTTTTCCATAAAGATAGAAATTATTATCATTTTTTAATGACCACCGTTGAATGTAGAATTATTAAATTAGTTAAACAGTTTTGTTTTACAAACCATGATAATAAAAATTGTGATCAAGATAAGAGTAGCGCTAATAACGCTGAATTGATAATCGGTTTTCAAAATGTCCGTGAGACCTGTGCTTGTATGATTTATGTTATTGATTCAGCCGTCGAAAAGAATATTTTTTCTAAAAAGGAACAAGAAAAATTGAAAAAGATGAAAGCGACGAATGAATTGGATAAAACACATACGTTAAAAAGGATTACTACAGTTTTTGTAATTGCATCTATATATACAATTTTATGTCACAAAAACTATGAAATTATCCAAGAATCTGCTATTAATAATTTTTTAATGCAAATCAAATTTGATCAATTTAAGAAAGATTCTTTTGAATTTAAAAAATGTTTCTTGGTCACAAAAAAGTATAACCTTAAAAAAGTGAATCCATCCGTATTAAAATATGGTTTAATGTATACTAAAGAGGTTACATTATTTTCTAACCTCAAAACCCTTAAATTATCAGATAAAATAGATAAGAAAGATCCTGATTTTCAAATTGTTAATAAAGCAGATGCAGAAGTTTTGTTGTCGTGCTACATTGAGCAATTAAGAATTTCCGAACTTGATAATCCAATTAATATTAGATTAATTAAAAGAATTATGTACTGTGTTTTATTATGTGGAGGTTATCATATTTCAGTTATTTGGGTTTTGAACAGAATTGCGGAATTGTTATTAATTCACAGTAACTTATCGATAATTAGTAATGAAGATGGAGAAGATTATATGTATTCCTTTGGATTTAGTAAATATTTTGATAGATTTGCAAGTGATCTTGATATTATTATTGATAGAATATGCTATGCACAAATATGCGCTGAAACTTTAAGTTTTAGAGATACAACAGATGGAACTTTAAAAAATATTCAACAGCAATATTTATATGAAACTGGACATCGTTGTTTACTACCACAAGCTCTAATCAATAACAATAAAGAAATTTTATTTTTACCTGAATACTGCACCTTTATTGAAGACGGTAATACACTTATAAAAAACCTAAGAAATCAATTTCCCGGAATATTTTCTGGTAAATCAAGTTCAAGTGCCAAACAAAATATCTCCACTCTAAAAGGTATCTTGGTTTTGCCAAGGGAATCTATTTATGAATGCAGAAAAAAGAGTGATGCTTTAATTGAAGGAATATTGAACGGAAGTACGATTTTACTGAGTGAAATTAAAAAATCTCATGTTGCTAGAAAAATATTACAGGACGCAGCTGGTCAACATACTTTCATACTGGTTCTACAGAAAACAATCGACGAAGAATTTTTAAACCGGGAGAGGGAAAGAAACATGGATTCCGAAAACAAAGAAGAAGTGATAAAAAACAAGGTGCTGGAGTGGGCTCTGGAAAATGAAAAAAAAGATGAAAGCGAATGGAAATGGAATGATGTCTACACCATGAGCTTGACAGTAGATTAGAATATTTTATATAGTTTTTTGTATTTTCGGTAGTTTTTTGTCGTTTCGTGTCAAAACGTTAGTTAGCTTACATCGTACCACCATGTCGGATACTGAGGTGGAGTCTGTTAATACAATGGCTTCTTTAAGTTACGAAGAGGTGATGGAAAATATCCAGGACTGTGCCAAGGAATGTGCAGAAAGTGGCGATTTTATTAGCTTTTCCACCATGTTGGATATTTATTTACATGATTGGGAAGCATATTCCGTTGATGAAAGACTTGAATTGATGGAATTGTTGACAAATTTATTGAGTGCTAACAAGAAACTTTTAGCCGAAATTGGATGGGATTTGCCGCCGTTATTATTATCATTTCTTGATTGTGAATGGCCAGTTAGATTTGGTTTAAGAGAATCCAGACAAGTAGTTGCACTTTATAAAATATTCAATCTACTTGCAGAATACGGAAGTTCAAAGGAGTTATTGCTAACGTGTTCAGAAGAGATTAAAAATATTCAAGAGCCAGAAATCAATAATTGTGATGAGTCACAAATTAATGAACTTGCAACTACAATCGAGGATGAATACAAACAAAAATTTGATAATGATCCTGAGTATTTTAATGAAAAGGTTAAATATTATTTAGACTATAGACCAAGGAATATTGTTCTCATTAAATTTCATGTTCTTTTTGAGTGTATGAAATGCTGTATTGAAAGAATCAAAACTATTTATCCCTCAAAGTTTTTAGGTATAATTGTTTCTAGTGTTTTGAATTTTATGAACAATGCTCCTGAAATTTCTGCTAAAATTTCAGTTTTGAGGACTTTATATTTGTTTATTCGAGATTATACTCCACCTGAAATTCCTGAAGAAAATTTTGTGAATGAAGAAAATTCAGTTAAGGATTTAGAAAAAGTTTTTGAAGATGAATGTTATTTACAGGGTAAATTAATTAGATTCTTATTCGATTCATTAGTTGAAAAATTTACTCATTCTTATGATCAAATTTTAGTTTCAAAACTATTACCTACATTAGCAAAGGTTAATCATAATGAGATGGGTAACAAGTTTTGGGAATTGGCTGATCGTTTAATAGCATTGTCATTGTCACTGGATATAAATGCAGTAGAAGGTCTTGTTAAAGAAATTGAAACTAATGATCAATTATTTAGTCAGAATAAAGATAAACTGAAAACCGTTGAAGATATAATTAGACTTTCAATTATATCATATAATAATTCATCATTTAGAAACAAAAATCCAACAGAATTACCAATTTCAAATACATCCTTAATCTTCCTCTATACATACTCAAAATATTCCGAAAATGTAAATATAACCCTACCTGATTCAATTTCAATTATTAAACTAATTGAATTTCAATTAAAAATTTTAATACCCTTTACGGTCAATTCCAAATTGACAAATTTGACAGTTGTTGGATATTTAATGATTGTAACTATTTTACAAATCGAAAAAAATAAATTTATTGCAACTGTTAAAGAGTTTGGTGACTTGAGGATAAAACTATTAATCTTGACATACTTACAAAATTTAGCAGCTGTTATTTCAAATTCTAATTCAACGGGTAAAGTTATTTCAAAATTATATCAAAAGTTCTTGAAAAAATTCTTACAGCATTTACCTGATGATTTAAGTTATGAATATATTATTGACACATTAAAAAGTTGTCCGTTTGAAGATAATATTGTTTTGGTTTTATCAATTTACAAAAACCTAGTTTTAGATCAAAAATTTGATGATGAAAGGTTAACCAAAGATTTGGCAAAAGTGAAAATTTCAAATACTAAAAAAATTGATACTCATCGTAGTGATAAAAATGCTGATAATAATAGTAGTGCTGCTATCTCTATTGGTGATAGCAACGATAAAAGAGCACAACCTCCAGCGTTACCTGAACGGTCAAATATAAAGAATTTCATTTGCTTTACAGAATTAAGACAAAATGAATTTTTAGAAGTTTTTGAAGCTTGTGTTTTGGAAACTTTTGTTACATCAGAACAATCGAAAAAGTTAGAACTTGATTTGTTAAAAGCAAACAAATTGTTGAACTTTTTAAACTTTATTGATAACATAAACTTTGAACATCGTAATAAAGTTGTTTCAGTTCTAGAAAGACTTAAGAATTATATCTCAATTTTTTCAAATGATCGATCTGACTATGATCAAAAGGTTTCAATCGTTTTGGAACTAACTTTAATTTCTGTTAATAACTGTATAAAGAAAAATTCATAAAAAAAAAATGTAATTTATTCACCCCTTTTATGTTATTTATATATTTACCTTTATAAATACTAATGACTATTAAGTCTTGTTGAATGCATAGATCATGGATTGTTGAACGCTTAATACGAAGATAAGAATATACAAAAATTGATATCAAAAAGAAACAAAAAACAAATATAAACAAAATAATGTTGCACAAAAATCAAGACATACTAATAAGAAAGCATAAAAAAACAAAAAGAATATGTGCAATTTACAGATAATTAACTGCTTATCACTTATTGCTTAAATCCTTTTGCCAAATCAACATCTTTCAAATCGCTTATTTTACCCAAGAATTTTCTGCTCTTGAGTGGACTTTCCAATTCCATTTTAGATAATCTATCGGTATCACCATTACCTAAATCTAAATTATTACTGGCTCCATTATTATTGCCATTGTTTGGATCTAAAGGAGTCGAAAATTGCACATAGTTCCATAATGCAGGTGATGAATTAACTGATGGTGGTTCTAAATTTGGTCTTAGAATATTCCTTTCTGGAGTCATTAGATCCATTCTATGAAACATTTTTTTGGGTGATGTTAATGGATTATCCTCAGTTTGCGTTCTAATTAGGGGAATTTGGTATGATCGTCCCAATCCATCATCACTTTGTTTATTAACTCGTGATAAGTTAATATTCGTGTTGTTGTTATTATTATTATTATTATTGCTGCTGCTGCTGTTGTTGTTGTTGTTGTTGTTATTGCTGCTGCTGCTGCTGCTGTTGCTGCTGCTGCTATTGTTGTTGCAGCCACTGCTGCCGTTGCTACTAATATTGCTATTTTTTTTATTGCTATTAATATTACTATTATTATCAGTGTTTGAATTTAAATTTTTGTTATCATTATCATTGTCATTATCATTGGTATTAATATTGGTAGCAATAATATTGCTACTGTCATTGTTATTGTTATCGTGGTTATTGCTGTTCTCGTTCTTACTAATATTGTTTGTATTATTGTCAGTAAGTGCTGGTGTCATTGAAATACTACGCAAAAGCTGGTCTGATGTATTAGCAGTATTTAAACCACTTACTAAACCACTTGATAATTTTGGATCATTATTTAAATAATTAATTTCTGGTATGCTCATAGTTTTAATGGGTGATGTTAAAGCTGAATTTTGGTCATTCTTTAATGGTAAATAATTCATTTCATGTTTATTAGGAGAAATGTTAGGTAAACCATATAAATGGTTTGGCAAATGTGAATTATTCTCGGAAATACTACTGAATGCTTCATGAGTATCATGATTAGGACTTTCTCTACCCTTTGGTAATGCATTATTTTTAATTAAATGTAATTGGAGTTGTCTGGAAACACTTGTGCCTCTTCTGATTTTATTCAAACTACCATCTTCCCATTTCTTCAAAAATTCATTTCTGTAAGATTCACTGATTTGCCATTTCATACCTTTTCCTGGTTCATTCGGTTTCCTTGGAACCTTTTCAAATGCTTTATTTAATGACAAATTATGTCTAATTGAATTTTGCCATCCTTGCTTTGTATGCCTATAGTAAGCAAAATGATTTGATATCCAATCATAAATCTCAGATAATGATAGAATACCTTGCGGGTTTGATAATATTGCTTGAGTGATCATTGTTGCATAAGAATATGGAGGCTTCAAATCTTTCGCATCATCTTTGGAATAATCCTGATCATTCGAACCAGCATATGGATGTAAAGCAGAAATACCTTCTTGTAACTGGAATGCTTTAACTTGATTATTAACGATATCAGACTTTGAACTTGAGTCATTACCGCCTATATTCAAACAACTGTTATTTTTTATATTATTAAATTTAACTTTTTTGTTATTTAATAGGTAACGGAATGCATCGGGAATAACAGGAGTTGCGTCAGGCAAAATAAACATCATTTGAGTACCACCGATATCAATAATATTACCAGATGATAAGTCGTAAGGGGTATTTGGAGACAAATTTAGTCTAATGCCATTAACCTTTAAACCATTTCGACCTAAAATAAATAACTGCCATTTTCTTTCAGATAAATGATATTCGATTGAAGCGTGTTTTCTTGAAACAACTTTTGATGGACCCAAATCAATATCAATTCTTTCAACATTTGTTGGGACATTAGGATTTGAATATACCTCAGCATTTCTACCAATTGAAATTTTTAAATCTTTGACATAGTAAGTCCAATTACAACCTGCAATTTTGGCATAAGCTTGGACTTCATTACCCACAATTGCTTCATTGTTATAATATCTTGAAACATAAGTTGGAACGTTATCTGCTGGTGTAGCCAAACGGCCAATAACATGATTGATATCCTCAAGAGAATCCTCATAAACCTGTTGAGATGATGATGCCGAAACAGAGATATTAGGGAGATTATTATTCAATATATTTAAATTGTCATTGATATTTGGCAAAGTTGTGCTGTTGAATGATCTTTTTCTGTCGGTCATTATTGTGCAATCTTTTTAACTTAATTAACTTTTCTTGAATTATGGAATATATATCTATATACAGTTAATGAATTATTGATACAACTAAGTTGTAAGATTTTCAAGATTGAGTTGAAGTAAAATCAAATAAATAAAGGGGATCCAAATAAAATAATTGGTTAACTTTTTCTTCTTGAAATGAACTGAGCTAGAAGGGATTGTGAAGCTATGACTAAAGAAAGTACCTCACTAACTAACTTATAAATTAATAGTTGAAGAATATAAAATTTTGAGGGGTATAAAGAGTATATTATATAATCAGTCAAAGATTGAAAATATTTAATCAAACTTCTGTGGCCAGTTGTGTGTCTGGTGAATGTGTCTAAAATGCAGTTGGAACTTACAGAAAAAATACGAACTCACATAAAGAGCATCAATGTAAACAGTGAAAACAAAACAAACAAAAACAAAAAAATAAAAATCATCAATATTATTCACGCCAAGTGTGTTGGTGTACGGGTTTCCAATGATTTCATAAAAGGATTGATTTTTGAAGAAATTAGTCCATATGTGATGAGAATGGATTGGAAACGGTATTGGATGATTGTGTGAAGGTGTTAGTATTGCTGTTAACATTGCTGTTAGAGTTGTTGTGATTTTGCAGAAGCATTTCAATGTTTTCTTCGTCAGAATCAGAGGAGCTGCTTTCACTAAAGGAATCATCATGGCCGACACTTGAGAAAGGATCTATTATAGTTTGGTTCTTTTTGTCAACTAAAGCTCCGTATCTTGTAGGAACACTTGGGATGGCAGCTTTGGATAAACCAATGTTCAATTGTATATCATTATTGTCATCACCATCACTTTCTTCTTCAAGCGTATAGTTTGATCTTACACTTCTGGCTTTTGAATGAGTCAAACGAACATTACCTATCTCTTCTTTTTCTTCTGTAATATTGCCATTTTTCTCATCTGGTAACTGAAGGTTAATATTGATTGGGAAATTAGATTCCGTATCAACATCGTCTTCATCATCCGAATTTTCAAACTTACTGCTGCTTCCTTTATCATCAAAATTATAGTCATCCTGTTTTATTACAACTAATGTCGGGTTACCAGCTCTTGTAGCAACGTTACCACCATGAAAAGATGCATTTTCTAAATCACTAAAATATGTTTCCTTTGAATAAACACTCATACCCTTACTGTAGATTGAAGCTGCTTGTCTCCTCGTGTTCCTTCTATTAGCTCCAATAGTTGGTGGTCTCGTGGGTCTAACACTTGTAACGCCGGGAACATATCCAATATTCAATACATTTGAGGCTTTGGTTAACACTGAATTTGTCATTGTTTGTAAACTATTTTGTGACATTCTTTTTTCATTTGGATAATTTCTTCTTCTATCTGCTCTAATTTTTCCTCCATTTGAATTCCTTAGATCCCCAAGTTCATCATCAGCCTCGTTACCACTATTTTGATTATCATCGTAATCATCATCATAAAATCCAGCCAATTCCTTCATTTCTTCGTTGATACCGAATTCATAATCAATATTAATACGATTTTTATATTTTCTAAAAAAAAAGTAAATACCACCGATTAGCAAAATGAAAAATAATCCACTTAAGGCACCAGCAATCCCACCGACTTGCGCAGAACTTAAAGATTTTGATGTGGATGTCGAATTAACATTGTCTGAAATATTCAGGCAATAAGTAGTTGGACATTCGGCACATGTTTGTGTAGTCATTGCACACTGTTGATTTTTTTCGCAGACTGGACATTCTGGTGTGGTAGAGCAAACAACACAACCATTTGAATCTAAATCAACATCAGCTTTATGGAATGTAGCTTTAGAATCTCCTGTTAAAACCAAACTTGGATTCTCTCTTCTTTGTAGAAAATATGAAGGTTCTAAGATTTGCATATTCAAACTTTGTTTGTGGGTAGTAATAAATGAACGAAACACTGGTGGAAAAAACGCAAACTAAGACAAAGCCAAGATCATATCAATATCCGACTGTAACTTTTAATATATTGATAGGGAGAGCGTGTCTCAGTTTTTCACTTTCTACTCCTGAAAAGTATTCCCAAAGAAAAGAAAAAAACTAATTTTGCATTAAAAAATTTAGTGTCAAAAATAACTGCTCTCACTCAGAGTCGAACTGAGGATCGCTACATTACTAGTGTAGCGCCTTACCAACTTGGCCATAAGAGCTGTTGTTCAATTTAAAATTATTTGAACTTACTTACCATTTTAAAACGAAAATGAGAATATCATTGTATAGATTTTTAATTGACTTTTAAGATGTATTTAGGAATTTTCAGAAAGAATCATAGTAGTTATCGTGATAATAATAGTGTATTACATTGTTATAGTGTAAATATTGTCGAAATAAAATCTGATTAGTCAATTAAAATTTGGTACGATGTAGTGGGACCCATCTATATTATAACAAGAGTTAGTTTATCTATAGAAGGAGGTATTTCTCCTGATGTATTTCATAATTATTTATTAATATATATGTTCATTTATGATTCAATTAACACCTACTTATAATATAATCATGTATCATATTATTGGAGTTAGTACATTACAAAAGAAAGGAATAATCAGAATATCTATAAAGAGCTATAGTGTTGATTTTGGTATGTGGTATTACTTTGTCATAGTGTTACAGCTATTCTATAAGTTTGTGATTATCCCAATTACTGAAATATATTTTCTAGATGTCGCTGCCTCTATAAAGGGCACGAGTTCCCGTTTCTAGTTTAATTGCGTGAATCTTATTTAGTTACTTTCAACAGCATTTTATCACCTTTTGAGAGAGCGCTGCCAAAGCCAGATATATCACCACTTTAGCTACTACACTTATTCTTTGATTTGCATACAAAATGTATTTTTTCCTTTTTCTTGTACCTAGTTATATAGTATTTTATAGTTTACTTTAAAACATAACTTTTTTTGTTGAAGTGATTCATGTTTCTAAAGTACACTTTTCTAATGTTTTTTCTTGTTATATGATTAATATAATTTTTTACTTGCTTTCTTTTAAATTGAAATATTAACTTCATACGTATATAGCTAATTACATTCTATACTGTTTATCTGAATATTTTAGATCCGAAGTTCTAAACTTATTTCTAGGAAGTGAATGGTTTGATAATTTTACAATCAATAGCTTTTGAGTTATTATATATTATAGTGTAATTTCAGCCAACTTAATTGTTATAAATGCGTTGAATTACCTAATTGATGTTTTATTTTATATGTGAAAGTTTACTAGTATCAAAAAAACACTTGCTGTTTTTATTGATAACACAACCTTTTTATAAAAACTTTCTTCACTTCATTTTTTGTGTGTATTTAATTTGATGGCTTTATAATGTCTTGTAAATTTGACTCCAAAATCAATATTTTGCTGCTATTTTTTATTATTATCAGGTGTGATACTAAAAAAAGTTTTTTTATTTATTACTTAAATTTCGTACATAGAATATGATAGGTTAACTTATATAATCTTTCAAATTTAATTTTTGAAAAAACGATAAAAATTTTACGTGCAGTTGTTTTTTAATTTTTAAACAGTTTTTACATAAAAAATTAAAAATAACATAGTTATTAAGATTGAAATATTGAAATAATACCACCTTCATAGAAAAAGAAAAAGAATATTAACACAAATAGTAAACAAAAGTAAGAAGTGTTTAGTTACCGGCACTTAATTTTTGACATTTTAGTTTTTGGTATCCAAAATTTTAGTAATCATTAATTTAGTTAAAAATTAAACTTTTCATAAATTAATTTAGACTTATCAGAATTGAAAAAAGCATTATCAATCCGAAGCTGTTTTTCACTTCTTCCACATTTTGGTTTGTTATGAACTTTATAGTTATGCCTGAAATAAGTCGTTAAAATACTTTTTGGTTGATCTGGATCCTTATTAAGATTGAGTTTGAACGTTTCATTACAGTCAGGACATAAAGTCACTGAAACACCATTTTTAGTGCCAATTAACGGTGGCAACATTTCATAGCCGACACTGTAAACACCATGATTATTACCAAGATGATGTGAATAGTGTGAATTATGGGTTGTATGAAAAATATCATCTAGATTAGTTAATTCATTAAGAGGACAATATGGACATAATGCTTGTTTTGATTGTTTAACATTCCTTTTATATCTCAAAATATAGAAATCATAAAAGTTCAGCTTTTGACCGGTCCATCTCATTGCTGGTATTCTATTCTTACAACCTGAATTAATTTCATAAGTCCAACCATCAACACCTTGATATTTATTGAAAAATTTAATACTTGCATAATTTGGCAATAAAGTTGCCAGCGCAGCATTTTTATATAATTCTGGATTTAATAGAGTAATGTCATTTCTGGATAAGAAATTAGAATACTCCTTGATTAAATTCTGGAAGAAAGAACCATAATAAATAGTATTCCAATAATTTGAAAGCCTTGAAAAAAGCTCTTCATCAATAATAAAAGCTGGAAGTTGTCTTTTTTGATTTTTAGCCTTTTCACTAACGTATACTTTATTTTTTTCTTTTCTTTTTTCAGTTGGAACAATACTTCTGATTTCTTCAACGATCTCTCCGATACCACTACTTTCAAAATCTTTATCAGTTTCAATACATTGCATTGTTCTTGAAGGAACTGTTTTGTAACCAAATTTATTATTTTTTGATCCGACAACTTTATAACCATATTTATTTAATGAGACAGATTTGGCTGGAATAGTTTTATAGCCAAAACTATTTGACGCTATAGTATTTGGAGCACTTATATAAGGAACAGTTTTACCACCGAACCTTCTTAATGGAACAGTTTTGGGGGTAGCTCTCTTTGAGACAACTTTATTTGGTATAGTTTTTCTATATCTTATTTTAGGTTCTGGAAATTCATCATCATTTTTATAATCTTCACTAAAGTCGGATGATGAAACATCCAATTGAAAAATAGCATCTCCACCAGAATCAGCATCACCAGTTGATTCATTATCAATCAAAGCGTCGGGGGTATATGGGTTTATGCTAACATTATGTTTAGATTCAACAGATTGCTTATATTCCAATTCTTGGTTGTCTTCATCAACTTCAATTTCTTTAACATTTTGAGTATCTTCATAAAACGCACTTTTATCATTGGAGATAGCAACATGATGCTCACCAAATTGAATATCATTTTCAAAAAAGATAGTATCGTCAATGGGAAATTGTGATTTATTAAAATCATCATAATTCCAAGAACATAATGTTGTACCAGTAGATTCTCTTTGATAAATCTCATTTAAACAAGAAAATTTCTGGTTGTATTTGTCAATACTATTTAGAAAGCTATCATTTTCAAAGTCGTTAATATATTCAACATCGCCAATATTTTGAATGAAGGAATTCAAGCAATTATAATGCTCAAAATTGACATCTAAAAACATATTTTGATCATTGGAACCGCCATTTAAGTTTTCAAATAAACCTTCTTTTGATAATGCAGGTAATGGAAAATTATCAATAATCTCTAAATTAGAGATTTCTTCAATATCAGCAGAAACGACATCAGTATTTGAAGTTGAGGTTGAAATTTTTTTGTCATCTAATTCTTCGTCATCTAATTTATTGTCAACAAACTTGAAAAGATCTTCAATTCTGAAGTTTTTATTAGCATCAACGGAAACATCAAAATAATCACTATTATTAATGACATTAGAAACAACATTAATAGAATGAGGAATTTCGAATTGAAAATTACTCATTTTTTATAACAATAGAGAGAAAATTTAGATAAGAAATTGAAAAATCCGAGTTGAAATATTCACTGGAAATGATAGAACAATTGACACACAAGCAGCTAAAGTTCTGGACCGAATGTTAAAGACCAAATTCAATTTAAGATGAAATTTAGCTGAACAAAGATAGGGGAGCTAAGGGCTTCTTTTATACCATAATTTTTGGTTCAAAGCTTTGTTTAAATTTCTGGGTGTATTAATGTATTTTAACCAGAAAACCAGTGCCACCAGCCATACTTTTCGTCATACCAATTGTCAAACCTCCCCAATTTATCCCAAAATATGAAAATGGTAGCCTGAATTGATAGCAAAGCTTGAAAAATTACCAGAAAAGTAGGTTTTCTGCAACATGAAAATCAAACATAAAATTGCGCACTTTCCTAAAAGGGTAATCTTGACAATTTTGTTTGGATGTGATTTCTTTTTCAGCATTTTCTGGTAGTCAACGTGTTTTATAAATCTATAAAATTGGTGATTCTTGAATATAACTGGTTAATTAGGGCCAATTTCTTGCACCATACAATTATATTGGCGTATGGACAGAAATGGCTAGTTATTTTTCTACTGCTGGTTCAAAGGGTTTCTTTATTATAAAAGCTTTTTTGCCAGCGCATTTTCAGACTTGTGTCTCTGATTTCTACATTGAACCATATAATAAATGTCAAGATAGAAATTCGAACGTGTGGATAATAGCAAGCACGATCTCTATATTGTTGATGTTTGAAATTACGAATATGATGTCATGAAAGCAACACGCTGGACATTTGCATTTTGTGGCGGTGTCCGACAAAAGGGGGGAGGGAATGAAAGCCGAACTGCATTATCCGAACTGCATTATCCGAACTGCATTATCCGAACTGCATTATCCGAACTGCATTATCCGAACTCAATTATGCGAATTCCGCGGTGTTTGCACATCGCATCCGCATTGGGCAGTGCGATCGCGCGACAGCACTTGCACGGGCCTCTGCTGAGCCTGCTGAGCCTGCTGAGCCTTCGGCAAATGCGTGAACGGAAATGGGGAAAATGACACCGCGACAAAGCCACCAAAACAGTGTGAACAATCCACCAGGAAAAAGCCTCGGCAAGATTGTGAAAGACCGTTATAGGGTAGATTCCAAAAAGATCTTTGGCGGGAATTTCACAGTACCCCACAGGCAGTTTGCTTGTATGTAATACAACACTCACGACCACATACCCATACACATACCAAACACCCTCCATCCAACTATACAATGATCTCACTTACGATCAGAAGACTAAGCTTCCGATTGTATAGGCACCCTCTAGCTACAATAACGTGGTTGTTGGGTTTCTTATTATTTTTCTCAATTTATGCACTAAGTGGAAGTAAGTCGAGTAGATTTTCTATTTTGCCAAAAAACATTGAATTCAATGAAATAACCCTGAAACTTATGCCAGTGCAGATATTTTATAAGCCCAAAGTTAAAAATAATGATCCATCTTTAAATACTGAAATCTATAATTCACTTTACGAAAAAATTAATGATCCAGAACTGGTGGGTCTTAACTGGAGATTATCGAATAATTTCCAAAATTTCAAAGTTGATGAAATCAGTTATATAAAAAAATATCTCGAATTAAGAAAGAAACAGCATGTATATGATCCAAGAATCTCATTATCTGTTTACCTCTATCATTTAAATAATCAATTCAAAGAAAATTCATCAAATGAAATACCTTTTTCATGGGAAGATTGGGTTGATTTATCATATTTAAATAAATTTCTGAATATAGATAATGATGGAAATGCGAATGTTGATAATGCGATTTCATGTTTTAAGTTTTTTCAAGACTTTAAGATTCAAACTGAAGTTAGTATCGACGAATCGTTACCATCATCTGACTATTATAACCAACTACATTGTTTAGATAATAAAGAATATTTGAAAACACATCATGGTAAATATAAAGATGCAAATTTATTACCAGGATTCAATTTTAATCACAGAATTGATGAAAAAACTGATTTTGTAGCAAAAGTTTACAATGCCAAATCTTATCTTTTATCAAATGCACCAACACCAGCATTTATATATTTTATGCATGCGAATGGAACTTACTTTAAAGCGAAACCATATGAATCTCAATCAATGATTAAGAATGGGCTTTTCGATGAATTCATAACTGAAAATACCATGAATCAATTTGATCCCGTTGATGAAATGAATAATATCAATCCCGAATTTTTAACTCATAACGAAGAAGATTTTCATGATAAATTACTTAAAAATAATAATTTTAGAATTGACATACCTCAAGAGAAATTTGTGTTAGATCCAGAAGAACAATATAAGGAAATTTTCAATAAACAAAATACAGAACTAGAAGATCACGAAAAAGCATTTTTAGATTCAATGAAATATTCGATTAATGTGAATGCTAACGATATTGATAAACATTTCAAAGAAGTTAATATCAAATGGCCCGCAAGTTATAATAATCACAAATTAGTAGAAAATGGTGGCCATTATGATGCGAGATTTTTTTCAGGATTTTTAACAGAAATGCCAAACGGAGAATTTACATCTCATTCACCTGAGTATTTAATTGGTGAAAGTAGTAATGAAATGATTTATAACAAATCATTAAATATCAATGATAATGCAGTTATTCGGCGTAGAACTATTTTGTCACATTTATTACATACTATTTTTACAATAACATTTCATGATGGATTATTTATGTTTCCAGCACATGGATCATTACTATCATGGTATTTTACATCATTATCATTTCCGTGGGATACGGATGGAGATGTTCAAATGCCAATTTCGGACTTGGCTGAATTCTGTTTAAGATTTAATAATTCCATGATAGTTCAAAATCCTAAATATGGTACATCTAAAGTTTATGTTGATTGTTCAAGTACTTTGACCCATAGAAGTAAAGAAAATGGTAGTAATAACATTGATGCAAGAGTTGTTGATATTGATTCAGGATTATTTGTTGATATAACAGGTTTAAGTGTTTCTGGTGATGGGTTAACATTAAGACAAATGAAGAAAATTGAATCATGGTTACCAATTCAACTTAGAAAGTCCTATCCTTATAAAAGGGAAAAGACTAAAAAGCAAACTCAACAACAAAGGAAAAAGATTATTGATTTAAAAAGAACCCAACTTAAAGAACCAAAACCAGACCCTATACAAATTAATTATGAAGAAGAAGAAAAGTTTTTCAAGATTCATAAAGAAAATAAAATCTACAACTGTAGAAATCATCATTATTATACACATGAACAAATAGCACCTGTAAGATTGTCATTAATGGAAGGTGCACCAACTTTTGTTCCAGCAAATAAAAAAGCATTAAGATCAATCTTAGAAACGGAATATACAAACAGATGCCTTAAAAATGCTGCCTTTGACAATTGGGTTTTTAGTAAAAATCTGAGAATGTGGGTCAATGCAGATGATATTTATAAATCATTGTTAGAAAATGAAGTCGACGTATTCCCCAAACTCACCAAGACTGCCAAAAAGAAGAAGAAGAATGTTAGAGCTGCACAGGTATTCCAACACTACAATAATTATGAAACATTCGTTATGTCCGACCTGATAAAAAGTGGGGTATACGACATTACATTAGATAAGGGATTGTCCTCATCCTCATCCTCATCCTCATCCTCATCCTCATCATCACCATCATCTATCCGAATCCCCAAATTGAATGTGGTTGAACAGTTATTTCACGAGAAAGAATGTACAAGTATCCATAGTAGGGAAATGGCTATTTTCAATTCCAACTGGGAATGGTTCCTGTCTCCGTCCCTAAACGACCACAGCTTGCACTCTGCGGACTGGAAGACCCTTGCCGGCGAAATGTTGCGGGATCACCCGCCGGCACAGGTGGCATTGCTTGATCGGATAGGGTAGCTGGGCTTTCCGGAGGGAACATTGTACAGATTGCGCGCAGACACAAGACGTCATTTTTTTCCCCGCTAAAAGAAGAAGAAGAAGAAGAAGATTTTTAGTTTCGTTTGATAGCTTGTGGATGGTTCGCCGAATTGGCCGCTAAATCAACTATAACATAGGTGATTGCCACACGATCATGGTCCGAATTGGGCATAAATTAAGTAGTGACGGAGCAGTACTGCAAGGGTCCGTAGATTATAGTGTTGTTCTGGGGCTTCTGTGTGGTTTGTTCTTCGTTTCCTATGCACCGGCGATGTCCAGATCCTTCTCGCAAGGAAAAACAGACCCTTTTTGTTTTGTTGCGGATGCTGGTGTTACAGGCAGATAGATACACAGCCCCATCACGAAGGAGTCACAAAAAAAACAGGGGAAAACCCTTACGTTGTCATGTTAACAGTGAATTAATAGGTAGAAACCAAATTTGGCATCGGTAGAAAGTGCAAAACTACTTTATTATTTATCAAACTTGACATAAACTGGGAGGGGAGAGGGACAAGAAAAATGGCATCAAGTATTATTCTTAATCCCCAAGAAATTCTCTTGCTATTTATGGGTCATACGACCTTTCACTTTTCTCTGCAGATGTCTTGTTTTTTTACTTGTATTAACATTTTCTTTTGCCTTACTTCACAATTCTAGATATATCATTTTTCTGTCCTTCTATAAACTGATTCCTGCATTCCCGTTAGTGTTAACGAAATGTTTAAGATTCATGTCACACACCGTCTTCAAAAAAAACTTGTACTTTCACTAGCTTCAACTATGATGTGTACGTTGGCCATCCTTTTTTATTTCATCCAAGTCCAGTCTCTGAATGCTTCAATTTATTTTGATCCAAGTAAATATCCATCCAATAAACTTATTCCAAACGAAGTTTATAATGTCACAGATCAATGTGATGCCCACCTTATGAATACCGTTCATAACAGTTTATTTGAAAAGATAACCGATAAAGAGTTTGTTAATTCAAGCTGGAAATTGATAAATCACTTTATTAATAGCAAATTATCCACAAATAATGAAAAAGATAAAGAATACATTGACAACTTTGTTAAAAACAGAAAAAAATACCATATTTATGATCCAAGAATTACATTGGCTGTTTATCTTAATTGCTTAAATGAACTGTATAATCAAGAATCAATTGAAATTCCTTTCTCTTGGGAAGATTGGGTGGATCTATCGTATTTGAATAAATTTTTAAGTAATGAAAATTCAACATGTGCAGAATTTTATAATCATTATGACATTGAGAATAAATTTAATATTGTTAAAGGCGAACCATCTTCAAAGTTTTCTCATGATACATTTTGTTTAGACAATGAAGAATATTTACTAAGTGAAGAATCAGAATTCAGAGATCCAAAATTATTACCTGGCTTTAATTTTATGCGAAGAATGAAAGATAATTCTGATTTTATTGGTAAGGCCATAAGTGCAAAATCTTTCTTAAATTCTTATGCAAGGGCTCCAACTTTTATTTATTTTTTGAATGATAATGGTACATATTATAAGGCAAAACCTTTGGATTCAAGTTCAATGTCAAGAAATGATTTATTAGACAATTTTTTGAAGAAAGAATCATACAATGGTTTTAATCCAATAGACGAAATTTCCAAGTTGAATAAAAAATATTTATTTTCAAACCCCAATAGCTTCCTATCTCAATTATCAAATACTCTGGATTTCAAAGTTGATATTCCAGAATCTAGTTTTATTTTAAACCCAAAATCAAGATATGACTATCTTTTTGAGCAAGATTCAACTCGGTTGGAAGTAAATGAATTAAATTTCATAAATGGTTTAAGATTTTCTTTAGATACAAAACCAGATGGCGTTAAGAAACATTTCCTTGAAGCCAATATTCACTTTCCAACAACATATCAAGGTCATGATGTTAAAGAAAATGGTGGCCATTATGATGCAAGATTTTTTTCAGGTTTAATTACGGAAATGCCATTCTCTGAATATACCTTACATTCACCAAACTATGTACTTGATAAACTAATGAATAATAATGTTTCTGATAAATCTTTTAATGTTGCCAATGTTTTTGAAAATGATTATTATTTTCAAGATACAAGTCATGTTGGTAATTCAATTGGTTACCGTAACAGTGTTTTATCACATTTACAACATATACTTTTCAAATTAACATTTCAAGAAGGTTTAATAATACATCCTGCTCATGGTTCATTATTATCATGGTATTTTACATCATTAACCTTCCCATGGGATGCAGATGGCGATATTCAAATGCCAATTGCCGATTTAGCTGAATTTTGTTTAAGATTTAACAATTCCATGGTAGTCGAGAATCCTAGATATGGCACTTCAAAGGCATTTATTGATTGTTCAAGTAGTTTAACTCATAGAAGAATTGGTTTAGGGAACAATGCGATTGATGCCAGGGTTATTGATGTCGATACTGGTTTATATATTGATATCACTGGTTTAAGTGTTTCAGCAGATTCATTAACTGAAAAAAATTACAAACAAGTAGAAGATTGGTTACCCGACTCATTCATAGAGTCGTACACGTTGCAAAATGAAGCTTATCAACCTGATAAGGTTGTAATCGATCGAATACCACCCGAAGATATATTAAAAATTCACAAAGAATACAGAATCTATAATTGTAGAAATCATCATTATTATACGTATGAACAATTATCACCTTTAAGGTTATCATTAATGGAAGGTGCACCAACTTTTGTTGCGTCCAATAGAAAAGCATTAAGATCAATGTTAGAAGTTGAATATTCAGAAAATTCTCTGAGAAATCCAGTTTGGGAAGATTGGGTTTTTTCTACACCTTTGAAAATGTGGATTCATTCAACGGACATTTTTAAAGCATTATTAGATAATGGTATTGATATTTTTTCTGAATTAAATGAAACTTATGAAGAAAATTCAAACATGGTAACAGGTTCAAAGGTTTTCAAATACTTTTTAAAACATGAACCTTTGGTTATCTCAAGTTTAGTAAGAAGTTCTGTTAATGATATTACAGGAGTTAATAATTTAACCAATAATTCTGCGTTACCAAATTTGAATATAGTCGAAGAGTTATTTCATAATAACTATTTTACAAGTGCACATGTAAGAGAACTGTCATTAACTGATACTACATGGGAATGGCACTCCAGTAATATTGACGATCAATCTAATTTGCCACATAAATGGAATGATTTAGCAAATTGGATGATTCGTGATCATGCACCTCCAAAAAAGCCAATCTTTGATTACTTAATTTTTGTTGATAAAGTTAACAGTGGGAAAGAACCAAGCATATAATTTACTTTTCTTTACTTTAATTAACCTATTTTGCGTCACTCTTATAAGTTACAACAAGTTTTATTTTTAACAGTTTTTTTTACTTTTCTTACCCTTTTATTTACCTTTGACTTATTTCCCACCTTCTCTACAGAATCACTTGTTTGTTTATTTACTTACTTATCTATCTACCTTCCTTTCCTTCTTATCAAGCAATTTTTGTTTTTAATAACCTATAGCATCGATTACTATATTATCCATAATATACAAACTAATGTTAGATTTCCCAATTTCAACTACAAACTGATAACTGAGGTTTTCCCCGCCATTTCCCCTACGTTTGCCTTCACTTTTCAGGCCTTTAAAATTTTTCTTGCTTTCCTGTCATCAGAAGCCTCTTACACTCCAAGTGAATTTCTCTCCCGTAAAATTCAGGAACCAAAACTTAAAAACTGTTGGACCGTCATCATACAGCAAACATGAATAATATAATACAATTTCTTAACTTAGTTCGATTCGATTACACCTTTTATTATATAATTTATTAACGTGTTTCGTAGACAAAAAGCTGTAAAATAATACCACCTAAAATAACAAAAACGCTTAATAGTATACCTAAACATGAAATATCCCAATTAATTGCACTTACATTAAATCCAAATGTTGATAAAATAACAGCACCTGGAACTTCAATATTCAAACCAAACTTTTTCTCTTTTAAAATCAATCCATTAACCTCATTAACTGATAATGATTCGTATGCATAATGGAAAATTGATAACTTTTCAATCCATGATAATCCAGTTGGTATTGTTTCCTTATTTATAAATAAACCGGCAAATAATAATGAAAATAGTAGTATTAAAACAGATAACATTGTCGCTGATCCTGAATCTTTAATTAAAATTCCAATTACTAAAATTTCTAATGAGGTTGCTAAATTGAATAATATTAAAATGCCAATTGAAATCCAAAATTTATATCCATTCATGTTCAATCCAACTAATGGATAAATAATTGCTAATAAAATAACCGGTGGTAAAATTCTTAGTGGTAAAACATCACATAAAATTTTGGAAAAATAATAACTTAATGGATGATAATAGTTGTTTGATCTCTCTCTAATAAATACTGATCTTTCCTTTGAAAACGAATCTAATCCTGTTAATGTTGAAAATCCAAACAGTGTTAATAAAAAGAAAAATAATCCCAATCTATTTTGGAATCCACTAATATTATTTTCAACATTATAATAAAGATATGAACAAAACAACCCCATTATTAATGATAGTAAATAATGCCCTAGTAAAAGTTTCGGATTTCTATAGGAATTTTTGAATGTTCTAGATGATAAAATAGTTAGTTGATTGAACCAGTTTGCCTTTGACATATTTGAATCAACTTCAAAAAAAATGGTTGTAAAGTTTGAAATTTCTTCATTAATTAACAATTTAATTGAATTTGAAACATATGAATCTTTAAAAAATTGTGCTAAATTTTTATCATTCCTAGCTATAATTTTATTTGGATTTAAAGTCTTCGCAAATTCATCCCTATGTGATGCATAATGTTGCCATTCAGAGACTTCTGTTGTCTCGGAATTTGGATTAATTTCATGAATATGGTCGTCATTACCGTTAACATTGTTTTCATCAACATTAATAGAATCCATTGTAGTTTCATACCTTTGATTAGTTATATCGATTAAATAGTCTGCAATATTATAACCTAGTGGACAATTATAACCAATTGTTGAAAAATATTTTGAACAATCTGACATTTCACCTGAATAAATAATATCACCATCAGACAAAAGTAACAATTTATCAAATAATGATACAATATTACTTCTTGGTTGATGAATAGTGAAAATAATTGTCCTTTTATAAACTTTTGCTAATCTTACTAAACATTCAATAACGTTAAATGCATTATATCCATCCAATCCACTTGTTGGTTCATCTAGAAACAAAATTGATGGCGACGTAACCAATTCACATGCAATAGCAACTCTTCTTTTTTCACCACCTGAAATACCTCTTTCAAAATCGGACCCAATTAACATATCTTTGATATGAGAAATTTTTAGTTCTGACAAAATCTGTAAGACTTTTGCTTGTTTAATCTTAAATGGCATTGAATTTGGTAATCTTAATAAAGCGCTATTCAAAACAGTTTCATATACTGTTAGTGTAGGAATCATTATATCATCTTGGTTGACAAAACCTATTGAATTTTTGAAAATTTCAAACTCTTTTTTAGATTCTAGTTTTTTACCATTGATATATAAATCACCTGAAATAAAACCACCTTTATTTTTACAGGCTAAAATATCTAATAGCGTTGATTTTCCAGCACCCGAGCTACCCATAATTGCCATACAATCACCTGGCCTAACAATACCAAATGCATTGTCTAAGATTGGTTTTTCATTAATGGAGTAAGAGATATTTTCAAATGATAACGTTGCTTGCTTATAATTTTCCAATAATAAATTCGCATTAATCATACTAGCATCATTATCACGATCATCATCACTTAAATAAACTGAATTTAAAAATAGTGGAGATGATTTGATCTTTTGTATTAATAACACAACAACAATTGAACATCCAAAAAAGACACTTATAATTTTTGTAAGATCAATTAAAGTGAATTTTTTCTTACCAGGAAGTTCAAATCCAGGAATTTCAGATTTATGTAGACATTCACTTGATTGACAATTTAAGTTAATTTGCGGATCTCCAAAAACTGAAGAAATCAAATCATTCATACTGGGTTCACTAAATTTACAGTCTTTGGATTCAATATCACAACTAAAATCCGCTGGACCTTGGATTTCGTATGTTAAAAAATCAGAAATATCAATTGAACCATTTTCTCCACATAACATTCTACCTGGTAAACAACTACATTGAGCATCTTCACATTTATAATGAGTTGAGTTTTTATTTAAATCATATTGGTAATCACATTTCGATAAGTCACAATAAAAACTTTCCTTTTCATCAATCCAAAATTGGAAGTCACAAACTGCAGCAGTTTTATTACAACTGAATGTAACTTGTGGTTTTCTACCATCTAGAATTTTAACAATTTTTTCATTTGTAACATCACACATTTGATTAAACTTGTTAACAATGATACCGGATCTATAACAAGTGCCTTTCAAACCAATTGGAACAAATGAATTACAAACATCGTCATTTTCACACATATTACAATTTATACCTGACCAGCCTTCATTACAGTGACATGTTTCGTTCTCAGGTCTTTTGGGACGATTAATACCATCAGATAACCCACCACATAGAGGAATTGAACAATCATCGCCACCGAAACCCGATTTGCACTCACAGTGGCCTGTAAAAGGATTACATTGTGAGAATTGTGTGCATGGGAAATTTGGCAAGTTACAATTAAAAGCAGGAGGACATTTATCACCATCATCACTTCCAACTTTCTCTTTTACTTCCAAACCATTTACATTAACGGATTCTTCAATTGCTAAAAGTTTTTTGGTAATATAATCATTGATGCTTATTATTTTGTTATCTTTGTGATTCGAATTTGGATTTGAATTGTTATCTAGGCTTATAGCTGATGAGAAAGACAGTAAGGTCAACAAAAAAATAGACCCAATACGCATATTCCCTGGACTATGATTCTATTATACAAATTGAAGATTGTCTTGTGTGTTGCCCTTCACAAGATTAGAACAGAATATCAAAGAGGTTTTAGTGAGTAGTAATATTTTATTAACAAGGACGTGCCGCACGTTTTTTATCCGCAGTGGCAAACTTTGAATTTCGTGGGAAAACATGGGAAATCGTGGGAAGTTGCTGGTTTCTGCAGAAATTTCAAACAGATTCCCATGGGGGGGTGGAAATATCACAATATTACGTTGCTATCTACTTTACACAATTAGAAGAAATCATCAAGGCTTTTTTGGTTGTCAGCGTGAATAAGATCAATCATTCCGGTTGGGAAAATCGGAATTCCTTTGTCATCAAGAACATATCTAAATGGCATTTCTGTTGCTTCATGTTTGCTAAAACGAATTTCAGGATAATCAATAAACTTAATTTTTTCAAAAGGAGTTTTCTTTTCAAGAATAATTGACGTTGTTCTAACTGCAGTATCAGTTGTCATTTGTAAATTTCCTAAACGACGTGTTGGACATTGAAGTTTGGTCTTTAATTCACCAGTACGGTCTCTTGGTGGATGATCTCCAAGAATACCACCAAATATGAAATACTTGAATTCAGTTGAATCTGTTGGCTGTAAATCAATTTCAGCTCTTGGATCTAATAAACAAAGTTCATCTTTTTTTGAAACACCATTAGTCTCCATAAGATATGTAACAATATCTTCAGTTGTCCATTGTAAACCAAGATCAAGAAGTTCCTTAGGAATATCCTTTTCGGTAGTAGCAGGTGGTAACGAAACAAGGAAGAGATTTTCTTTACCAACATCTTTAATAATTTGACAATATTCAAGAACAACCCAAGGTGTGAAACCTTGTTCCATGTGTTCAATCACATATTTCATCTTTTCTGCCATGTTTTTTCTGTTTGTTTAGGAGGAATAAACAAGTATTTCCCGAGTTGAAAGTATTCAAAGCTTTTCATTAAAGTAAAATTTTATGTCGAATTTCGCATTTCCATATTATTCATGCATATTGCAGTTTATTCATTAATGGTGTATTTTTTCCCCTGTTAAAAAGACGGGTGTTTGTATTAAAAAGAGAATGACCCGATATTAGAAATCGATATTAGTTTTGTTTTGTTCGACGGCAATGAAAATCTCTTTCGTTATTTCACTTCGTTTGTTTGTACAAAACCGCCATTTCTAGCACTAATAGAAAAGGAATACTTCAGAAAAAAAAAAGATGAAAAAAACAAAAATAGAAATTGTAGAAAATATTTGAGGCTCATTCTTTGTTTCTTGTTTTTTGGTCATTTTTTCTCCTTTGTTACTAATTAACTCATTAGATAACCTTACAAAACACCCGGAAATGACGGAAAAAGCAGTAATTCTTATTGGGGGCCCATCCAGGGGTACTAGATTCAGACCACTGGCATTGGACCAACCAAAAATTCTCTTCCCAATTGCTGGGAAACCATTGTTATCTCACACAATTGATGCTGTTTTATCTATTGATACAATTACTGAAATCTTGTTGATTGGTTTCTATGATCATAGCGTATTAGAAAAATATATCACCACACACAATAGAAAGTTAAAGGATTCACATAAAAAATGTACCATTAAGTATTTAAGAGAATTTAAAGCAGTAGGTACCGCTGGTGGCTTATATCAATTTAAAGATGAAATCCTTAAAAATACACAATCAGATAACTTTCTAGTCATTCATGGTGATATTATTTGTTCATTCCCATTATTAACAATGATTGATAAATTTAATAGTATTAAGATGCTTAATAAACAATCACCTGATGCTATATTATTTGGTGTTAATTTACAGAACTATAATTATGACCTACTTTTAACAATGAATTCAAATTATCATTCTTCCTTTGGTTTGATTGTTTCTGATCCAAATGCCAACGACAAAGTTATTCATTATGTTGAAAAGCCAGAATCTAAAATTTCAAATGTTATAAATGGTGGTATTTATTTATTTAATACAAACATTTTTAAACTATTATCAAAGGCAAAGATTGAAAAAATTCATCAAGCAAATGATGAAAATTGTTTTGAACAAATAGATGAAGATAATTTATTAATTGAAAATGATGTTTTGACAAAATTACCCGATCTTAATAAAACTTACGTTGTACTTTATAAAGGATTTTGGAAAACCATTAAAAATCCTGCTGATGCGATAGTTGGAAATGAATTATATCTCGATTTGCTGTTTCAATCCAAGTATCAAAATAAAATCTTGGCAAAATCTTCTTTGAATATTTCCTCACCTGTATTCATCGATGAATCAACGTTTATTGAGTCTGCTCAAACAACTAAAATTGGTCCTTATGTTTCAATCGGTAAAAATTGTGCAATTGGAAAAGGCTGTAGGATTGTTAATTCAATAATTTTAGATAATGTTAAGATTGGTGACAATTCATTAATTAAAAATGCAATTATTTCAAATAATTGCAGAATTGGTAACTGGTCCAGAGTTGAAGGTTCCGGTATTAATTTAGTTAGTATTAATGAACTGATTCGTAAAAATGGGACCAATAAAATGAAAGCTTTGATGGCAACCAACGAAAATTTTAAAGTTATAGGTATTAGAGATTCGGGTAATATTTCTATTCTTGGGTCAAATGTTACTGTTAAGGATGAGGTGATTGTTTTTAATAGTTTTGTTCTTCCAAGCAAGAACATTACTGAGGATTTGAAATACGAAGTTATTATGTAGTCATAGAGGTATAATGTTGACATAGTGGGTATTTTATTGAATAGTGCAGACTGCAGTGATAGTAAAAACTCAGTTTTATAGGAACATCTACGCGTAACAAAAATTATACGCGTTTTGGTTATATTTAATTGTGTTAAGTGTGCTTGTTTTTTATTTCGCCTTTACCATCACTCTTCTTCTCATATATTGTAATTCGACATTCCTCACTCCAAAACATTACAAAATGGTTGTTGAGGCACCTAAGAAAATGAAACAGTCATCATTGATGTCTTTTTTCAGTAAGAAAAAAGTTGATGCAAAGCCAAAACCTGTTCAAGAGGACGTGTCTGTACCTTTACAACCAAAAAATGAACTTATTAATACATCATTAATAACCGAAAAATCATCAATTACTGAATCAATAACACCTGATAATTCCATGGGTGATATTAAGTTAAAGTCTGAAATCAAGAAATCTGAAACTATCAATAATAATAGTAAAAGTTTAGAAACTCCAAAATCTTTGAAAAAGAAATCAACCAAGGATTTAGATTTAGTACAAGAAGATGATGAAAAAGACAATAATAGTCAAGCTAAGGATATTCCATCATCTCCAGTTTCACGTAAGCAACGCAGAGTTAATTACTCAGAACTTTCAGATGATGATGATGATGAAGATGAAGATATCATGAGACCAAAGAAAAAGAAGAGAGTTATTGCTTGGGATGATGCGGACGATGATGATTTTAATATGGAAAACGCTAAAGATAAAGATAATGAAAGTTCAGATGATGATTTTATTGTTGATGATCAAGAAGATAATAAAGAAGAACTGCAAGAATTAACTAATACATCAACGATTGAAGATGATGCGCTTGATAATGATGATGCTATTGTCACAAAGCCAATAAATACTCCAAAATCTAAAAAACAAGTATCTAAAATTTCTAATATTCTATCATCAAAACCAATTAAAAGTCCTTCAACTACAATGTCAGCGCAAAAAAAATTTACAAAGGAAAACGAAGAACGTTATCATTGGTTAGTTACTGTTAAAGATGCAGATGGTAATTTAGAAACAGATCCAAACTATGATCCAAGAACATTATATATTCCACAATCCGCATGGTTGAAATTTACAGCATTTGAAAAGCAATATTGGACAATTAAATCAAAAATGTGGGACACAGTCGTTTTTTTTAAGAAGGGAAAATTTTTTGAATTATATGAAAATGATGCAGATATTGCACATTCAAAATTTGATTTGAAATTGGCTGGTACCGGTAGAGCAAATATGAGATTGGCTGGTGTTCCGGAAATGTCATTTGATTATTGGGCTAAAAGGTTTATTAATGCAGGTTATAAAGTTGCAAAAGTTGATCAAAAAGAATCACTGTTAGCAAAGGAAATTAGAGAAAAAAATGGTGGTTCATCAAAGGAATCCAAAGTTATTCAAAGAGAATTATCATACATTTTAACTTGTGGTACATTAATTGATGAAAATTTACTAGGCGATGAAATGTCAAAATATTGTCTTGCAATTAAAGAATCTATTGATTATGATAATAATGTTAAAACTTTTGGAGTTTGTTTTGCAGATGTTTCAACTGGTAATATTCAACTTTTAGAATTTAAGGATGACTTTGAATGTTCAAAACTGGAAACTTTATTATCACAAATTAATCCGATGGAAGTTTTAATTCCTAAAAATGAAATTGATAATTTAACATTAAGAATTTTGAAGTTCAATTCAAATCCAAATGCATCATTCAATTTCATTAAACCAGAATTAGAGTTTTGGGATCATGAAACAACAGTTGATGAATTAACCAAATTTAATGAATTACATGAATTGAAAACTCCTGAAATTTTGAAAAATTATTATGAAAATGAAAAATTTCTAGGATTTTCATCATTTGGTGCAATTTTTTGGTATTTAAGATCACTTAAATTAGATGAAAATATTATTTCAATGGGTAATTTTAAAGAATATAATCCTTTTAATAAAAGTTTATTAAATTCATCAATGAGGTTAGATGGTATTACATTACAAAATTTAGAAATTTTTAATAATTCATTTGATCAATCTGATCGAGGTACATTATTTAGAATTTTAAATAAAGGATTAACATCATTTGGTAAAAGAATGTTTAAGAATTGGGTCATTCACCCATTATTAAATAAAGAAGCAATTGATTTAAGACTAGATTCTGTTGAATTATTATTGGACGATGGAGATTTAAAATATTTAATTGAATCCAAATTGAAAAAAATTATAGATGTTGAAAGAATGCTAACTAGAATCCATTCTAAAATTTTAAAACCTAAAGATTTCGTTAAAGTTATTGAAAGTTTCCAATTCATTTCTGAATTGGTTAATGGTATAAATAATTATGGTATTGATAATTTGAAGGGTTTATTAAAATTGATTATTAATAATTTCCCAATTTTAGAGTTAGATGAATTATTAGAAAATTGGAATGATAAATTTGATAAAAAATTGGCAATTGATGAAGGTATTATTGTTCCAAATAAAGGTGTTGATGAAGAATTTGATGAAAGTAATTTCAAAATTGCCAATTTAGAGAATAGATTAAATGAATTATTAAAAGAATATAGAGAAGAATATAAATCAAATGAAATATGTTATAAAGATAGTGGTAAAGAAATTTATTTAATTGAAGTTCCAAGTAAAATAGTCAGCAAAATTCCAAGAGATTGGCAACAAATGGCATCAACTTCCAAATGTAAAAGATATTGGTCACCAAAAGTTAAAAAATTAGTTAAAGAATTAATGGAATTGAAAGAATTACACAAGATAATTTGTATGAATTTAAAAGATAAGATTTATGAAAATTTTGACAAAAGCTATGATAAGTGTATTAAAATTATTTCAAGTGTTGGTAAAATTGATTGTTTAATTTCATTAGCAAGGGCATCAGAATCTTTAGGTTTCCCAATTTGTAGACCTGAAATTATTGAAAATGATTATTCATTTATTAATTATAAACAGTTAAGACACCCATGTTTTTTACCTGGTTCAGGAATTATAAATTCAAAAGATTTTATACCAAATGATATATCACTTGGAATAAATAATGAAAATTCAATTGGTTTATTAACAGGTGCAAATGCAGCTGGTAAATCGACATTATTAAGAATGACATGTATTGCAACAATAATGGCACAAATTGGATGTTTTTTGCCAGCAGAATCTGCCAAATTAACACCAATGGATTCCATAATGACAAGATTAGGTGCTAATGATAATATAATGCAAGGTAAATCAACATTTTTTGTTGAATTATTAGAAACCAAGAAGATGTTAGATAATGCAACACCAAAATCATTAATTATTTTAGATGAATTAGGTCGAGGTGGATCATCAAGTGATGGATTTGCAATTGCCGAATCGGTTTTACATCATTTTGCGACACATGTTCAATCAATTGGATTTTTTGCAACACATTATGCAAATTTAGGTCAATCATTTTTACATCATCCTAAAATTAAACCATTAAGAATGAAAATTTTAGTTGATTCAGAGTCCAAAAAGATAACATTTTTATATAAGTTAGAAAATGGTCAGTCAAATGGATCATTTGGTATGCACGTTGCAACAATGTGCGGTATACCAATTAATATAGTTGAAAATGCGGAAATTGCAGCTAAAAATTGGGAACATACATCGAAATTAAATAAGTTAAATAAGTTACATTTTAAAGATAAATTTAATAATTTAACATTAGGATTAGAGAGTGATTTTAGTTGGCTATCAAAAAATAAACAGATAATAAGTCCATCATTTGGTGCATCAGTTGAAAAGGAATCGTTAAGGAGTATTTTTAAGATGATTGATGGTATATAAAATTAATTGTATAATTCTTGTATTATTTTAATAGTAAATTTAGAGTATAAAAAAGATAGATCTGGTTTCAATGCTTAATTTAAAAGGCAAACTTGTAGAATGTTACGTATGTAAAGTATATGTGCATCAAAATATGTATGCATCAATGTATGTATGCATTAAATTAAGTTGAATAAAACGCATACGTAATGTGGCCGAAAACTAAAACTCGGGAAATTGTTAACGATTCTTTTTTTTTTTTTTTTTTTTTTTTTTTTTTTTTTTTAATTTTTCCAGATCGCAAATACGGGTTTAAGTTTTCATTGGATTCGAGGGTATTAATTACAATCGGACACCCTCAAGATATTTAAACGAGGTGTCAAATTAGGGAAAAAAGAGAAGGTATTATTGTATTTTTAAACTTTGTCAACAATAAACATACAGATATATATATGAATAAAAACTTAAAATTTATAACTTTTTTTTACCTTTTATTATGGATAACGTCACTGGTTGATGGATTATCTCTTGGGATACAAGTTGCTCCAAGTATTGAAGGTTCAAATGATTTATTAACAGAAATTAATTCAATACATGAAGAATTATATTCATTAAATAATTTAGTTAGTAATACATGGAGTAGTAGTTCTTATAAAAAAAATATAGAAAAGATCAAATCGTTACATAAACAAATTGATTTAACAGTTAATGATTACGTTTTGAAGAATACTTGTTTAAGATATTATTTAAACGAGTATATTTCATATGGTGAATTGAAATCAAAAATGGACGATGGTGGATTGTTAGTTTCAGTAAATTTTAAATTTGGTGGATTAAACAATCAAATCTTTAATATAAATATATTAGATAAAGATGCAAATACATTAAGAAAAATTAATAACATTAAAGAAAACACTTTAAGTTTATTAATAGATTATCCAATAAACGATAAGAATGAAGAGATTTATAAACAGCATTACTTTGATTTATGTTTTGAAAATTTCAAATACGATAAATCGTGGAGTGCCACAATTTCTTTAATCGAAGTTTATTTAGATCTATCATTTGGAATTGAAACAATTTCCAAAAAATATGAAACGTCATCAAACTTAATTAGTTCAGTTAACAGCGATTTAGATAAAATATATAACGAAGTTGAAACGATTACAAATGATATTATAAAAAACTTGAAAACGTTGGAACCTGCATTAAGGGATAAAAATGAAAATACTCTAACATTATATATGATTTCAGTTATTATTATACTTGCTATATATTTAATTGTGAATTTCACACAACTATATTGGTTAATAAAATACTTGAGAAATAAAAGGTTGATAAATTAAACCAAATTAATATAAAGAGGAATCATCATTATCGGTACTAATTGGAATTGAATTTGATAATAAATCATGACTTACATGATTATGAGTTGGCAATTCAACAACACCAACATCATCATGAGAAGAAGATAGATTTCTAAGTTTCAATTCATCATTGATTATATTACATCTCTTGGATTGATTTTCGATAACCACATTATTTTCATTGATTGAATCAGTATAAATTTTTATATCATTATCGGTTGGTATATCAAATTCATCATTATCAATGATGATTTTATTCTTCTGTTTATCGTGTAATTCTTTGTTCATTAAATTTGACATAAGATGATTGGAATCTTTTAATCTTTGAATTGAATTCTGTAAATTTTTTTTGATTTTCAATAGTTCGTTATCGGAGGTGTCCTTGATAGCGATTTCGAAATCCATTAACGAGATTGGGTTTTTATATTCCGACATGTTTTTCTGAGTGATAGTTGAAGGGCAAGAAAGAAGAAGGCGCAGGGGGGGGGGGGGATTGCTACAGAAGGCACACTAGTTAGAAAAAAACAACAACAGCAGGGAATAGAGAGTTAAATAAACCAGAAATGAAACAAGATTAGCGGGGAAGGCAAAGCGCTGTTCTGTTAATCTTGAATGCTGAGTGTATAATATGATATATTACGTATATGTCTTGGTGTCAGATATTGCTTGAATGTGGGGAAGCCAGACTGGCAAAAACGCAGAAATGCGAAAATCGCAAGGCTGATGTTTGCAATGATGTCTGCTAATAAAATGATGTCTGCTAATAAATGATGTCTGCGATGATTCCACCACTGGCACATCCTACAACAACACCACCTCAGATCGCCCCGACCTTCGTCGTGCTTCCATGGCCTTCTTTCCGCCGGAGACGCCCCCGCCCTCGTTCCGCCGGCTGGCCGCGTGCTGGCCGCGTGCTGACGTAACCGGCCCGCCTACTTCACTTTGCGCGGGCTCCACCCCACTGTCCAGCTTGGCTTTTACCCCATCCGAGGCGTGGAAAGCTTCCGAATTTCCTCAATCCGCCCACTTGCCGCTTTGGGGAATTCTCTCCGATTTGCGCAATGTCATAATCGACAGTGCATCAGGAAATGACGTTGTTCTTACTATCATGAAGTGCGTCTGTCAGACTTCCTGGTTTATGCCCCGAATTGAGGTGTGTGCACTCATATATAAACTATTTCCCTAGCTGCTTGGAAGCTCCAGTTCTCATGTGTACTTGGACCATCTTTCTTTGGTTCATACCTCTTGCTGTGTATTAATATTTCTTTTTGATTTATTCATTATTCATAATATATTAGGAAAACAATTACTCATCTTTTTATTTTTTTTTCGTTTCTGGAAAAATTAAAATCATGTCTCAAGCTAATACTACTACCGATTCACACTCCGATAACAACAACAACAATATGCGACATTTAATAGCTTCAAATTCGCTGTCAAACATCTTTTATAATAACAGTAATACTGCAGCTCCAAAGAATGCTTCCAATTCTAAATCCACTCCAAGATGTCTTACTCCAATCAATAATAACATCTTTTCCGATAACTATTTCTTTCCAACTTCATTAATGGATTCAAAATCCAATATTATCAATAACAGTGATAAATTATTACTAAATGATGGTTATTTGTATAATACTAATAATTCGATGTTTGCTTATCCAAGTCCGGATAACATTAGTCAAAATCCTTCATTGATTTCAAATGAATATACCATTAATACCCCTGCTGATAGTGACATTTCTTTGTCTCCTTATCAAAAAAATAGCCTCATTTCAACAACTTCAACTATCGGTAATGATTTGGCTGCTCTTGATAGTGACTTTACGAATGACTCAATGTTGAATAATTTAAATAACATTACTGAACTTCCTTCAAATAGCGATGATCTCGATTTGAACTTGATCGATTTAGTGTTCAAAGATAAACTATTGCCCTCAGTTAACGCCAATGATGACGTTAAAATTGAGGTTGTTAGCCAGAACGATGCCACTAACATATCCAATCTGCACGTCTTATTACCAAGTCAACAATTGGATCCTATTCATGGCCGTTGTCATGACCATGATGATGATTTTAATAATCAAAATTTTGTCATCAACATATCTCCCATTAACGATTATGACTATTATATGGAAGAGATTAGTAACAGTGATAGTGACATAAATCTTAATGACGAGGAAGAAGAAGGCGAAGGCGAAGGCGACGGCGAAGAAGATGAAGACGAAGAAGATGAAGAAGATGACGAAGAAGATGATAGTAGTGATTACGAAGATACCCTGACTAATAAACAATCACCTCAATCAAGTAGAAGAAGAAGGAGAAGAAACACTTTATCTTCTGTGCCAACTTCAATAGATAGAAGAAGATCCTCCATTATTTCTAAGAATGTTAGAAAAAATAGTATTTCAAACACAGTTACAACACCGAAAATTAGAAATGAGAAACAATTCAAATGTGATCAATGCTCAAGTTCTTTTACAAGGAAAACAAGATTGACTGAACATATTAATAGAGTTCACCTTGGTAAAGTTTACCATTTTAAGTGTGAACAATGTGGTACAAGATTAAGTTCAAAGGAGAATTTAACAAGACACAGTATTGTTCATACAGATAAATTCAAATGTAAAAATTGTAATAGGAGATTTGATAGAAGTTATAGATTTCAACGTCATTTAGAAAAATGCAATTTACTCCACAGTTAGGTTCTCAAACACCAAAAAAAATCCGATTCAATTTCTACTTTAATTTTGTACATTTTATATTACGTTTATTTTCTTTTCAGTTTTCTTATTTTATTTAATACCTGCCTTTAATTTAGTCCTTTTTATTCTATTTATTTGCCCCTTTATTCCCCATTTTATTGAATATTCTGTTTAACCATATATATAAAAATAAAACAAAAAAAACAAAAAAAAAAATCCCGAGCAAAATCTATGCCTCGCAACTCCGAAAACGGAAAAACATAAGGTCTCGTTTAGGGTCAGGCTGTATCCTGTTAGTTATTTTTGAAAATAGCAGGATTTACCATTTGCCTTGTTATTTGGCCTCTACCATGAAAAAAAAAACAACAACCAACATAATCAATAAAGGTGTACAATCGTAAGATATAATACATATTTTAAGCTTTGTATACCTTGGCATAATAACACTTTATAATTACTCATTCCTACAAAAGAGCCCAGATACTACGGAAATAAGGAAAATTGTGAAAACCTAAAAATCGAAGAAAATCTACAAATCGAGAAATCTCAAAAAAAAAAACTCAACAGCATACTGGGGAATCAAAATGCGGGAAATAGCGCAGTTTGTGAAGTAAGTTTGTCAAGTAGTGTGTAAAACTGGTTTAACATTTACGAAAACCGATGCCCTGAATGTTGTGGCTGTCCCCAAAAAGGCCTCATCGAAAAGCAGAATTCGGCAATTTCTCTTCTTCCACATATAAACTTTGTTAGTTCTGTCTTTTATTCAGAAGTTGTCAATGCATTTTATATGGCATCATCCATCGGCGTGTCTTCCTTTATGGGCACCAGCTGATGCATCGCGGAGATTTGCTATTGTTTTGTTTTCCAGTGACACATTGTTTGTGTGCGGCGCTAGTTCGATCGAAACAGCCTTATCGTTTTTTTTTTTTCTGTGTCTTTTTATTCTTCGATGTTTATTTTTTCTTCGTCGATCGACGCGGTGGGTTATTTACGCGTTGTATTTTAACAATTACGCGTTTTGGGCAAATTGATGCAACAAACTCCTGTAATTGAGCATTGGATTTTATTATAGGTGATTTTTTCTATTATACTTTGTTTTATTTCACTTTTTTCTATCACATCAATGAAATAATCACAATTTTCTAATCATAAATTCAATTAAGAAAACAAACTAATAATATTTGCTTTCGTCCATAATAATGACAACTGTTGGTATCTATGGTGATGAAAATGGAAGTTCAAGAGTGGGATTAAGGCAGACCAACCTGTCGTCACAATTAGAGAGTGCAAAAAAATATAAGAATAAAACTAAAAGTGTGATGTTTAATGCTGCTTTCTCAATGAGTAAAAACTCTTTATTAGATAGTAGTTCAATGCATAGTCATCATACTAATGGTAGCGCTGAAATGCTAAATTTTATGACAAATGGAACTAGTAACAATAGTAGTAATAATACCGCCATCACTAATAATTTTTATAATCAGCATAATAATGGCAGTTATCATCAAATACCAAGAAAATCTTCAAATCAATTATTAAATCAACACTCGCAAAATAATCAAGGTTATAATCATAATCAACATCAACAACTAAATACAAATCACAACCAAGGATATAATAATAATAATAGTAATAACATTCAGGGATATAATCAAAACCAACCATACAATTCCAATTATCCCCACCAAGGGTACAACCAACATCAAAATCAACCATACAACTCCAATTATCGTGAGTCATATATGTATTTGAATGATACAAATCATGAACGACAACAACAACAACTGCCACCACTAAATTTGAAAAGAGTAAGCGGATCTCCAAATGCACAACATAGAGCATTTTTATCACATGGAGGAATCATGGCATCTCCAACCATGTCTGTTAGTAATGAAGATTATGCAAGGAAACTTTCATTTAATGCATTAATGGGTGTAAATATGAATCATTCAAATATCAATTCTTCACCATCTGAAAATTTAATGGAAAATGATGACGAATGGGAATCAATTGATGAAGGAGTTATTATAAATAAAAACAAATCCATCTCTAATAATAATTCTGAAGAAGCAGAAAAAATTATCCAAAGATTAACACTAGAAAATAGAAGTTTAAAGAAAAAACTGAAAGATATTGAATTGGGTCATGATTCAAATTCAATTGTTGCAGAGGATGAAAAATATTTCAAACTAGAAAATGATTATAATGAATTACTTCGAAATTATAATTTGATTGAAAGCAAAACAAAAAATTTAACTGATCAAAATGATTCTTATTATAAAAATGTTGAAAGTTTAAGATTATCATTATCCAATAAAGATGAAATAATTTCTAAATTTACAAGCTTAACAAGATGCATAATTGAAAGATTACCAAAATATATTAAACAGAAGGATAATTTTGATTCTTTATTTACTGATTCAATTGGAATAAATGAAATACCTGAACAAATTAAAGAGTGTTATTTAAGAACACTTGAAAAATTTAATTCAAAATCAGAAAAAGGTCAATCTAAAACTGTTGATTCAAATTTAACTGATGATGATATAATTGATATGCTTAAATTTGATGTGAAAAATTTGTATATTGCATTGTTAAGATCCCAAAAAAACTCTAAAAAAATTGATATGATTTTTAATAAAAAAATTCAAGATGAGAGGAAAACCATTATAGTTTCATCATTACAACCGAAACTACACGATGAGTTTATACATGAAAATCCTGATAAGAAAAAAATTGGTTTAAAAAACTTAAGACTTTTAAATATTTGTCCTGCTGCTCAAAATGAAGTTAATACTGATATTGATGTTGTTGAAGATAAAATAATTGCTCAAACTCCACCAAATTCAATGGTAACTTCAAGTTTCAATGATTCGCAGTTAAAATCAAAATTGTCAACAAATCCAAGTTTAATTACACCCAAAACACCAATTACACCATTATCATCAGGTACTTCAGTTGATTCATTTTCACCATTGATGAGATTATCAATTAATTCAAATCCATTGGATAGTTTGAATGAAAGTGAAAATGATAATGATCCTGATAGATTTAAAACTTTATATAAAGAAAATGAAGAATTAGAAGACAACTTCTTTTCAACTCATTCGAGTCAAAGGATTTCAGATGAATCTTTAGAAATGGAATATGAAACTTTTACTTCATAAAGTGATATTTAATGATCTTTTTTGTATATGATACCCGGTCCCTCCTCCTCTTCCTTTCACATAAACTTTTTTTTACCCATAAATTACCTTCCCTCCCCCCCCTCGCCAAATCAACATTTGATATCCTACTTCACGCTTATTATCTTGTAAACATATATCTATATATTTGATGATAACATGATTACGTTCCGGAAGAAAAAAAAAACCCCCGAAACCAAAATGGGCCTTTGACTCGTTGAACCTGCAAATGGAATTGAACTTCCCCAGTTGAAAATTTAATTTTCCCTTTATTTTCAGCAATCCAAAACATTAATTTTCAAGTTTAGTTTGTTCTATTTTAATCATTTTTATTAATACCCCATACTTTCTATTTTTCATTCTTTTTCTTATTATAGAGCATATACTGTAGATGCTCACATAATTCTAAGAAAACTATCAATCTTTTCATTTTATCTTTATATTAGGATCATTATGGGTTATAAGGTTTATCGATTGAATAAAATCTATAAAAGATTATCATGTATAACTTTCCTTATAGTATGTTGTCTGATTTCCTTATCATTTATCAATAAATCAAGCACTGAAATGATGGTTCTAAGCTCACCATTTCATTACAGTGATATTTCCAAATATACTTCATTATTTACAACTGTTTTAAAACCAAATTGTGACAAGTTTACAAAATATAGTACCGATCCAAAACCGTATTGGCAATATTATGGTTTCTCTCATAGTAAAAAATTAAATGAAGAGTCATTATCAAGTTTCCTTGAAATTTCTGATAAACAAGAAGCAGAGATTACCAGGCTACATGAGGAAATCTTGGATAAATATTTATCCACAGATTATAAATTATTTGCCAATCTAAAATCTAAAGTTGAAAAAAATAGTCATGAAAATAATAAAGGTATTGTTTATGTTTCTGGCCAAAAGTATTATTGGTTAACAGCATTATCTATCAAATATATTAGAGATGTTATTGGTGATAAGAAAACACCAATTGAAATCTTTGTACCATTCAAACAAAAAAATGATTACCATTGTAATAAAATTCATTTAGTTTATTCAAACGTTCAATGTTCATATTTTAGTGATTATTTAACACACAATCAAATCAAACAATTATCAGGTTATCAATATAAATCATTAGCCCTATTATTAACTAAATTTAATGATATTTTATATTTAGATTCTGATAATATACCGTTGGTTAACGTTAATGACATGTTTAACAATAAAATTTACCAGAAGACAGGATTTTTATCATGGCCAGATTTTTGGAAAAGATCAACAAATTTCAAATTTTATAAAATGGCAAGATTATCAGGATTTGCAGGTCCGATTTCAACAACTCCATCAATTGAATCTGGTCAAATTTTAATTAATAAAAGTACACATTTAAAAACTTTATTGCTGGCCTATTATTATAATTTTTATGGACCTGAATATTTTTATCCACTTTTCTCTCAAGGTTTCCCAGGTGAGGGTGATAAAGAATCATTTTATTTAGCAAGCAGAGTTACAAACGAGAAGGCCTTCTTAATAACTGGTCAAAAAACTAAAAGTTTTGGATATAAGGATAAATCAGGTAGTTATAAAGGGCAAGGAATATTACAGGTTGATCCAACTAATATCGAAAAATTTTGGTTTTTACATTTAAATTATCCAAAATTGAATATAAATGAACTGTTAAAAGAGGGTTATTTTAAAAATAAGAATCCAAGACATTGGACTTTAATTAGAAATGCTCAAGATGATGCACAATCTAAAGAGTTCAAACCATATATTGGCTCTGATGTTGAATTAACTATTTGGAAATTAATGGATGTGCTTTTATCAAAAGACTTTAAAGGTTTCCAGGTTTTTGAAGATATTGGTAATGATGAAATGGCAGATTATGTTAAAGCCACTATAATTGATTTACAAAACTCTTTAATGGGATAATCAACTGTCACATATATAAATAGATGAATGAATACTAAATACCCCACTTAATTACTCCTTTCATGGATATTCATTTAATTTTATAGCTTTTTTCTATTTTGCTGCACACCATTTTAAACATTCAACAAAATATTAAACATTAAACCTAATACTTTATCAACATGAAATCGACTCATCGATCGCGTTTTTTAACAAAACATGAATTCCCATATTTGATCCAACCTTTCAAGATAATTGTTGTTTTCCGGTTGTTTCAAAGTCAAACTTATTCAATGTGGAATTCAAGATTCAACAAAGGTAGAAGGATATTTACAGATGTTTGTAGAGAGGTGAGTACTTTAACAATATTTTCTCACCCACCACCAAATTTAAGTTCAAAACATTTAAAGAAATTAAGTACTACTGATTTACTACTCAAGTTAGGATATATTTCTCAACCTAATGCAGGATTAACAAATTGGTTACCACTTGGGAAAGAAACATTAGATAATGTTAGTAAGATCATACATAAGCATCATAAAGATTCAGGATGTGTTGAAGTTTCATTATCTTCATTATCACATAGTTCACTATGGGCTAAAACTAATAGATGGAATAATAATGAGTTATTTAAAGTTGGAGAATTTTGTTTAGCTGCAACTGCCGAAGAAGAAATTACTTCTTTAGTATCATCCCATATTAATAGTCATAAAAAATTACCATTTATTGGATATCAACTGACTAGAAAATATCGTAATGAAAAAAGATCAAGAGGGGGATTATTACGTGGTAGAGAGTTTTATATGAAAGATGCATATAGTTTTGATTCAAATAAAGAAAATGCATTAAAAAGTTTCAATAAAATGAATTCGGTTTATGAAAAGATTTTCAATGATTTAAGATTACCTTGGGTTAAAGCAAATGCTGACAGCGGAGCCATAGGAGGAGATTTAAGTTATGAGTGGCATATTGTTAGTGAAGTTGGTGAAGATACGGTTGTTAAATGTGATGAATGTGGCACATGTGGTAATGTTGAAAGAATTCGTAGTTTTAAAGAGGAAGGAGTTGTCGATGAAAGTGACGTTTCTTATTATCTTAATAATGAAAAGGAATTAATCTGTATTTATTATCCCAAAGGACGAAAATTATCATTGAAGTTTGTTAAGGAAGAAGATTTAATTGATATTAATGAGCGTTTAGGTGATGGTGAAAAAGCATTAAAAATATTTGATGAATTTAATACCGAAAATGATAATCTAACTACCATCTATAGACTAATCGATGTTAATGTTGGTCCAGGTACTAAAATGCCTGACTTACCAGTTTTATTTAGCAAAAATCACATGCTTACGTTTCAAGGATTAGATATAACAGAATCTCAAGATGACGATATTTGCTCAACTTGTGAAAAGGGCCACTATAAAGAAATGAAAGGTGTTGAAGTTGGTCATACATTTTATTTAGGTACAAAATATAGTGAACCACTAGATGCAACGTTTATCGATAAAGATGATTCAAAGAAGTTTTTTGAAATGGGATGTTATGGTATTGGGGTTAGTAGAATCGTAGGTGTTATTGCAGAAATTTTAAGAGACGAACAAGGCTTACGTTGGCCAGCAATCATTTCACCATTACAAATCAGTATAATCAAAAGTCAAGAAATTGAAAATGTTGAAAGCAAACAACTATTTGATCAATTTATTAATAAATTAAATGATAAGATGATCAAATTAGAAATTGATAATAGTGAAGATATCGGATTTGGTAAAAAATTAGCAAAATCTAAAATGTTAGGTATACCATTACAAATTATTATTGGAAAATCTTTACCCCTAGTTGAAATCGAGGTTAGAGGTGTTTATTTTAGCGAAAGATTTAAAGAACTACATAAACTCAAGAAAGAGGAGTGGAACTGGACAATCGAAAAGACTAAATTCGGTGAAGATAAACATATTGTTGATATCAGTTTTGCCCATGAAGTCATCGAAACATTATTAAAGGACATGTAAAATTAATTCAACATAATGAAAATTTTTATTATTATACTGTATATAGATTTTTTATTTATTTATTATTTATTTATTATTTATTTAGAAAACATTACCTGAAAGTTTAGCAAGAACATGTAATAAAACAACAGAAAAGATGAAAGAAACAGCAAAAACTAAAACAACTAAAGGATCAATTTTGAAACCTTGAGCTTCTTCATTAAAGATCTTTAACATTGAAGATGAAGAACCACCTGCACCTGCAGCTCTTGAAGAGTTTGGTTGGTTTTGTTGCTGTTGTTTAAGTTTGTTTTCTTGAGTTGCCTTTCTCTTAGCAAGAGTCTTTGCACCACCTGGAACTGCAGTAGATGACTATCGAAATACGAAATTAAATTGCCACAAAGCAATGATCTACGTGTCCATCATAGATAAGCTTGTAGGGGTGAACAAATGTTAGTAATGTGGTTATTTTGAAAGAGAAAAAAAGTATTAAACACACAGTTAGACCGAATACATACCATTGTGATAGTGTGATGTGCTGAAAGTCGTCGTCAGAAGGGATCACAACAAACCAGAAGGACAAACGTCTCTCTCTCATCAACAACTCAACAATGCTGATACGTGGACAGACAGCTGAAAAAATGGGAAATCCGGGTAACCAGCGTTTTTCGGTTTTCCCATTTTCGATTTGTGATTTTTGTGATTTTTGTGATTTTGTGATTTTTTGATTTTTTTGATTATGGGGTTTTGTGCTATTTTCTCTCTCGTTTGTATTGTAGCATGTTTAAATCCTATTGACATTTCTTTTATTGGTGGAGCTCTTTTTTTCTTCATTTCCTGTTTTATGCCCAACGATCACCAAAAATGGACCATTTAGCTGCTGAAAATAGCAACAGCCGTCGTTTGTCTGTTTCATCAATGTCCTCTGCAGGAGGCTTTGACACTCCATTCACCCCCACCGTCCCCACTGCTACCCAAGGGTTTGCCACTTCTATAATGGCAAACCACACAGGAAGTTCTATGCTGTCTTCAAGAGTTTCACAATCAAGGTATTTTAACACTTCAGCGCCTGTTTCAGCAGGAACAAATGGAACATCTGGTTTGAACGGCTTTTTGTTGAACCAATTACCTTCGAATACTCAGAATATTACGATGTATAATAACAACAATAATAATAGTTCTTTAATTGATACAACTGCTGCAACTGATGCCTCAAATACCATTCACACTGTTGACTCTAATAAACCTGATAACAATGATCCTATTGCCATTGAAATTATTGATAATAGCAATAACAACAACAATAATAATGTTGATGACGATAACTATATAATCAATAGAACAGTTGAAGGTATTGAACATAGGAAAGATACCGATACTTTTGATGATAATGATAATCTTAATAATACTAGCAACTATAATGATAATGAAAATGAAAATGAAAATGACAATGACAATGATGATACTAATAACAGTAATAACGATATGCCAACTACCAACAATCTTGATATTAACGATACCACAATCTCAACCATTGAATCTAATAGAAATTCTAAAATTATCCCGCAGCGGCCAACTCTGACAGGTTCAACAAACAATAGTATAAGCTCAAATTGGTTGTCTCAACAACATTCAAGTTCGGTACTTAATGTTACACCTTGGATTGAACAACAGGCTCAAGTTTCACCAAATTTAAACTTCCATCAATATTCTAATCTGAATGGTCTTTCTTCTCATTCAACTGGAAACAACAATACTAATGATACAAATCTAGCAACAAACTTAAGCATGTTAACTTCTTCTACCATGATGTCACAAAAACAGCAATTGAGACAGCCACAATATTTGAAGTTATCAAATAATAATATCTCACCCCCAAATAATAATAATGATGCGAATATTAATACCAACTTTTCATTGAACTATTCTCTTTTTAATAATAATTATCAATCATTACAACCTTCAACAACCATGAATTACAAAAATAATAACAACTCTTCCATCACTGTTAACAGCACCAACAATAATAAACAAAATAACAATGAAGAAGATGATTTAATTCCAACTGCAATTGTTATCAAGAACATTCCATTTGCAATCAAAAAAGAGCAATTATTAGATATTATGTCTAAGCTTAACTTGCCTTTACCATATGCATTTAATTATCATTTTGATAATGGTGTGTTTAGAGGTTTAGCATTTGCAAACTTCAACTCCATTGAAGAAACTGCAATGGTTGTTTCGGTTATGAATGGTAGAGATATCGATGGCAGAAAATTACGAGTAGAATATAAGAAAATGTTACCTGTTCAAGAAAGGGAAAGAATTGAACGTGAAAAGAAGGAGAAAAGGTGCCAGCTTGAAGAACAGCATAGATCAGCATCTGCAACTTCTTTAGCTTCACTTTATTCAACTACTTCGGCGCCACCTCAAAATTCAGCAAATTTGAATAATCTATTTGGTATCGAACAGTCACAGCAATCGAATATCAATAACCCACTACTAGATAAATCTATCATCAATTTTCCATCAATTGAAGAAATCAGAGTTCCACCCGAAAGTTTGGATTTCAATAATCCTGAAGTTTTAGAAATTTATACAAGGTTGATTATATTTAAAGAAGAGTGTAAATATAATCAACTAGCAACGGATTTAATGATATTAAGTTCAAGTTTATCCAATGATGGTAAAAATTCTATTAAACAGATTTGTTCATATTTGTCGCTAGATGAAGTTAATGAAAAAGGTATTGTTACCATTAAGAAACAGGAGAGCCAATCACCCATTGATAGTAGCTTGGGTAATACAAATATTAATTTATCATCAGTAAACAATAGTACTACCAATAATACTGCTAATACTAATAGCATTGCTACTCCTAATACTAACAACAATGCCAACACTAATGTTAATTTAGCGAATTTCCCACCATCATTAATAAGGTCACATTCTCATAATGTATTAACATCAAACCCTAACCTATCATTGAACAACAGATATAGACAACAATCTCCAAGAACTGTTTCACAACAGTATTCATATAATAATCAACCTTCAGGTTTAGGAATGAACAACAATAGTAGTTTGGTGAATAATTTAAATATGAGTATGAATGGATTAAATTTAGGAATACAAGGGAATAATAACAATAATCAAGGATTACCAAGCCTACAACAATTACAGCAACAATCTCAACAGCAAACACACCAACTGCATCATTCATCCTCTGCTGCATCGTTGAACCTTTTGCGTAACAAGGGACTGACCGCCCCAACCACTCCTAACACCGGAAGACAGGCTACATTTTCAATGAATAGTGGTATTTTTAACAATCAGCCATCCCATAATTTGGGATTTAACCAAGCACAAATGACAGGTGGATCAAACATAAGTATGTCCATGTCTACCAAAGAAGACTTATACTCCAATATGGATTATTTGAACTTCGATCAAAGTCAATAGAAGTTTTTATAAATGAATTACGAACTGTGTAAGTAATGCAATGTTTAATGTAATGTAAAGTTATACTGTAAATGTAAAGAAATAAAGTTTTGTAAAAAAGCAAGGATGCTGAAAAATAAGTCCACTTGGCGAGAAGGAAGAAAAAACGCCATATCGCTGAATAAAAATGTAACCGCAACTAAAAGTGTGCTAATCATAAGTGTTTCTAGGATTGCTATTTTTTGAACCACTTTTTTTTTGTTAATTGTGTTGGAATAAATTCTTTTTTCCTTGTTGAGAACAGAAACTCATGGTGGTAAAACCTAGAAAAAGGTCCGGTAACATTCATACCCTCCATGAACTGATTGGGGCTAGAAGAAGATCAAGTATTGCTTATTTAGTTCAGAAATATGAACAAGAACATGAACATGATGCCGAATTGGAAGCATTAGATGGATGGGAAGAAGCAAATGATGAGGACAGTGAAGAATACAGTGAAGAGAGGGAAGATAGTGAAAATAGTAAAGACAGTAATAAATTTGAATTTAAATCTTTTTCATTTTCAAAGGAGAATGAATCCAGAAGAAAATCTGAAACCGAAAGTCCTGAAAGTAGTAAACCTAAAGGTGATACTTCAAATGCTAAAAAAGTTGATGACGTTGTTAAGCCTGAAAACAAAAAATACAATGAACAAAGCAATGGCCAACTAAGATCAAGAAAATCTAAATCCAAACCAAAGAAAAAGGTTACATATCATCAGGATTATGAGCATGATGATTACGATGATGCATCCCTATCATCATCCCCACCAAAACCATTTAGAATTGAGTTTACAAGGATATTTAATGATTATCTTGCACCTTTATTATTTACTTTATTATCATTTTATTTAAGACATTATGAAATTGGTTCAAACAATACAGTTATTTGGGATGAAGCACATTTTGCAAAATTTGGATCATATTATAATAAACACACATTTTATCATGATGTTCATCCCCCATTAGGTAAAATGTTATGTGGATTATCTGAATGGTTAGTTGGATATAATGCATCCAGTAATCCAGATTATAAATTTGAATCAGGCTCAACATATCCAAATGATATTAATTTTTATGGTATGAGATTATTCCAGGTATTTTTTAGTTCAAGTATTACACCAATTGCATGGTATACATGTCAATCTTTAGGTATGAATAATTTAACTACTTATTTGGTTACACTAATGGTTTGTTTGGATTCAAGTTTTATTGTTTTGGGTAAATTTGTTCTATTGGATTCATTCCTTTTGTTTTTTACTGGTACAACTTATTTATCATTAGCTCAAATCAATAAATATAGAGCATTTGAAGGTAAAACTAGAAAAGTTGATTTCTGGTATTTAATGTTAGCTTTAAGCATCGGATGCGTTTGTAGTATTAAGTGGGTTGGATTATTTGTTACTGCAGTTGTTGGAATTTATACAATCGTTGATCTTTGGGCAAAACTTTGGGATGCTAAATTTAAAACTTGGACTTATATTAAATATTGGATTAGAAGAATCATATTTTTAATCATAATTCCTACATTACTATATGTTTTATTTTTCAAAATCCATTTGGATTTATTATACTTAGCAGGTGAAGGTAGTGGTTCGATGAATACATTATTTCAAGCAAATATGGCAGAAACTGATATTGTTGCACAGCCAAGATTTATTCAATTAGGTGATGAAATTACATTACGTTCTCAGGGTATGAATTCAAATTTATTACATTCACATCAACAAGTTTATCCATCAGGTAGTAGACAACATCAAGTTACAACCTATGGATTTAAAGATTTAAACAATAATTGGAGAATTCTTAATTCACGTACTGATAATCAATTAAATGGATTTATTAAAGAAGGTGATATAATTAGATTATTTCACGTCTTCACAAAATCTAATTTACATTCACATGCAATTCCTGCTCATGTTTCAAACCATGGTTGGGAAGTCTCAGGTTATGGTGATGAAGAAATGGGTGATGAAAAAGATGACTGGATAGTTGAAATTGTATCTCAAGAATATTCATCAAACTTAACATATTCTCAACTATATGAACAAAATAACGGTACATTTCAAGATTATGTCCATCCAGTTTCAACCACTTTTAGACTTAAACATGAAACATTGGGTTGTTATCTTGGTACAACTGGTAAAAGTTACCCAACATGGGGTTTCCAACAAGGTGAAGTTGTTTGTTTAGATATTCCTAAGCCGGGATCAATTGGTTCATATTTTGATACATCCGCAAATTGGAATATTGAAAGTGTTGTTAAATCAACCTTATCACCAGATTTAGAGTACACATATCCAAAGTCCAATTTTTTCAAAAATTTTATTCAATTACAAAGGTCAATGGCATCATCAAATAATGCATTAACACCAGATCCATCTAAAAATGATAACATTGCATCATCATGGTGGGAATGGCCAATTATGAGAAGTGGTATTAGAATGAGTGGATGGTCCTCAAATGTAAGAAAATATTATATGTTCGGTAATCCAATTACAGTTTGGATTTCAACAATATGTGTTTCAATTTATTTTTTTGTTTTAATTTCATTATCAAGAAAATGGAGAACTCAACGTATTATATTAGATGAAAGTTCATTATGGGTAATTTTTGTAACAGCAATCATTCCATTATTAGGATATTTATTCCATTATGTACCATTTATTATCATGGGTAGAGTTACGTATTTCCACCACTATTTACCATCATTATATTTTGCAATTTTTATGACTGGTTTTACCATTGATTATTTTACATGGACTTTAAAACCAATTACTAAAAGATTAGTATTTTTTACATTCTATTTGATTGTTATTACTTCATTTTGGTTATTCAGCCCAACTTGTTTAGGTATGGTTGGTCCACACTTTAAATATAGCTATTTAAATTGGTTACCAAGTTGGGAAATTAGTGAATATCAGCCAATTAGTGAATCTATCAAGTATTTCATTCCTTATTTAAAGAAACATATTCCATTTGTTTGATGGGTACGGACAATCAAAATTTATTTAAGCATATATAATAATTTGTTTTCAAGCATGACCGTAAACTTTGTTTTCCAATTGTAGTTTTTTAATTCATCAGTTTGAAGCAGTAAGTTTAGAATCTTTAAGTCTCTATTCATCATATTTGGTTTGGATATTTGCCAAAATCCTCCCACAAGATAACATCAATTCTTCCCAGTGAATGAATATTTTTTTGTGGGAAGTTATATTTCCCACGAGAAAAATGGTCACTTTAACGCGTAACTGTAAGAAAGTAACTCAACAAGATTAAGGATTACTACACGTGAACTTTCTGTACATTGGACGTACTTTATAATCCAAGCAATAGAGAATAAAAAAAACGTCTACTGTTTAAAGGTATAGATGTAGGAAGAATTGCCGTGTGATTTCATGTTTTGTAACATTTTATATAGTTTATACTAGATACCTAATACACGTTATTTCCTTATAGCGAAATTTACGTGTAACTTGTATGTTATGAATTTGTTTATCATTTATAGTATATATTTTATTTCTATTTTTTCTTCAACGCTATAATTGGTTATTAACACCGTAACAGATAATCATATAATTATGTCAATGACAAGTACTTTGCTATATGGAGATGGCCCACTTGCAAATGCATGGCTTGCTGCTAATTTGGATAAAAAATTAAGTAAACAACAATATCTAAAAACATCGATTATTCAATCTACAAAAGCAATTGAAACGTCAAGTGATTTCCACTTTAATAATAACAAGGAAACGACATTAGTTACAGGAGACTCAGATTCACAGCTACAATTTTCAACTCAAGTTGAAGAAAATAGTAACGTCAAGGCTAGTGGCGGTGAACCTATAACATTGAGAATTTCAGGACAGTTATTATATGGTGTTATCAAAATATACTCAAGAAAGACTAGATACTTATATGATGATGTATCGTTGGCATTAATTCAATTGAAATCTACATTTGCAATATCTAAAACTATTAATATGCCCATTAAAGATACCATCATTTCATCATTAGATCATATTACTTTGAATGATAGAATTACTGAAGCTAATATTTTGTATGATGATACGGAAAATTTCGATATTAATAATATTTTTAATGGTACTACAACCAAAAGTTTGGATTCTGCGATGAACACACAAAATGAAAGTAGTAGTGTGATAGATAATAATGATGATTATGAATTAGGTGATATTAGTATTGGTAGAAATTATAATGGTCATGATAATAGTGAAATAATTCATAATTCAACAATTGATTTACCTGAATTTGGAAACGTTGATGCTGATGATGGTGTTGATATTGGGAATGTCTCTATTGATGCGTTGGCTAGAAGAGCGGAAGCTCCAATGGACGATTTAGATCATGTTGCAGGGTTCGATTTATCACTAGATTTAGGTTTAAATAAAAACAATGTTGATGGCGACGGTGGGAGTAACGAAGTTGTTGGTATTAGTGATTATAAAATTGAAGGTATTAATAATATGGATTTAGAATTTTCAATGGATGAAACAACAAATGAACATGAACAAGTTCAACCAAATCTAATTAATGATACATTAATTGAACCAGAAAGTGATATTGAAGAAGATATGGAGTACTCAACTATTAAGAATAAAAGAAGAAGAAAACCAAAGAGACCTTTAGAATATAAAAATATGGATGTTATTAGAACACAACGTAAGAGAATAGTTATTGATGATTTAACTGGTATACCGACTGATATTTTAAAAAAAAATCAACGTGAATATCCCAAAAATCTAAAATTGAACCAGAATGAAGATAAAGATGCCATTGATGAAGAAAACTGTAAAGTTATAATGAATTCTTTAACCCTGTCATTTTTAAATAATATTGGATCATCATGGAAATCTATCAAAAGAAGAAAATTAATTGAGTCTAATGAAAATATTGACGTTCATGAAGATGTTGATGTTGATGACGGAGATGAAGAAATACCTGAATTTTCAACCTTACCAGAGTTTCATGATGAATTACCAGAAGAAGATGAACAACTTGGATACGAACCAATACTAGACAATTTTGAAAATGAACATATTGCTTCACCAGGGCCAGAAGTAGAACTAGAACAATTGGAACAACCTGAAATTGAGGAGATTAATTTTGATACCAATTATGAAGAATTAAAAAATAATAATAAAACAACTATCGAAATTGCACAAGAACTAAGAAAAGAATTTGAAACTACTAATACAATTTCATTTGACTCAATTGTTAAGGATGAAAAATTTCAATTGAATTCAAATAATTCAAAATCTAATAAAACTAGAATTTTTTTCGAACTTTTAGTTTTAGGTACTGAAAACACAATTGGTTTAAAACAAGATAGATTATTTGGAGATATTAAAATTGAATCTAAATCTGAACTTTTAAATAAATTTTTATAATCAGTTAAATCTGCATATAAAGGTTATATAGACATTAATTTACATTTACATTACTTAAAGGACATATATGAATCCCACCATTTAAATCACCTATCAAAATTGTATTCAAATTCAATACTTTAACAGAAGAAATAATAAGATCTTCATTTTCATTCCATATAAAGTCTTTTTGTTTAATTAAATTATTACTTTTAAAATCCCACATGGTAATTATATTATTTATAGATACTGAAATTATCATAGTTGGGGAAATCCAATCACTGAAAAATGTTAAATTTGATAAATAAACCGAATTTGACTTTAAAGTTATGGAATTTGTGACCAAATTTAAAATATTTAAATTATGATTCAAATCTAACATTAATAAATTATTTGAGTTTTGAGAAATTGAAATTATTGGGGAATTAAAATCTTGTTCAGTTATGTTTAATTTTGTAATCTTATAATTTATCAAATCTATTAATAATAAATCATTGTTTATCAAATTTAGAACTAAATTATTTGAATTTAGAAATAAACATGATAAAATAAAAAAATTATCAATAGCGATATCCAGGGATGAAAAGTTGAATTCCATTGAGTTGAATATATTTATGACCGGAATTAATTGATCTATTAAATTATTTGAAATTTTGAGGAAGTCACCATTTGAACAAATTATATTGTAAGAGTTATTTAAGTTTGAATAAATGGAAACAATTGAATTTAATTGAATTTTAGATTTGATTAATGTGTTTGTTTGCAAATTTAAAATATTAATAAATCCAGTTTGATATCCCATTATAATTAAATTGGAATCATTGATATTAAAAATTGCACAATTTACAGTAGAATATATAGTGATTCTTTTGGTAAGAATGATGGTTTCATTTAGAATTTCCCAAATACATATACAATCATCATGAATTGATAAGAAGAGATTAGATTTACATTCACATATTGAAAGTGATTTCACTTTGGTTTTCGGTAAATGTAGAGTTTCATGGTTGTCTTCCTCGGGGGTTTTTATTCGGTCATTATTATTGTCCATGTTACTGTTGTTATCTAAGCTTAAGTTTTGAAATATTTTTTTATATTTTTCTTCAAGTTCTTGTTTGATGGATTTAGTTAATTCTCTTTTCAGTTGTTGAATGTCATTATCACTAGGAGAATCATCAACTTCGTGGTTATTTAATTTTAGATCAAGTGGATTGAGTTCAATTGGTTTATGGTCATCAAGAGTACCTAAATTAGGGGGCAGTTCTGAAAGGATTGTGGTATCATCAGAAGTGACAATTTGTTCTTGTGGTGGTTGTTCAATATTGTCATCAATCTCGTCTGGCAGATCATCTTTCACTTGCAATTGTAAAGCACGTTGTGTGGAAAATCGTTTTTTTCTCAATTCTTCCAATTTCAGTTTTTTTTCAGTTAGCAGTTGTTGAATATCCATTGATTAATTTTTAAACAACACAGTATCAAGTACTTTGTTACAGTGAATTTTTCAAGAAATAAATATTAATCAATAGAGTTTGTACCAGAGATATCGGCGATTTCGCGGGAAGTTAGTTTTTCCCCAGTAAAGTCAATTGCCAGTCGATTTTAAAACTCAGTTGGCTCTGTGTTAAATTATACTAATATACGTCTTAAATGTTTAGTGTTCATTCAAAACAGCAAGAGTACTAACGTTCTACTTACTTCCCAATAAGTTTATTTTGATTAATCAATTTCTCATTTTTACGAGGTCCATTTCCGATATCGAAAATTCTGATGTCATCCCTCGAGTTTCATCTAGCATTTTGGGTAATGAAGTCGATAAGTCAACAGACAACTTTGTTTAATCACTGAAGACAGTACTCAAATCCCTGGCGAAAAGATTTAATTCCTTGAACAAAACTGTTTGGGCACCCTTCCAATGATCAATGAATCAATGTAACTGGTTCAGGTTGAACAAAAGTGAGGCAATCTCCAATTCTGTTTCTCTGTAAATTGTAATTCATTTCAACAAGGCATCATCAGGAAGCTTCGTTGGTTGCTATTTTTTCCTCAAAAAAAAATGGGTTAGATTTGGTAAAAGATCCAAGTTTGTTTTTGCTAAGAGTTTGGTGTTTTTGAAAATAATAAAGGTTTTACCGATGTTACCTCACTTGATGCTGCTGTAATGGACGAATTATTAGGCATTATTCTTTTAACCATCAAGGGCCCTCAAGGTATAATAATGTTATTAACCAATATGGGTTATCCATCCGTTTCTCTTGTATCAACTTTGTTAGGTGATAAAAGAAGTTATCGTTGTGGTAAAAGCAATATTCCATTTAAGTATGCTGCAACTTCTGTCAAAATCAATTATGGCGATAATGGCAACGGTGGGAGCGATGCCACAATTGCATTAAGTCACTATGATTGTTTAATTTTATTTCATCCAGTTGAAACCGAGTTAACTACATCCCAAAGGGCAGATCTGTTTTTACAATCTATGTCTGATTTATTCAAAACAAACTTAATGCAAAATTTGGTTAGTATTTCATTTATAAAGTCAGTCAACAGTGCTTCGAAATTCAAGGATTTAGATTCAGCTCTTGATAAAATTGATGAATCTGAAAAAAAGTCAATCTATAACGATCAAGTTAACTTCTTAACTGAAATCCGTATTTCTAAGGAAATTAGAATCTCAAATTCAGCTTCATCAACTAATATACCAAAACAACGACCAATACCACAAAATCTCCTAAATCTACATTACCATCATTAGCTAATTCTGATACAACTTTAGCTACACCCAAAGGTACTGGTAAACGTGGTAAAAAGGAAGGAAACCCACAACCAACTATTGGTTCATTAGTTATCCCAAAGCTTGAAGCTTCAAACATTGATACTTTTACCTCTACAAATTCTAAAACTGAAGCCATTTCTGAAGACTTGTCTGCGAGGCACTGGTGATGTTATCATCAACAGTGGTGCTACTAATAGTGTGACCGCCTTCAAAAAGTGACTTCATGGTTATGTGAAATCGGCTGCTCATGCCATTGATTTTCATGGTGCTACAGTTGGTGATTTAGGTTATGGCTATCTGGTTATCGATTTTTACAGTTACAAAGTCAAAACAAAAGTATTTCATGTTCTTTCTGCTCAATCAACTATAGTAACGGAATATGATCTGTTTGCATTGGGCTGCAACATTTCAATTGAAAAACAGTACATAAAAGTCTTAAAGTCTTAAAGCTATAAAAAAAGCCAAGTCATCCCATTAGTTACTATCAGCAGAGTCCACACTTTTTCTTCAAAGCTACCCCTTCCACCTTACCCCGATGTTAAAGTGTTCTCACTTCATGTGAAGTTTGCTCGTGTCAATGCACGATACTTTTTTAGACTCTGTACATCATGATAATATATGGATAGCCCGTGTCGAACCCAATATACAGGATGTAGTGTATTAAGCAAGAGCTACCATCAATAGAACGATTCAGTATAAATGAAATAAAATATAAAATAAATAACCAGAATCAACCACGTATGCTACATTATCAATATACGAGAAGCATTTAATAATATTGCATTCTTCTATTACTTGCAGCCAAAATTATGGTATCACCATAAATTAAGTAGGCTTGTTTAAGTATATCATAAGATCATAGGAATTTGATCATCTTTATATTCTTGAGCTTGAGACGTAAAAAACTTTCTTCATGTAAGAAACATACATAATTTGAAGGTATCTAACATGTAAACATAAAATTGCACCTTAGATAATATTAAAAGGCTAATTTATTTTAACAACTGGAAATTCGTGTAAAAAGCCCATTTAAAGGCTAATATTAAAAATTCCTTTGATACGAAAAATAAATAAGCGGAAACATCAATAAATATAAATATAAATAAGATTTGATGAGTTTAACAACCCACTATAATCTAATATAAAAGAGTTTGCATCATAGAAGATAGGAATACCATATGTACATCTACACCAAGTAAAACTTCTAAGACATGTTGAGAACCCCCCAAAAACAAAAAAAAAAAGACAAAGTTCTAGTTGAGGTTTCGGTGTCACTCAGTGGGAAAGAGGGTGTATTTATGAGAACAGATCATATTAACCACATTTCTATTTAATTATTGTTCTTTTTTTCAAATCGTAATTGTCGTATTAGATAATGATGACAACATTTTGATTAAATTCTACAGTGTTTTCTCTTAAACCAAACCGTTACTTAATAACTATAATGAAATATGCATCAACTAGGATCAGATTTTAAAATAGTCCATTCCAAAGTAGATTGCTACAAACGGTATAAGAGGTCTGTATGGTGGATTATGAGAAACCGATGTACTGTAACAGGAAAATCAACACACCGCCACGCGACGACACGAAATGTGAGAAATACTTTATGAGAAATACTTTACTGTTTGAATGTATATGGATAATCCAAACATGCGTCTTTTCTAAACATGGACGAAGAAAGAGAAATAAGAGAAGTACAATCCCAACAAGATAACGAAGCAGCTGCTATCATTGGAGACTTTGAAAGAGAATTCCATGAGAGTGTGCGAGGAGGGCTAGAGGGGGAAGAGATTGGAAAAATGAAAGACATGCAACTGTTGCAACAAGCCTGGGTGCGAGAGAAATGTGTAAGTGAGATTCTCCCACATGAAGAAGCGCTGATTGGTCGAATGGTTTCCCGGGTACGAGAACAGCTTTCTTTCCTTGAAGAGAATGCAGTTTCTTTGTGTGGTTACGAGAAGGATATCAAGCTTCATTTGGTGGTGGTGGAGTGTGAGTTGGAGCGGGTGCAGTTTCTTGTGCGGGCGTATTTGCGGGTGAGATTGGGTAAGCTGGTGCGCCGGGCGGACAAGATGGATGCGGTCGAGTGGGCCAGATTGACTTCGGATGAGAGAGTCTATGTAGAGGGAAGAAAGGAAATGGTCAAGGGGGTGATGGGTCAGTTCGGTGGTGACAAGGAGGAGGTCGAATCTGATGATCTCCCCACTGACGGTCATGTTTTTATAAAGGCGGCAAGAGTTGTGGTTGTGGGAGAAGAAACTTTACAGCCCGGAGAAGTTCATGTTGTACGTTGGGAGACGGTAGGAGAGGCTGTTTTGAATGGCAGTGTAGTGGTTGTATAAATTACTTACAAACTATAACTATATTCTGTTTATTTATTCATCTTCTAGGGAAATAGAATCTAAACTGTCAACCAACAATCCCAATTCACTAACTACATTCTTATGGTAGTTGAGTTGAATTTTAAATAAGACCTTTAATAGATTAATACTTTCTAGTGGCTTAATCAATTCCTTCATTGATTCAACTGCAATTTCTGTAGCATTCACCAATTCATCTTCGAATTTTTCCAATTTATCATTTAATTCTTCACGAGCAGCACCTTTATCATCTTCACCCATTGCTTTAATTTCTGCTCTAACTGTATCGAAATTTAATCTGCAAGTTTCAACTTGATTTCTTAATTTCAAACATTTACTAAAGTCATTCTTTAATAAATTTTCAATTTTCTCATTAACTTCAACAATTATTAATTTATCTTGTTCTAATCTTTCATTACCAATTTTAAATTCAATTTCACTAATCTTTAATAAACTTTTACTCAATGAATTTTCTTTTCCTTCTTCATCAATTTTGATGAATGCATCTCTGGAATTTTTCATAATTTTACTAAACTGATGTGAAAAGGTATTTGGAATTTTATCTTTACGTCCTGATAACAAAACTTCTTCTGCTTCTTTAGTTGAATTTGCTTTTGATAATTCATTTAATTTTTCATTAATTAAGACCGAATAATCGTTTAAACTTTCCTTTAAATTTAATGGATTATCATATGATTCAATTTCATATTGTTTAGTAATTTCCAATAATTGTTTCAAAAATTTGTGATTCAAATCAACTTTTAATTCTAAATCTTTATATTCTTTTGGTAACTCACTGATATCTTGAATTGATCCGATTTTCTCTTGAATTGATCTAGTAGTTCTTGCTAATATTGGTTTTAAATTATTAACTTCATTTTGAACATTTTTACTGATTTGTGCTGCTGTCTCTTGTAATGATAAATTATTAATTGAGGTTTGTAATTGTTGTGTAGTTTGTTGAAGCTGCTGTTGGAAACTTTCAAAGAATGACATCGTACTTGTACTGGTGATGTGCAGTGATGTGTGACTCGATGCTAAGATTGCTCAAAGGAGTTAGTTTGATCAAACATCACTTGGCTTTTAATTTTAAATTACTCTGAGCGAGGGAATTTCCTGCATCGGGTCGATCGTCTTAAACATGGAACGTACAAATGATTATCAACATATATCATAAAATTCGTTAATTAAAAACTAAATAGAAAAATTATATTCATAAAATTCAGTAAAATTCAGTAAAATTCAATAAAATTCAATAAATTCAATAAATTCAAGTAAACAAAATACGAAAAAACCATCACTAAAAAATCCAAACATCAACATCTTTAAAATGCATCCTTAATAACTTCGATAATACTCTTCTTACGATGATGTTGTTGACCTAATTGGCCCGATTGTTCTGGTTGATAACCGTCATTGGTATCCTGATTCATATGGGTATTATCATGTCTTCTTGGTGTATTAATCTTACTACTGGCATTTGTACCCAGTCCATAATTTTGACCACTACTAGTTAAATATTCATTATCGTAACCTGAAGTATCCATACCAGTGCCTGAAGTAACATTATAGTCCTTATTACCAGTAGCAGTATAATTCATATTGGATTCATTACCAATACCACCCGTTGTAGAATTCGTATTAAATCTATCATCAGAAGTATAAGTATTAGAAGTGTTCATGTTTGATTTATCAGAAGTGTTCATGCCTGATGTACCAGATGTGTAATTCATATTAGATGTGTTGCCACCAGTACCTAAATTACTTGAAGTGTGATCCATACCAGATGTATGATTCATACCAGAAGTGCGATTCATACCAGATTTATAACCCGATGTTATATCAGACTTATCACCAGATCTCTCATTAAATAATGTACCATGTTCATGAATATTCTTCTTTTCAGCATTATCACCATATTCATTCTTCTTACCTTTCTTACTATCATGCTTAACAAACATATGTTTGAGTTTATCAATAGGTTTTTCATTTGAGTCTTTTCTTTCATTATCATCTTTTCTTTCACCAGCATCTTTTCTTTCATCAACATCTTTTCTTTCACCGTAATCCCTCTTTTCGTCATTCTTATTCATTGAAGACTCACCACCACTCAGAATATTATTACCTTTTGCATCCATGTTGCCTGTCATGTAGAATTCATTGGTTTTCATTTTGTACTTATTACCTGATTCATCAATCATATTATATTCACCGGTATTTGTTTCATAAGCACCATTGAAATCATCACCATGCATTATACCTCTTGTTGTTTTACCTGCATAATATCCCTCGTTATTATTATCAGTTCTGGATGGGTTAACCATTTTGGAACCTAATTTATTGGAGTTTATGGTTTGATTCAATCCCATTGTATCCATGTGTCTGTTTTCACTGACACCACTCATGACATATTCTTTCATTTCTTCCTTATCTTTTCTACCACCTTTCTTAGCATCGTAATCAGAAATACCGCCTCCCCTACTATTACCAAAATCCTTTGCTGACTTATCCGGAATGTTTAAGTTGGTTGCATCTTTTTTCATCAAATGTTTATAATCATCGGGATTTTGTACCATTCTATAAGCATTGGATTCAGTAACCAAATCGGATGTGACATCATGTTTGATACCACCAGTATTAGCGGCATTACTTTTCGCCTTATCATGTAGGTCTAAATGTGCAACACCGGAAGAACCAGCAGATGTACCCATCGCATAGTTCATGCCGGCACATTCACTTGCACCTTGAACCGAAAAAATTTTATCATCAGTACCTTGGTTAGATCTAGAACCATAATTAGTAGTATCATTTTTATTCATTTTCTTATTCATATTAGAATTATTCACACTGCTATCATAACTATAGTCTTCAGGACTTTGAGCATTATACATATTGGAATCTTTAGATTTCATATTTAAATTCCCATTATATCCATTTGAACCACCAGATAAACCATATCTTTGAGATGTTGGCTTAACTTCTTTCATTATATCATCATTTTTTGATTTCATTTGTGATTCGGTTTCAGTTGTGCCACCGTACATCAAACCACCAGGCATATCGGAACTTAAGTTCTTGGAAGAATCAGTATGAACTTCCAGTGTATCAATACCAGAGGCATTACTTCCACTTTTATCAGTATCTTTATCAGTATCTTTATCAGCTCCTATATAGTTGGTAATCGTGGACCAAACTCCATGGCTTGGTTTATCATGACTATTTTGGGTGTTTTTCATGTTTTTGGTTTTCTTTGAGTCGGAAATATTAGAGTTAGTGTTAGTATTGTTATTGGTAACTTCAGCAGCATTCATCATTTCACCACCCATCATTTGATTATTCATCATATCATCCTTCTGCATATTATCTTTCATAGCCTTCATTTCTGGATTATTATCTCTTGGTGTTTCATCAAGGGTTGACTTTTTCATGGCAAAGTTATCACCATATTCATAATCGTCCTTCTTAAAAATACCAGGACCAGATTGAATATTGGAGGTATCCATCAAATCTATATCCTTGTTATCGTTGTAATGACCACCACGTTGTTTAATATTAACATTCCTACCATCATTTGATACGTCATCACTTTTCAAACCATCATAATACGAGTCAAGAGGTTGATCATCATAGACACCATCATTATATTTGGGTTTAAATCTTCTTTCCAAGTTATCATTAGCACCACCAACGTTAAATTTGGAAGCTTGTGCTTGATCATTGAAACTGGTAGCACGCTGTTTTTTCTTGTCACCAACATTCATACCTGTTGATGAATATTTACAATCCTTGAAATCCGTCATCTTCTTTTCTGCAGCCAATTCACGAATTCTTCTTTCAGATTCTGCAACATCTTCCTTATTGATAACAGGGTCAACCATTGAAGTGTATGTATAATTTGCATATTTTTCATTGTATTTTTCTGAATCTGTTGAATCCTTCATTTTGGAAGTTTTCATTTTAGATTTATCATCATACTCATCATACGGATATGGATATTTTGCTTGATCATTGGTATGATGGCTATCATGAATGTTCATATCCATATTCTTCCGCTCATTAGCATCATTATAATCCATAAAAACCTTAGCTTTGTCACTAACGTCACGAAGATGAGATTGATTACGAGGAGTATCATGATGATTTAAATTCATTTGATTTTTAGATTTTATATCAGTGGATTGGTTACCACCACTAACGTTTTTGGTAATAGGTGTGTTCTTCAAATCGTGTTCTAACATATTAAAACTTGACTTCGGTAGAGATAGAAATAGAACAAGAACTCCATTCCTACAATTTACATTTAAAAAAGTGAGGAATCATCCGGTTTATAAAACATCACACAATGGTACAGTCCCCTGGTCACAGAATAAATTAAAATGATCACATCCCAAATATAGATAATTGCTCTCAAAACGAAGTACCAAAGATAGAAACATGAACCCTTCGGAGGGGTTAATGTCCAGTCCTGCGTCGATCGACCCAGCCTGTCCCATCGACGTCATTTTTTTATCTGTTTTTTTTGAATTTTCGAAATTTTTCGCTTATTTCCATTTCCCACTTTTCTCCCACTTTTTTCCGCTTCCAGTTTCGGCCTTATTTCCGGTGGCAAAGTTGTTTACCGTTGCACAGTGAATTTTTTCTTTCTCCATTCTAATTTCCGAGCCCTATATTCCATATTCCGTATGGCTATCTCTGATTTTCACCTTTTGCCACATCAGTAAGCGTAAAGATTTCAAAAGTTAATTAATGATCTCTTATATGATAAATCATACTCATATAAAGCCAACTACTCTTCTTATTCTTTTTTCTTTACAGATTTCAACTAAGCACGACTTCTACTACTGATTTCCACTCGGATCAATATGCAAAACACATCTGATTTGAATCTCGAAAATCAGAATAGTGTCTCCATGAAAAGACAGAAGAGATTACTTTCATTTTTACTGTCCAAAAAGGTACCACCGATTCCAGAAGATGATGAAAAAAAACCGTATGCGGAAAGTCATTCAAATCCAATATCAAGATTGATGTTTTGGTGGTTAAATCCAATCATGAGAGTTGGATATAAAAGAACGTTGACAGAAAATGATTTGTTTTATCTTGAAAAAAGTCAACAATTAGATCATCTATATGAAAAGTTTTTATATTATTATAAGAAAGATGTTCAAATTGCATTGAATAAATATTTAACTAAAAAATCTCTAAAAGAGAGCAGAACATTTAATCCAAATGATCCAATCGATCCAAATGATGCAAAAGATTTTATCATACCCACATTTTTGATTCCACTATGTCTATATAAAACTTTAAAGTGGGAATATTCTTTAGGTATGTTTTATAAAATTTTGTCAGATTGTGCAAGTGCAACATCTCCATTATTACAAAGGAAATTAGTTAATTATGTTGCGGCTAAAAAATTTGGCTTGGAATCAAATGTTGGCAAAGGTGTTGGTTATGCAGTTGGAGTTTGTTTAATGATCTTTTTTTCAGCTCTTGCAATCACTCATGCTTTCCATAACTTACAAATTAGTGGTGCAAAATCGAGAGGGATTTTAACAAGACTAATTTTAGATAAGTCTTTATCAGTTGATGCAAAAGGTAACCATTTATTCTCTGCTGGTAGCATTCAAAGTATGATTAGTACTGATATTAATCGTATTGATCTTGCAATTGGTTTCTTGCCGTTTATTTTAACCGCTGTTTTCCCACTTGCAATCTGTATTGGTTTGTTAATTTGGAATATCGGTGTTTCAGCTTTAGTTGGTATTGCAATTTTCATTTTGGTTGTTTTATTTTTAGGTACACAAATTGGTAAATTGTTACACATTAGAAAGAAAATTACAGTTTATACTGATATCAGAGTTAATTTAATGAAAGAGTTATTGAAAAATTATAAAATGATTAAATTTTATAGTTGGGAAAATTCGTATTCGGAAAGAATCAAAGATGCAAGAGTTAATGAAACCAAACACTTACTTCATTTGCAATCTAAAAGAAACGTTCTGATGTCACTAGCTTTTGCAATGCCTGCTTTAGCATCAATGGCGACATTTTGTACAGCTTCTGATATTTCATCGGGTAAAACTGCTGCTGATATCTTTTCATCACTTACTTTATTTCAAGTTTTAGCTATTCAATTTATGGTAGTCCCAATGGCTTTAGCAACAACCACTGATATGATTGTTAGTTTTAAAAAAATGAACAAATTTTTATCCTGTCATGATATTGATGAGGATCAATTCAGGATTGAAGATTTCAAGGATGATAAACTAGCGATTGAAGTTAAGGATGCCACTTTTGAATGGGATACCTTTGATGATGATTTACTTAATAATGAAAAGGATAAATCCAATAAAATTGATAAGGATAAAAAATCTAAAAAGTTTAAATTATTCCAAAAGTTTCAAAAATCTGAAAATATTGAGGATCTTGAAACTAAAGTTCATGAATTATCACCTCAAGATTCAACTGAACTTGAAAGTAACGAAAAATATGCTTTACCATCTTCCGCATCTGTTCATTCAATGAAAAATACCTCATTTCAAGGTTTAAATCATATTAATTTCAATATAAAAAAGGGTGAATTTGTTGTTGTTACAGGTTCAATTGGTTCTGGCAAATCCTCATTATTGAGTGCGATGTCTGGATTAATGAAAAGAACAGAAGGTGAAGTTTTAGTTGATGGCGATTTATTATTATGTGGTTATCCATGGGTCCAAAATGCAACTGTTAGAGATAATATTTTATTTGGTCTCCCTTTTGAAGAACATAAATATCAAAATGTAGTTAATGCGTGCTCACTAAAATGTGATTTTGAACAATTCCCTGGTGGTGATATGACTGAAGTTGGTGAAAGAGGTATTACTTTATCAGGTGGTCAAAAAGCAAGAATTAATTTAGCTAGGGCTATATATGCTGATAAAGAGATTATTTTATTAGATGATGTTCTAAGTGCAGTTGATGCAAAAGTTGGTAAACATATTGTTGAAAATTGTATTTTAGGATTATTAAAGGATAAAACAAGAATTATGGCAACTCATCAATTAAGTCTAATTGATTCTGCTGATAGAATGATCTTTTTAAAGGGTGATGGTTCAATTGATATTGGTACAATTGATGAATTAAAAAAACGTAACCCAAATTTATTAAATTTACTAAATTATCAAACTGATAACTCAAGTAATAAAAATAAAGAAGATGGAGAAGTTACTAAAGAAGAGAAAGAAGAAGAAGATCTATTGAAGGAACAACAACAAAAAGTTTTACAAAAAATTATGACCGAGAAAGAAGATCTTTATGATGATCATCATGATGTTGTTAAAATTGTTGATGATGAAGAAAGGGCTGTTAACTCATTAAGTTTGAAAGTCTATTTGAATTATTGTAAATTAGCATTTGGAAATTATCAATTATTATCACCAATTTTATTCCTTTTATGTGCAACTTTGACAACATTTTGTAATATTTTCACAAATACCTGGTTAACATTTTGGATTGAATCAAAATTTCAAGATAAATCAAAGCCATTTTATATGGGTATTTATATCATGTTCACATTCCTATACACATTTTTTTTGACATTTTTTTTCTACTTATTTTGTTATTTTACAAATAGTGCAGCCAGATTGTTGAACTTAAATGCAAGTAATAAAATTTTACATGTTCCAATGTCATTCATGGATGTTTCGCCTATCGGCAGAGTTTTAAATAGGTTCACAAAAGATACTGATGTTTTAGATAATGAATTAGTTGAACAGTTAAGACAATTTATTAACCCGTTTTGTAATGTTATTGGAACTATCATTTTGTGCATAATCTATATCCCATGGTTTGCAATTGCTGTTCCATTGATCATAATCTTTTATGTTATTATTGCAAATTACTATCAAGCAAGTGCAAGAGAAATCAAAAGATTGGAAGCCGTCAAAAGATCATTAGTTTATTCACACTTTAATGAAATATTATCAGGTAAAGATACTATTAAAGCATATAAATTCTTAAATCCGGTCAGAGCTAAGCTTAATAAACTAATTGATTCACAAAATGAAGCATATTTTTTAACATTAGCAAATCAACGATGGTTAGCTGCAAATCTATCAGTTATATCATTTGCTATTGTTTTTGTAATTTCGATGTTATGTGTTTTTTCAGTTTTTAATATTTCGGCTGCTTCCACAGGTTTACTTTTAAGTTATGTTATGAATATTACAGGTATAATGACAATGATGATGAGAGCTTTAACACAAGTTGAAAATGAATTCAATTCAGTTGAAAGACTAAACTATTATGCATTTGAATTAGTTCAAGAAGCCTCATATGAAAACCCACAAACTGATCCAGGAGAACATTGGCCAAATAATGGTGAAATTGTCTTTAAAAATGTCAATATGAGATACAGACCTGAATTACCCTATGTTTTGAAGAATATTAATATGACGATTTCTAAAACTGAAAAAATTGGATTTTGTGGTAGAACAGGTGCAGGTAAATCAACATTTATGACCTGCTTGTATAGATTTACTGAATTTGAAGGTGATATTTTTATCGATAATGTTGATATCAAAACTTTAGGTTTACATAAATTGAGGAATAAATTGACAATTATACCTCAAGATCCTGTTTTATTTGTTGGTACCATTCGAGAAAATTTAGATCCATTCAAGGAACATTCAGATGAAAAATTATGGGAATCATTATCGATATCTGGATTAATTGATAGAGAAGATTTAGCAACTGTTAGGTTACAACAAAATGATGACGTTAATTTACATAAATTCCATTTAAATAGAACAGTTGAAGATGATGGTAGCAATTTTTCAGTTGGTGAAAGACAATTAATTGCCTTAGCTAGAGCATTAGTTAGAAAAACTAAGATCTTAATTTTAGATGAAGCAACTTCAAGTGTTGATTATGAAACCGATTCAAAAATTCAGAAAACAATTGCCACTGAGTTTAAAGATTGTACAATTTTATGTATTGCCCATAGATTAAATACAATTTTGAATTATGATAAAATTGTTGTTATGAATGAAGGTCAAATTGTTCAATTTGATGAACCAAGGAAATTATTCTTAAACAAGGAAGGCACATTTAGATCGATGTGCGATCAAGCTAAAATTACAATTGAAGACTTTAATTGAATTTATTTAAAAAAAAAAAAAAAAAAAAATACAATATTCTATCCACATATCTGGATTCTTATTATTCTTATATTTTGCATTTTTTAGCATTGTAATGTATTATACTTTATTTTTATAATCTAATTTCATACCGAAAAAATAACTTTATACACTGTTACTATAATCATAGATATGAAAATTCCAAACTAGAATTCTTACTTTTTTTGTATCGGCATTTTTACTACCAATCCTGGTCAATGCGATACTACTGGTACTGAGACGCTTTTGAACACAGCTCTTCATGAAGAACAGCAAATGGTCTTTTTTCTCAACATATGCTAATGGGCACTGATGTTTTTCATTCCTAAATCCCTTTTAGAGGCGATAGAGTTATTTTTTATTATATCTTCGGACGTTTCCGAGGATTCTCCTACTCTATAACGATTGTATATATATATATTACAGCGTAACTAACTGAACTGCATGGGTTAGGTGCTATTCAATGTTAGAAAAGAACATTGAATATATTGAATTAATATATTCTCGTTTGAGTAAAACAAGCTAAGAGGGTAACAATTTCATCAAATAACATGAATAATTCTCCTATTCTAACAGTAGAAAGTTATTTATTTCAAAAAAAAAAACATCCTGATTGGGAAAGTGATGCGATATTCTGATTTCCAGATCTTTACGTTTTTGGGTTAAACTTCCGATGATAATCTACCATTTATTAAAGCTTTCCCATTTCTTTTTCAAAAATTCTATTTAAACTACAAGTATGAATTTTATCATACGTTGTATTAAAGATTCAGCAAAAAAAATTTTTAAATTATCAATACAATGTTTAAAAACATATGCTTAAAATATAAGTCACGGATTGGACTAAGAAATCATCTATCAAGATCATGGTCAGAAGCAAATGTCAAATCAACATCAATTGTACAAAATACGTTATTGGTTTCAACATTTCTTGGTCTTTCTTATTATGTAATTAATAATTTGGTCTCCAATGATACTCCAACAAGAAGTGGTCATAAGTATATAAATACGGATACGGTTCCACTTATTCAATTAAGTGAACTAAATCTACATAATAAACAAGAGGATTGTTGGGTTAGTGTTCATGGCCATGTTTATGATGTTACTGAATTTCTAGAATCACATCCCGGGGGAGTGGCTAAGCTATTGCAATATGCTGGAAAAGATGCTACCAGGGGATTTAGATTACAACATCCCGAAACTCATTTAGAAAACTTCTTAGATCCAGATTATTATAAAGGTGAATTACTTGTTCCTGATAAAGCTTCAAAAAAGAATAAAAGGATTAAAAAAACAGCAGAAAAGAATGATGCCGCTGAACAAGAAACAACATTATTCAAAGAAGATGATGATATTAAACAATACTATAAAGACTTAATTAAATGTAAGCTAGGTAAGTCTAAAAAAGAAAAAAAGTTTATCGAAAAAGAACAAGTTTACACTAATGAAACAAAACCATCAATTGATCAAATATTTTCGGTTAACGATTTTGAATTTGTTGCATCAAGATTATTACCAAAACTATTATACACTTATATTCAATCAGGAGCAGATAGTGAATTTGCAAGATTTGAGAATAAAGCAGCATTGGGTAGAATCTTTTTCAGACCAAAATGTTTAGTTGATGTTCGTGAACTTGAATTAAATAAGGAAATTTTGGGTGCTAATACACCAATTCCATTTTTAATTGGTTCATTTGCTGGGTCAGGATTGATTCAAGACGCTGGTGAAAAAATTGTTGTTGAAACTGCAGTTAAAAATAATATGTTATACGTTATACCAAAGGATAATGATACAGGGTTGAGCGAGTTACTTAAGGTTAGTAACGGTAAAGATATATTTTATCAGTTTTCAATCGATAATGTTAAGGAATTGGCAGACTCTACCAATATTTTGAATAATTTGAATAAAACATTTCCAAATATCAAAGCAATATTTATTGATATTAATTCGGTAACAGGTAATTTAGAACATTATAAAAAGGTTGAAGCAAGTAGAAACTTATATGAGACTGAGCCAGCTCCTCAATTGCCAAATAAAAGAACAGAATCTGTAAATTTTAAACTATGTTGGGACGATTTATTAAAGATAAAGAATGAGATTAAAATTCCAGTTATTTTAAAGGGCATCCAAAGACCTGAAGATATTCTTGCAAGTAAAAAACTGGGTTTTCAGGGCGTTCTAATTTCTGATCATGAAGGTAAACAACTAGACCAATGTCAATCACCAATTGAAGTTTTATATAATACGAGAAAATTCCTTGAGAATAATGATGACAATGGTGAATTTGAGATATTTGTTGAAGGTGGTTTTAGACGTGGATCAGATATTGTCAAAGCATTATGTTTAGGTGGTACACCAGTTATAACCAAACCCATTCTATTTAGTCAAATATATGGTGAAACTGGTGTTTCAAAAAGTATTGAAATTTTGAATAAGGAAATTAAGACAACAATGAAGTTGATTGGTGCAAAATCAGTTAATGAGTTAAATGAAGACTTTATTGATTGTGAAAGTCTAAAACTTAAAGTTACAGCTACAAAGAGCTTAGATAAAATGTATGATGAAAATTATACATCAATGCCAAAGCCAAAATTTCAAAACGAACACAAACTAAAATTTGTGTAGTTAACGATATATAGATAGATAGAATGGAATATAATATTAATAAAAACTGAAAATAAAAATCTGTGTAAATAAGCAAATAAATGAGAAAAAAAATCATTCTTCTTTTTGTTTTCCAGCATCTGTTATGAATAATGATTTAAGGTATACAATTGTTGTTAAAAGGAAACTTGGCGCAAAATAGAAGATAATATAACTTAATAAATCACCAAAAGTACCCACATTAGATACCTTAAATTGTTTTCTTAAAAGCTCGTTTGCATAAGTATCAGCAACATATTCTTCATCACCAGGTACAGAACCAACTTGAATCAAATCAACAAAATCAATGTTAGTTTCAGCTAATGATTTACCTAAATTAGCAACATTTTTATCTAAAGCTTTATTATCTGTATACGTTGTAAGAGACGAAGATCTACCAATAATCACGGTTGTATCAACGGTGTTAAGTAATTTCATTTTCAAAAGTGCATAAACCAGGTTGAGATCCCATTTAATAAAAGTCTTTTCAGTTGGATTCAAAGAAATAACTAAATCAAAGGGAGCCTTGGTTGAAATGGCACAAGATTTAATAATTTCTTCTTGATTTGAGAGAATTGAAGGATCTAGCAATTCAAAAGTAAATTTACCTATCAATTCAGGATTTGTATACTTAGCAAATTCCAAACCGTTATCGAAATAATTGTCATCATCATGCACCCCTAAAGCAAGTACATCATAGCCAAAAAAACAAGTCTTTCTAACAACCTGAAGCCCCAATGGAGAGTTAGCATTAATAATCAAAGCGGTCTTTGTCATGGTTAAAAGAGGAGTGTGTGAATAATCCAAAAAGACCGGATATCTAGCTAGTTGCCTAAGATTAATTAATTGATCAAAAACAGAAATTTGATGTAATCACAAAGCCCAAACACCCGTGCACCACCCCGGAAACATTGCAACCAAACAATGAACAATCCAGTGAGAAATAATGAGAATAATAATGCAAATTTAAGGTGACCTGTTTCCAAGACAGAATTGTTTCCATTTGTTCTCTATTTTCGTCAATCTGGGCCTTTTGTTCTTTCATTTTTTTTATCATATCCGGCTTTCATTACCTTACAATCAAAACACATCTAATACTTTCCTTTAGAGCCAATTGCTTTTTTATTTTGCTACTTCTCAACATCACCTGATCTAAGAGCCTTTAATAATAATGTCTAAGGAAGCAAGTGATTCTCAACATGACAAGCTGAGGAAACGTTTAGAAGAGGAATTGTCAGTGTTGAAATCCTCTACAGATACTACTGATTATGATTGGTTTTTAAGAGGTCAAGCTTTAACTAAAACAGATTCTAAAAATGCGGAATTAAGTTTCAATAACAACAATCCAATCGGTGTCCCTTTAACAACTTCAATTACGCCAACCGCTCCTTTAAAGTCACCAACAATGGTCAACTCTCCAAATAATAAATCACTGCCAACTATTTCAACTTCTTCTAATCGAAAGGATGATGACTTTCTTGTTGGTTTATCGAGAAGTAGAACTGCTGATGCAAAACTGACAACCTCGATTTCAAGGATCTCAACTAATTCAAGTGCAAATACAATAAATGGTTTACATAGAACTGCAACTAACGTTGAAACCTCAGATATTGGCAAATCCAGAAACTTGAAGAAATCTTCATTTAGTCCACCAGTTGCGAAACCTTCCTTACAGGCTCCACCAAAGAAGAAAGGATTTTTCAAAAAAATCTTTGGTTCTACAAAGAACGAGGAATCAAAAATTGAAAACACTTTAGAAAAAACATTATCTCATACAGCTCCTTTATCGAGGCCAGTTTCAAGAAATGCATCAGAAACTCCTAAAACTTCAATTAAATCATCAACGCCATCAGTCAATTCAATTCCAATATCTTCACCTGTATCGGTGGACTTGTCAAAAAGCAAAACAAGCTCTGTTGATACATCTGAAAAACTTTCTACATCTTCTGTGACTCCAGATGTATCAAAATTATCTTTAGCAGACCAATATAAAGATCTTGATCCCCAATTATCATCTTATATTAACGAAATTGAGACTTCAAATTTTAATATGAATACAGATATTGAATCTGAATATAATTACATTTATTCTCCAGTTGGGTTAGATTCAATTAGATATAAAGAAGACGAAATTCCTTCACATCCTGATACACCTAAATTACCATCGGCTTTAAGCTCAAATCCAAGATTTGGTGGTTCGATAGAAAAAGAATTATTTTTAAAACAAAGGAAGGAAAAAGAAGAAAAAGAATCTTCAATGTTTGGAAGTTTGTTACATAAAACTAAGACTAATCCTCCCGATGCAACGCTTTTTTCGGGTATACTCAATGAAAGTGAAGACACACCACCGTTTAGTTTTGAACCTTTAAAGTATAATCATCCACCTCCGAAAGCTTTGAAGGTTCCAACATTAAAAGCTCTGTCATCTTTGAAACCAATGAAGAAAGTCGCATTTGCCTCAACGACTTTTGTTTCTGATCCACCACAGCAAATTCCTTCAAGAAATCCAAGGAAGGGTAATGTTGAAATTTGTCCAAATGGTGAATTGATCATTCATAAAATTGATCCACAAGAAAAAATTAATTCTGCAACTGGCATTGTTGTTGGTGGTTCAGGGCATTTAAGATTGATTAATCAGGATTCGACCGATAATACCAATAATATGCAAATTGATGTACCGAATGCCGCAAGTATGGCGAAAACTCCATCAAGTGTATCAATGAGTTCAACTGCTTCGATGGATCAAACAATTAATAAAGAAGATAGAATATTAGCTGCAAAAAAGGCTAGAGAACATCATGCAAATGATAATATTGACGTCCAAAAGGAAAATCTAACAATTGATAAGCCAATGGTTAGAAGAAAAAAGCATATGGAAAAACCCGTTGTCACATTGAAAATGGATGAATTATATACAAGATGCTGCCATTTAAGGGAAATTTTACCAATCCCTGCAACTTTAAAACAAATTCCTAAAGGTTCAACTGATCCAATTCCTTATTTACACTTGAGAAACCCAAGACCTTCAATGATTGAAATTTTATCATTCACTGATTTTATTAGAATTGCTCCTATCATCTGTGTTTCTCTAGATGGTGTTAGTTTGACAAAAGAGATGTTTAGAATTGTTTTATCATCATTATTATATAAAAGATATTTAGAAAAATTATCTTTAAGAAATACGCAAATTGATGATGAAGGTTGGAAAATGTTATCATTATTCTTATCGATGAATAAAGCATTAAAAAAATTAGACTTAACTCAGTGTCCAACTTTAGATGTTAATACTCAAAGAATTAAAAAGAAATCAAAATCCGCTGCTGAGTCTAGGATGACATGCAATGTTAATGACAGATCCGACAAAAATTGGGCTCTACTAACTGCATCATTAATTATTAGAGGCGGTATTGATGATATAATCTTAACAGGTTGTAAAATACCCGACTTGAAATTATTTTCAAATTTACTGAATTTGGCGTTGGTTAAAACGAATAAGATTGGTTTAGCTTATAATGATTTAACATTGCAACATATGAGCATAATTTCATGTTATTTGCAATTAAATCCAAATATTATTGGTATCGATTTAGCATATAATGATCTGTCTTCAATTTTGCATCCATTGATTGATTATTTTAAGATTGAAAAATCACAAGATGATAAACTATCAATGATGAGCTTAAACTCATGTAACTTGATTGATTGTAATGATACAGATGAATTATTTGATGCACTATCTAAAATTCCAAATCTAAAGTACTTTGACTTATCTTCAAACTCAAAGTTATTCAAGACATTTACAAATAAATTGATAACTTATCTGCCACTATTTCATAAATTAGCAAGGCTTAATATTGATAATAATCATTTGGATACAAAATCAATGGTTAATCTCCTGGAGTGTGTTTCATTAATGCCAAATCTGAATTATTTATCAATTGTTGGTAATTCGTTAGATGAAGTTGTTGCAAATTCCTTGTGTAGAGCATTAAAACATTCAAAAAGTTTGTATTCAATTGATTTTGATAAATCATTAGTTTCAACTGAAATCCAAGAAAAAATTGGTTTGTTAACAATGAGAAATGTCGAAAGACAATTGTATAAAACTAGAGGAGACTATAAAAACATCAGCGGAAGAATCAGTTCAATTCTTTCAAATAATGATAAAGATTTGCTAAAAAAGGAACTGGGACTTACAGATGATCTTACGTTTACTGAATTATTTTATAGGATAATGAAATCAAATGATATTAGTCAAGAAATAGTGAATAAATTTTTGGAAGTTGTTGTATTAACAAGAGCTCAGCTAAAATCAGTGATCCAAGAGTTAATGAATTTAAATTTGAGAAATGAATTATCCTTCCAAGGTCAAGAATTATTAATAAGATTATGTACAATGGATTCATCTATCACAAAATCTATTAAATTAATCAATAGCCCAAAATTGAATGCACTTAAGGATTTAGATCCAAAAATTGCTACTTATGATGATTCACTTAAAAATTTGTTTGCGCATGATCTAGGCACGGAATTAGAATCAATTATGGCAAACTTCAAATCAAATCCGGTTGAAACAAGAAAAAAGTTGAAAGAATATATGCTTCAATCCACGGATCCATACGATCTAATTAAACTATTACACTGTCTTAAATCATACAATATTGGTCTAACTGATTTATTTGTAAAGAGATTTAAGAGTAATCACACTGAATTGATTGATGATGATGCATCAATTGATAGTTCTGAATTCAATGAACCTTACGTTGAAGAACATGATACTGGTGCTGAAGATGTTCATGATGATAATGAAGAGAATTTACAAATGCAACAAGTTTATAATTCAATTTTAAAAGATTTGTCAAGATCAAGAAGTTGAATTATTTATGGCATTATTTTGTTTCCCATTTACTTTCTTTATTATATATACAGAATTCTTATTACTTTGTTATCTTTATTTTTTTTACTTTATACTTTATCTAGTCATTTATTTTATATATATTCCACTCCTTTATTATACCTTGTTACTTTGCAAATTTTATTTATAAATATGAACTCTTAATTAGAAAAAACTTATACACTAAAATGTAAAATGCGAAATACAAAATTCAAAATTCGGAATTAGTCTTCAAATCCAAATTGAGATTGAAATGAATTCGCTGCTACAGTTTGCATTTATTAAGTCAGGAATGCGATGTTATTCTGTTCATCTTATTTTACAATTGATATAGTCAATAAAGGGACATTCGGATTTAAAGAATAAGTAATGTTACAACTAGAGCCCCAAAATCTTTTGATTAAAGAAACTTTTTCCTCTGCATTTTCATCCGATTATGTAGCATTGAGTTTAGATAGAATTTTGACCGATTTTGATTTCACCACATATCATGTTTCAACACCACAAGACAAAACCAAAATTCTACTTTCAATTAATATTAAGTGCTGGCAAGATTTAGCAAAATATGGATCTTTAGAATTATTGAAAAAGAAATATAGCCAATACAAATGTATTCAAATTTTAAGTGATTCAGATTGCGAACCTGGTTATGATGTTTCCTTATATATTGATGTTGAGCAGTCTTCTTTGCGTGATGAAGATAAGGACGCATTGATTAATGAACTGAGTTTATTAAAAAGAAATTGTTTTGCTGCTCCATTTTTAAAAGCATTTTCAAGATATGAAGAATTATCAAAGGAAAGTCCAGCAGATCCAAATAATATATACGGCGAAGGTAGTGTTGCAGCTTCTAATAGTAATGAAGAAGTTTTAAGATTAGATTATCGTGGAGAAGAAAGTATTTTTATCAAACCATCCAATGATAGAGTTACGGTTATATTTTCAACTGTTTTCAGTGATGAAACAGATAAGATATTTTCAAAAGTTTTCCTTCAGGAATTTAGTGATGCTAGAAAGAGATCAATTCAAAAGGCCCCACAAGTTATTAATTCCCATAAGGAAGTTCCATTGGAAATTAGAAATATTGAACAACCAAATAGTGACAAGACATATATTACGTTTGTTTTATTTCCAAGACATTTAAGTACAGAAGATGTTAAGTGGAATACTATCACACATATCCAAATGTTTAGATCATATTTCCATTATCATATTAAGATTGTTAAATGTTATTTACATCAAAGGATGAGATACAGAGTTCAAAGCTTCACTAAGATCTTAAACAGAGCTAGAAGAGACGTAGATGAAGAAGAACACCGTGCAGACAGAAAAACTGCATCTGGCAGAAGATTCGAAGTCAGATAAACCCTGTGTAATCGTAAATCCAATATAAGTTTAGTATCTCTCAGTATATTCAACTACATTTCAATGGTATTCAACATATTTGTCCTGAATAGGCAATTCGTACCCGCACTGTGGATGACAGATGCATTTTTGCCCTCGACAACATGAATTTCGTTTGTTGATGATATATTAGTGATGAATGTCTATGGTTAATCAATTGCTCTTTTTTATTCCTTGTTTTTCAACACGACCATGTCCTTCTTTGGCTTTGATCCTATGGCACCACCTGGCCAACGTCCAAATACAAAGACCTTGGATTTCAATGATTTAGAAGAAGATGATGCATTGAATGATGAAACATTTGGTTCTGCTGCCGTTTCCAATCTTGGTAATCGTTTTGATTTTTCAATGGGTGATTTAAGTGATAAGAAATCAACATTAGTTCCAGCACCATTACCTTCCACAAATTCACCTGTTTCATATGCATCTGCTGCTCATGCTTCTGTTGATGATGTTTTACAGCCAATGGCTTCGTTGTGGAGTGATGAAAAAGTAACTGAAAATGTTCAAAATCAACATCATGTTTTGTCCTTGGAAGAAATTGAAGCTAAATTGAAAACTCAAAACTTACCTTCTCAACATCAAGTTCAACAAGTTCCACAACAACAACAAATTCCACAACAGCAACAATTTTCCATGATGCAAAATAATATGCAATTTCAAATTCCACCATATATTACTCAAATGTTACTTCAACCTGCTGTCCATCAACAAATTTTATCAGCCGTCTCTTCTGGTAGATTTTCTGATATTCAATCAGCAACTTTAGCGATGGTTCAAATGTTAATGACCACACAAAATCAAATTATGCAGATGCCAAACCAATTTGGTAATCCAAATAATATGAATATTCCTCCAACCATGCAAGCAATGCATCAACAACAGATGAAACTGCTACAACAGCAAATGCCGCAACAACAAATTCCACAACAACAAATTCTTTCTAACGCTCAAGCAGCATCACAACATTCAACAACACCACCATCTCAACTTCAAGATCAAACTCCAATAGCTGCACCAACACCGATTCAACAACAAGAGCAAACACCATTGCAAGCACAAAATTCAAACCACGACCAACAAAAGGTTAATTTAGTTGATTTTCCATCAATTGAAACTGCAAGTGCTAACACAAATGGTCATGTTAACCATAATGATTCCAACACTAAATATGAGAACGGCATCAATAACGATTTGAATTCAAATCAAGAATCTGACATCCAGAATAATCATCAATCAAATCAAAATCATTACAACCAAAATGGTCAATTTTCTCAACGCCAACAACGTTATTTCAATAATAATCAAATGGGCCAAAGAAATAGTCATCATCATAATTATAATTTTCACAGACAACAACAATTGCAACAACAGTTAGAAAATATGAGTCCAGAAGAACGTGAACATTTTTTAATTAGACAACAAAAAGTTCAAAAAATTACAAGATCTTCAGGTTTTATGACTCCAAAGGATAAAGATTTTGTTACAAGATTTCAATTATCCCAAATTGTCACTGATGACCCATATAATGAAGATTTTTACAGCCAAGTTTATAAAGTTCTCAATTCTTCGACTGGTGAAAATAATATGAATTCTCTTGCACAAAAATATTTAGAACAATCTGGTCATAGGTTAGGTGGTAGATCTAAAAGAGCTGATATTGCATTACAAAGAATGCAACAACAAGTTTCTAAAGCAGTTTCTGTTGCGAAGGAAAGAGGTGAAAGTACAGGTATTCTAACTAAAGCTGGAGCATTGGGTAAAGTTTCATTTGGTTCAGGTAAACAACCAAGAAGACAATTGATTATTAATAATTCAGAAAATAATGATAATGAATATTCAAATAATAATGAATCAAATAAACAGAATGAAATTGTTTTACCAAAGGAGTTTACTTTTTCAAAATCGGCAAGAACTTTCCAGTTATCAATTATTGAAAAAATTTATAATGAGGTTTTAAAATTAGAATCCTTAGAGAGAGAAAATCAAGCTTATGATACTAATGAGCTATGGAAATCTTTACATCTTAGTGACATTATCAAAACTTCATCAAACGAAATTGTTAATCCATTTATTTCCCTTTTAGCGTTTGACAAAATGATGAAATTATTTGGTAGAATGTTCCATTTTCTAACATCGGAACAAAAAATTGAGCTAATTTCAACAATTTTCATAAATTTATCGAATATTGATGTTGTTAGAAAAGGTTCATATAAGAATTATGAACACTCGAACTACGAAATTCCAGATGATGTTGTTAAAAAGATTGATTTATTCCAATTAACAATTTTAAAAAATTTAGTTCTTTACTTAAGTGAATCAAACTTTAATTATGTTTTATCGTGGTTAAACGCATTGGTTTTGAGCGGTAATATTTCATTTCTAGTCACAACTAAAGTTGGTTTATCGTTAATTACAGTTTTAATGTCAAGATTAGAATTAATTAAACAGGAATTCTCAAGTTCGTTGAGCGCAAATGAATTATCGCAATGGCAAACAGTATACGATCAATTATTTCAATCAATTGAAGGTAGAATCATATCATGTTTCCCACCATATATTTCACATGATGATTCAATTAAAATTACTAATAAACAATCCAATGATGATGATTCTTATATATGGCAGTTCTTAGCATCACTCTCGTTAACCGGGAAGTTGAATCACCAAAGAATTATTGTCGATGAAATCAGAAATGAAATTTTTGGTGTCATGGCAGTTGCAAAAACTTATAAGACTAATGGTGATTTGGATAAGTCCACCAGGTATTTGAGTAATCTAAACTTATTTTTAAATGCAATGGGATTAATTGCCACTGAAGATGACATTACTCAATTATCTGACTAGGACTCATAAAACCGAGAAACTTACCACTTACGATTGATTTTATAGCATTTTTTATCCCGCTGTGTATCATGTATTAATTTAATTTACCACTTGTATATCATCCACAACTATTGAACAGTTAAAAAAGACTAAAATTGACAAATTCGAACTATCCACAACATTTTAATTTCCGCATTTGGAAGGTGGTGAACCCAGCCATCTTATTTTCCACTTTGGTCAAATTACTTCTGCCTTTGGTTGTTTAACACCAGAAGAAAGCTGTTTTTTTTATAAGACCCAGGCAATCCGAAATTTTTGGGCGATATAACAAGTAATAGCTACTGCTGAGACATATAGCAGCTAGTATCTTTTGACATTAGGCTCAAAACACAATAAAAAATGAGTGACTCTGAAACTAAACCCTTATTTATTCACGGTTCAAATTCAGAAACAAATAAACGTGAAAGCTTTAATTACACAAAAAATTCTAGTCAACAACCGATTACACAGGATCATTTTGCTTCAAAAAATTGGCATGAAGTAGATTCTTCCGTTAGTCAAACTCCATCAAATCGTATTCCTTCAGCTTCATCGGGTAGTAATATACCAAATTCTGATTCAAATGGTAAGAATAGTATATTATTGCCAATCCCCAAATCTGGTTCGTTTCCTGTATCCTTAAATCCAAATTCTTTGTCGACATCAAATTCTAATCCAGTTTCTAGTGGCCCATCACTTTCAAAATCTGTTTCTCAAAGTGTAAGTAATTCACAGATAAGAAAGGCTTCAGTGGCAAGTGAAAGTACAAATAATGCAAATAATAGCTTCTCTAATTTTAAATTGGGTGCCCTCTCGGGTAATAGAACATCAATTTTTTCAGATTATTCAGGAATTGTGCATCATGTTGACATAGATACAATTAAATACGTTGGTAATAAAGAAAGTTTACAATTATCAAATCTATCGAATATGTCATCAAATGAAGATATTTTAGATATGGATTCAAATATAAATAGTAGAAAGGCTAGTATTTCATCGATTAGGTCGAACAGCACTCCTAAAAAAATAAACACCGTTCCATCATTAACTAATATGGTTAAAGTTATTAAACAGCAATCCGATCAAAGTCCAGTTAAACTTAGTACAAATTCATCACCTCCAAAATCACCTTTACCTCAACTGAAAAGTGTAAATTTTAATCAAGGTTCAGTATCTCCGTTACGAAAAAAAATTAGCAGATCCTCATCGAGATCGGATAGTATAAACTCTCAATTACATGGTAAATTGGATGATGTTATTAAAGAAGTCAAAGATTTAAGATTTGAAGACGACAATAAAAATCCATTATTTAGTGGTGCAAATTCATCAATGATTTCTGCATCAAATTCTGTATATACAGGCACTAACTCGTTTCATACCGCAAATTCTGAAAATCCTCTAGATAGCCCAAGGCAAAAAGCACAGACTGATTATCCTAATAGCAGGTATTTTGATGCGGATGGACAACCATATCGTGATAACGATGATAGTGAAAAACCAGAATTAATGACTTTGGATCCTTTAATTAATAATGTTGGTGAATCACCAGTTTTGGTCCAAGGTTCAAGCAAAAATATAGATTTTAATTCAATTCCAAGATCTGATAGTGTTAAAACATTTAAAAAATCATCATCCAATCATAGTACTGGTAAAAGTTCAGGATATTATAGCAAAAGCTCAGGATATCATAGTAAAAGTTCAGATTCACATAGATCCAAGAGAAGACACGCAAAGAATAAATTGAAACCCTTTTCATATGATACACTGGCAAAATTACTGAATGCTACCGATGGTATTATCATTGGTCAAGAATTTGCAACATTGAATATACCAACCGAAGAAAAATTTCTCATTGAAAGAATTGTTGATTCAATCAGTCGACTAACTGCAAATATGATGTTAAATCCAGCAAGGTATGATCAAAGTTGTGCTAGACTTGAACGTGTTTTGAATGTTTTAGAAGGTTTCGATTGATCTTCATTACTCACTTATTATCGTACCGTTTCTTTGCTAACTGAATCAATGTCTTTTTTCATTCTCTATTATTATAAACAGTAACCATTTTTGTCTTTTTCTCTATTTTGTTTATTTTTTTTATTTATCGTTTGTCATTTGTTTAGCTTTAAATCTTGTTAATTACAAAACTTATTTATAAAAGTAAGCTATACATTTTTCGTTCTAGTATACATAATGGATAAGTACAAACTTCTTTTTTTTTATCTTCATATGTGTTTTTTAGTGCTTATTTTCAAATATTGGTGCATGTGCTAATATATCAGGAAGGGATAAGAACTGTATTTGTGATCCTCTAATATAAACTTGTGTAGCCGTCTTTGTTGACCCGTCTTTACTTGTAATTATAACATTTTGTAACTGGACATTCATATTATCTTCAGCTTCTAAAAGCTTACCTCTATAAGAAATTCCATTTGTTAGTTCCAACGATATAGTATGACCTTGTGCTTCATTTAAAAGTTTAGTTGGACCAGTAAGAGCCATTCTTGTCTGGTGTTGTGTTGTGTTGTGTTGTGTTGCAAATTAGTAGCTTTTTATGGAAAAAAAAAAAGAATCTTTTGTAAAACAGAATACATAATCTTTTGAGGCGAGCCAAATTTAACTCGAACAATACAATTGCAACTATTACTTTTAGATTTCACTAGCTACTTGTTAATCATCATAAGCATTATAATGTCAGTGCAGTTAGATACAGCTCAACTGAACACTAATGCCAATTCTGCATTTGATATTGAAGAAGTTCAACTTCAATTCCAACTGAATTCTTCAATCTGCGTACTCTTAGTTCGAGATAATCGTGTTTATTTAACTTTAAGATCTGGTATAGTTTATCAAATTGATTTAGATTCACCTGAAGATGTTATTATTAGTACAATAAAACTGAGCTCAGATGCTGAAATAACGAATGTTTGGATAGATTTGCATGGATATCATCTTATTTTACGTAGTTCTAAGAATGAGTATTACTACATCAATCATCAATCAAATACGTACCATACGCTGCAGAAATTGAAGAATTTGAATGTTAATTCAATTTGTTTCTTTGAAAGATGTGTTACAAGCACTTGCTCAGGACCGTTATTATTGTCAACAACAAACAATTTGGTTTTAGAATATTCTATTGATAATAATAAAGAAATGTTTGTAAAAAATATTATAAAAAATAAGGGTACTATAAAACATATAGCTACAGTTAAAACATCAGAGAAAAAAAATGTTTTAAATTATGACATTAATATGTTTACAGTTGATAATACAATATTGACTTTTAGTGTGATGATTCCAAGTAAACCATCTTCTTCTGTTTCGGTTTTACAAAGTATAGGTAAAATTAGACCATCTGTCACTCAAACGGGAATTATCATTGAATTTTCCACAGACAAAAATAAATTTGGGTATGTTGTCGAAAACACGGAAAATAATGAAATATTAAGCCTTGTTGACGTTTCCCAAACATCAAAGTTGGAAACTGTTAATCTAAAGCAACAAACTAAATCGTTCATTTTGGCATCTTATTTTATCTTGATAATAACAAAGTCTAATAAATTAGAAATATACAATCAAATAGACCTATCACATATAAAAACGATTTCATTGGATTTGATTGATCCAAAAATGAAAGGATTTTCATATGATTCATTATCTAAAACCTTTTGGTTGTACTCGGATAAACATATTTATGAATTAATTATAAATTTTGAAAATTCTGGAATACTACCAAGTATGTTACAGAATAATTTATTTGATGAAGCATTATCATTATTATCAAACAATACATTAAACAAAGAAAAATACGATTATATTTTAAGAAAAAAAGCGTACTATTTGTTAGACAAAAAGCAATATAAAGAGGCAAGCGAAACATTTGTTAAAACCTCAGAATCATTTGATAAAGTCGCATTAAAGTTATTGAATTTGCCTAATAAACATATTCTAAGATTTTATCTGATAGCTAAACTTAAGACTCTTAGTAACCATCTTAAAGCACAAAAAACACTTCTTTCAAGTTGGATAGTTGAATCTTACATCGAAGAACTAAATTCAATTGATAACAAATTAATCAACACCAATAAAAACGGTTTGAACTCAATCGTTGATACCGACCTTACACACAACGGAAAATCCAGCTTAGATTCAAATAACTTACAAAAAGAATTTTATAGCTTCCTTTTTGAAAATGTTTTAAACTTCGATAAGGGAACTATATATCAAATAATTATATCTCATAATAGAAGTGATGATTTATTATACTTTGCAAACTTAATCAAAGACTTCCATTTTGTTTTGAAATATTACATCACATTACAAAAATGGGATGACTCTTTAAAAGTTATTGTTTTACAGCAAGACCCAGAACTTGTTTATAAATCATCAACTGTTTTACTTGTTAATCATCCAGTAAAAACCATTGATATTTGGATCCGTTTAATTGATAATTTGAATCCTCTCAAATTAATGCCTGCTTTACTAGTCTATAATAAAACAGTTGCGTTTCCACAAAATATTGAACCATCACATAATCAATGTTTGAGGTTATTAAACTTTTTAATTTACGAAAAGAACATCCAAGGTAAATTAATTCATAATACTTTTTTTTCCACATTAATCACGTATCCAAATACAAAAGATGAAGATGAAATTCTGAGGCATTTAGAGAATTATGAAAATAATAGAAGACGTTCATATGGTAAATTCAATGAAAGTGATGTATTGTTTGATTACGATTTTATATTAAGACTCTGTTTTAAGTTTAATAGGGTAGAAACTGCAATCCATTTATATTCAATGTTTGACCAAAATGAAGAAGCAATTGCTCTTGCCCTCAAACATGATTTAATTCAAAAAGCAATTTTAGTTGCTGATAAACCGACTAACATTGAAACTGCGCAAAGAAAACAATTATGGTTAAAAATTAGTAAAAAACTAATAAACAAGATTATAACCAATAAAGAATATATTAAGCAAAATAAAGATATGTTTTCCAACGATATAAATATTGAAGATCATAATCAAATATATTCCTTGCTAAAATACATAATTCAGAAATGTGATTTAATAAGCATTAAAGATTTATTACCATTATTCCCGGATTTTGTGATAATTGATAATTTCAAAGAATCGGTAGTTGAATCTTTACAAAAATTATCATTAGAAATGACAAAAAAATCGATCGAAATGGATAACACTTTGAAAGAAGCTGAGGAGGTAAATAAACAAATTCAAACTTTTGAGGCTAAAAATTTTCAAATTATTAATCCATATGAATCATGTGAACTTTGTCATAATATTTTAATTATTAGGAAATTTGTTGTATTTCCATGTCAACATGCATTTCATCAAGATTGTCTCGTTAAAAGAATTTTGGATTCCAATGATTACAAAGCTAAGAATTCAATTTATAAATTACAAAAGCAACTGTCAATGAATAGTAAAAATCCGAAGGTACTAAATGAGTTAAAACACGAAATTAGCAGCTTTCTCTCAAAATCATGTTGTCTTTGTTCTGATATGATAATCAATGAGATTGATGAACCATTTATCAAAGCCGGTGATAAGGAAATACATGAGTGGGATATATAATAATTTTTATTTATAATAGAGACTATATACAAGTATTATAAATAGCTAGAATGTTATACATTTTTTTATAACAAAAAATCAGAATGTTTTGAATCTATTTTTGTTTAATTTATTGGAAGCTCTCAAATTACCTAACATTTGTGAAATTCTATACTCAATTAATTCTCTTAACTTCTTAGCTGATTGAATGTCAATGAATGATTGAGGAAATCTATAGGCTAACCACATGTAGGTACCGGTTGCTCTATGAAATTGTTCTAATTTCATTAATCTTTCTTCAACAGGAACAATTTTATTAACTGGGGTTCTAAGTGTTTGGAATTTCTTTATATCAGCTTTTTTAATCTTTTCAACAATTTCTTGCTTTAAACTTTCTGGAATTGGTTCAGGTTCAATTTCATTCTCAGCACCTGTAACGTGAACCTTTGTATTTTCTAATACAGGTTTATCAGCAATATCGTCAACGTTAGTAACATAAAATGGCATTGAATCGAAGTCGAAAATTGATTTACGAGTTCTTGTTATAATTGTTCTCATGAATTGCCTGAATAGGTCATCAGTAACTAATTTTAAAGCTCTTGTTGGCGCACCAGTAATTGTGGTTGGGCATGCAATACATTTTAATTGATCTTGAATGTAAAAATTGTTAAGTAGTTTTTGATTCTCAAAAAATTTTGCAACAGTTTTTCTATCATCTAATGATTGAAGTTCGAAGTCTCTAACAACATTTTTTGTTTTTCTATAATGTTTTGATAAATCAGTTTCAAATTTACGATACATTGTATTTAAATCCGTATTTTCAGCAAACATTGAATAGTATCTAACCCATAGACCATCAGGTGGCCAAAGTGTTGCTTTTTTCAAATACTTAATTGGTGCTTCAATCCCTTTTTTAACAACCTTCAACTCGTCTTTTGAAATTGCAGTAATATGTCCCTCACCTTCTCCAACACCAAATCTACCAGCACGACCACCAATTTGTTTGATACTTGAGTCAGATAAGGTGATATTTGTCTTACCATTATATTTTTGAGTAGTTGTGAAAATAACTCTATTAATTTTCAAATTCAATCCCATACCAATGGCATCCGATGCAACGACAATATCATATTCACCATCATTAAATCTTTGTGCTTCTTGAGCTCTAGTTTCTGGTGGTAAAGCACCATAAATGACGGCACATTTCAAGCCAGTTTGTTTTTCAACATGTGCTTTCATATCTAAAATAACAGGTTTACTGAAACAAACAATACAATCACCTCTTTTTAAATCGTGTATTGAAACGGGTCTATCATCCACAATTAATTTACCTAATCTATTATACTCATTGATAATCAAGTCATCACCAGTCATTTCAACTAGTTTTTCAATTAATGGAACTGCACTCATTTCACCACAGAGATGAATTTCCTTTGCTTTTGCACCTAAAATAGCATTTGTCCATGCAGATCCTCTGAACTCATCCCCAATCATTTGAATTTCATCAACAACAACAACATCATAATTATCACTTAATGATAACATTTCAATCGTACCAGATGTTAAACCTGCTCTATTGCCTTTTTCATCAATATCAACAACAACTTCTTCACCAGTAACTAAATTACATCTAACTCCACGACTTTGAAATTTTTCATAAACTTCCCTAGCCAATAATCTCAACGGGCCAGCAAAGTAACCCTTTTTACAGGATTCTAATCTTTTCAATGCATTATATGTTTTTCCACTATTGGTTGGACCAACATGCATTATAAACTTTCTCTTAAGTTTTCTAGCCTGTGGAAACCATTCACATGGATTATCAACATCCATTATATTTAACGTTAAATTTTGATTATAATTCTGTGTATTATTTCTATCATTAAATGTGTGCTGTAAATGATAAGGTTTGAATTTTGAATACATTAACTTTTCAACCATAATATCCATAATTGATTCAATGTCAGATTGCGAGTCAAACATCTTTTTATTTGTGTAGAATGGTAAATCATTCAAGTTATCCTTATTACTCAAAAGATATGCCGCAATATTATAAATATTTGTTTCATTTGGTGTGAATACTGAAGACATAATCTCTGGAGTTTGTTGAATTAAATCGTCAGTACTAATGTGTTCATTAGTTTTAGTTAAAACTTCAGTTTCCACATCAGTTACAGATCGAATCAACGTATTCAAGTTGGCCTTTAAAAAAGCCACTTCATACTTTTGTTGAATTATATCATAATTAAATTTATTAGGTGATGTAGATTTCAACTTTGTTTTAAAATTACCAAACGATGTTTTAATTAATGCTTTGATGTTATTACTATATATTTTAGTATCTTGAATCGTAGCATATGTTCGAGATATTGAAAGTTGTATTGCAACTCTTTGACGAAAGCCAAATATGAACATATTGGTTTGGCTAATGGGTAGACAACTCCTATAATCTATCAACACTGAATGATAAAGCTAACATTTTTAGTGAAAAAATGAGGATGAAAAATTAAAATTTTAGAGTTTTTACGTAATCGTGATTAAAAAAATTGACTCAAAATCAGCAATTTAATGCTATTCTAAGTACAAATTAAAAATATAAAATATACGGATAAACCAAATATTTGAATCAATCACATTTGGAATCATCCGGAGAAGGAACACCTAAAATACCTAATCCTTTCATTTTTTCATATCTATTAGTTCTATGATTTTTCCAGCGTTTGAAAACATTAAAAAGTGCTAAACCAACGATGATAGACACTAAAAATTGAAGTAATTTCAAAAAAATTGAAGTTTTGTAAATTTTTTTACCTTTGAAATAACCAAAACTTATTTTTTTCAAAGTTTCAACACATTCATTTGGTTGATCAACATTTAATTGGTTACCATTCAAATCATGGTCCCAGTACTTATTTGAAAATCTTTCAACAATTATCGAGTCTCCAACTTTATATTTCTTTGCATCTATGTTATTCCATCCCATTATTGATACCATATAAGAAAATTTTTTAATGTCTAAATATACTGGATAAATAAAATCTTCCGGAGTTATATAAGAAATATCAATAATTTCTCTTAAAGCATCAATAATATCATCTGAACTGCCATCATTTTCTTTAATCTTACGGACATTTTCATGTTTTTTGTCTCTTAATTCTTCAATTTTTCCACGTCTAAATTTATTATTCAAATACGTAAATTTATGGTAAACATAAGACATAAAGAATTCAACGTCAAAAAATTGTATCGGTTGAAAATCTGTGATTGAAATTATAACTTTTTCGGTCTTGTCATTGGTACCTTGTAGTAATCTTTTTGGAAATACTGTATCTTTGGTTTCCATATTAAAATGATTAATAATTGGCAAATAGTTTCGATGTATAAATTTAGTAACTTGATTTATATTCCTAATATCTTTTGACATAAAACTTTGATAAACTGGAGAATACAAAGAATTTGATTTTAAACATATTAACATTGGGAATGTAGACCTTGTTCTCGATAAAAAGAAAGATTTGTCAAACTTGAAGCTTTCATCTTCATCAGTTTTATCTTGGAAATGAATATATTTATCAACATATGACTTTTCTTGTTCTTCTAAAAACTTCAAGGCTTCATCTTTATCGTTAGTTTTAAATAAATAAACATTGCTATTCAAGTCAGCAACGGTTTGTAATAAATGTTCAAATAATAAATCATCTTCGGAAGCTTCAGTATCTGGATCATTCACTTGAACAAATGCAACTTTTGAAAAGTCTGGAAAATCACTTATTCTGCCTTTGTTATCCAGTTTTGTCTTTGCATCAATGAAATTCTTAATATCATTGAATTTCATATTCTTTAATTCTGAATTAATTAAAGTTTTTGTTACCCATTGACTTAAAGATTTAATGACAGCGTTAAAGTTTTGAAAGCCTGACACTTTATTATTATAGTAAATTGCATTACCACCATTTGATTTAGGTAAATAAAGTACCAAATTAGGAGTCGTGTCTTCTTTTATACCTTTTTTGAAATTATCAAATCCCAAGCCTGTGCAAATTTCTTCATTTGACTTACAATTAAAAAAATTAAAATGCAAACTACCATCATTAATATAAAGTTTTAAATTTTTCATCAACAAATTCCAAACATTTCTAAATTCAAATAAATGCTCATAATTTCTAAAAACTTTATTTTGTCTTAACGTATTCTGAAATGTTTTATCATTTAAATCATTGTCCGAAGTTGGCCAAAACGAAACTAGCCTGGGAGTATCAATATCGCCACTTATAATTTTAATCATTTCACTAGCATCCAATAATTTATTATCATTATAGATGTCAATATTTTGACCATCTGAGGTTACTTCTAATTGTTTTGATTCGGTATCAAATTCAATGAGATCATCTGACCAGGCCATTATTTGATCATCAACAAATGCATTTAACGTATCAACAGTTCTATGTGTATCAGTCATTGATCCTAATAATTGAGATCCTGGTCCATAGAATCTAATCATTGGGTAATAACGAATACCTTCCCTATCACACAAATCTCCACTTGCAGAACAATCGACTTGATGAATACCAAAATCACCATTTTGTCCAGGTAAATTAATGGAGTTTTCTGCATCATCATCAATTGGTTGATTGGATAAATAAAAATCAGCCCATGTTGGAAATAAGTGTGTGCAATGTGGACAATATGGTGAAAAAAATTCGACAACATGAAATCCAGATTTTAATGAATCATCAAAATTGGAAAGTGTTAGTGGCGGTGGCACTTTAGAATGCAAATCTTCTTCTATTTTGCCATTTGCATGAATAAAGTTTATGAAAAAGAAAAAATGAAGTAGATTATTAATCAATGATAATTTCTTCATTGTCTACTATCTTTGTTTGAAAAATGTTCAAATGATACGTATTGGTGTGATTAAGAATCATATTAAAGATTTATTATGTAAATACGCAACGCGCAAATAAACGCAAATTTACATTCCTCAAACCCACATTGAACTAAATAAACTAAATAAACAACTGCATTAAGTAGCACATGATCCTTTATAAATATAAACAAATTGTAATAAATAAAATTAAGCAAATCAAATCAAATCGAATCGAATCGAATTAAATCGAATTAAATCAAATAAAATAAAATAAAATAAAATCAAATGAAATCAAATAAAATCAAATAAAATAAAATAAAATAAAATAAAATAAAATAAAATAAAGTAGGGTGTAGTAAAATAAAGTTAAGTGAAATAAAGAAACACAAACAGCAGAATTGATCATGAATTGAAAATACACATAAAACAGAAAAGTACTTTGTCTATATTAAAAAACTATTTCCCTCTTTTTCCTCTAATAACTAAAACGTTGTAAATATTCCCTAAAATATTCAAATGATACCATTGTAACAGTACTTGCAGGAACGGTTCTAGCCAAATTAATAACGAACCCACTATAAAAACCTAAAAATCCTTCATTTCTAATAACTGTTTTTATGACTCTAACCAAACCAGCTAACTGTGATTCATGTTGAATCGAATTATTATTTGAAAATAATTGTAATCTTGTTCTAACTAATTCATGTGGATATGTTATACCACTTGCAATCATTTTAGATAATGAAGATGCAAGTATAAATTTTAAGAAATTAATTGATTTTTGAATAGGTGTTGTATTATTATTAATAGTGGTACTGTTGTTATTATTTGTATCGCTAATTTTAAACAATTTTTTCAAATTTTCATACAGTGGAAATTGAATGGCAACATGACATAAACCAAAATATGATGGCAATAGACCTTTATAAAAAACAGCCAATCCTTCAGATTTATACATTTTCTTAAAAGCATCAAAACAACCATTATACCAATCTCTTTTAATCGTCGGACTTGATGAAACTTTAGTATTTGTAAACATATCATAAACAGTTTTACCATGATCCATTTGTAACATTAATCTAGTTTTAACAACCCAAATTGGATTTGTCAATGTTGAGGATATTGCACCTGATGAGATTGCACTTGCAAAATAAGTAAAATTTTCATCATTTGATAGATAACTCGAATAAAATTTTTTGAAATGTTCATAACAGGTAAAGTAAATCATCCAAGTAGGAAAATAACCTAAGGTGATTGGTACAATACCTCTATACAAACCTTTGATACCTTCTTCACACCAAATTAATTTCATTGATTGTATTGCACCAGTATATTTTGGTTTTATGTTCATTGTAGAGTTCTCTCGTAAATAAGCACCTTGTGCTTGAAATCTTGTCTTTGCAACATCCAATGGACACACCACTAAACCTGACAGAAATCCGGCTAAAGCACCGGAAGCTGATGTTATTTCATTCTGTGATAATCTTAACCTGAAAGATAGTAAATCTTGTGTATGTGTTAAGATTGGTTCACTTACGGGGACTGCGTGAACAGCAATATCATTTGAGATATGATGTGTTTTTGGTTTTTCACAAATTTCACAGTCATTGACAATTGTTGATGAATGATTTGAATTTTTTGACATAATCTAAAGTTATAATTAAGTTAGCTTTTTTATTAATATAATTTAATCCGCTTGTGTTTATTTAGTTAAATATATGTGGGGCTATATAGTATACAATTGAGTTTAAAAAAAGTGATCGGTATAGAAGGAATAATATAGCTAAGATGTCTGAATGCTAATATGATGGATGAAAAGAATGTATGTGCAAAAAAATTCTCTGATCAACCTATAAAAATATACCAAAAAGTAAAAATTAAGTTAGAATCAAAACCGAATTGAAATTCATGTTGGCTAAAAAGTACAAGTGAATTCAGTTCCGATCTCGCAAAGAGTTTCACGTCTCGAGTTTCGAGAAGGAAAAAGGGGAAAAATGTAAAAAATGTAAAAAATGTAAAAAAAGTAAAAAATGCAAAAAATGTAAAAAAGAAATAAAAAAACGGTGCGCCGATCGACCATTTTGCATTTTTGTCATTTTCGGGCTTACATCAGTTCCGAAACGAAAATGTTAGCTCCATACCCGCGGTGCACAACTGGAATCTTCCATAAAGTTGCCGAGAAAACCAGCCAATGCGAAAGATTAAAGATTAAAAGGACTAAATTTATGCGCGATGATCAATTTAATGGACTAGATTGGTTATTCCACTGCTGGAAGAATACTTAGTTCGAAATCCCAACTATAAATTACACAAAAATTTTGCTTTCCGGGCTAGTAACCTGATCGCGCATTTACGAGAATCGGATATTTGTGTTCACTATTAGTATTATTATCATTAATATTAGCTGTGGAATTAGATGTTGTATCAACATTGGTATTAGCGTTATTATTAGCAGTAGTAGAAGTCTCGCTACTTCTAGGTGAGTCACAAATTGATTCCTTCTTTATTATTCTAACACTTTTATCATTATTGGGATCATTTGAGTGTAAACCTAGGTCAATATTATTATTGAGTGATGCTGAAATTGAGGGCAATATGGTTGGTGTTATTGGATTAGTTTGAAATTGTGTTGGAGGTATAATGGGTAAAATTGAACTTGGTGAACTTACTGGTATATTATTAGGTTCGGATTTAATTAAATTAATTAAATGTGGTGCTGTATTTGTATTTGTATTTGTATTTGTACTTGGGGGATATGAAAAATTATGTGATTTAGAAATTGACGGTGAGTATGAAATTGATGTTGCTGTTGCTGTTGTTCCTGTTGTTGCGATCGAAGATCCGGATGATGCTGATCCTGATGAGGATGTGGATGAAACTGATGTTTTTAGTGATTGTTGAGATGGATGTAGTTGTGACGGTGCTGGTAAATATGTATATCCCGAAATATCAACTAAATTAGATAAATGTGAATTTGTGGTTGGATTTGAATTGGCCGTTGTATTTGAGTTTGTACTTGTACTGTAACCATAAGAATTTGATCTTTTAACATTTGAAGTCGATGTTGAAGCAAATGATCTTTGTTGATAAGAATTATTTGGGAACGACGGAGGTTGTTGTTGTTGTGGTAATAATGGTTGTTGTTGTTGTGTTTGCTGTTGTTGATTATAATATTGCTGATACTCCACAGGTGCTGGGGTTGAGTAACCATAATCGCCATATTTAAAGTTAAACTGATTTGATGATGGAACTTGATATGTTTGTTGCAATAGTTGCTGCGTTTGTTGTTGAATGTGATCATCTACATAATATCCTCTATAAGGATCATAATTTTGAATATGTGGATGATGATGAATTGGAAGATGTGATTGTTGTTGTTGTTGTTGCTGTTGTTGTTGTTGTTGTTGTTGTTGTTGAGTTTGCAGTTGATGTATTTGTGATTGTGATGGTGGTTGTGATGGTTGTGGAATCTGATGGATGTGAGGATGATAAACAGGATGATTATGATAGTTATTTAATTGTCTTCTCTTCATATTATATCTATCATTAAACTCCTTAGAAAAGTTCATTAAAGTATTTTGATCAATTCCATCGGTATCAACAAAGCCATGCTTATCTAATGAAGTATCAAATTTTCTATTAGTTACAACATGTCCTAATGAAGTATTTTTTAAACTTTCTAATAAATCAAAAGATAAAGTCAAGTTTCTAAAATTCAGATCATCACTTGGTTTAGTTAATAAATTATTTACAACATCATCAGATTTATAATATGAAACTAAATGTAATGTTTTCTTGTAAGTTGTGTTCGGATATAAGGTGATGGACATGGATTTTTTAATTAAACCGTCGGATTGATAAATTGTATCATCAAGTGAGCTATCACAAGAATTATTAACTTCATCAATAGATCTTTTGATTTTGTTATTAATAGAAGAAATTGCATCACCACCGGCCATTGCATAAGCAGTTATAGGTTGAGAATTGTTTTCTACACCATTTAAAACCTGATTGGAGTTTAGTGAATCGGATTCTAAGTCCGCTGCTAAAATTGATGTTGACACAGCTGCTGATACTGATTCAGATGGTGACGAAGTTGATAATAATGTTGATGGATGTTTTAGTGTTTTTTTACTCAACTCTCTATAAATTAGAAACCTACCTAAAATTCTTGATGGTGACCAACTTGTACCATCAGTCCAACGTTTTATACCAGATGATTCTTCAATGAAGACAAATATATTCCCTGATTTTATCAATGATTTTCTTTCACTTTCTAAAGGTCGTCTTTGAATCGGAGTTAAAATACCATTTACAACAGCTTGTAAAATAATTAATGCATCATTTGAAGTTGCAATGTAACCATTATATGTTGGCACTGGTTCATAGTGTTTTAGTTTGGACATTTAATTTAAAATAATCTCTGAATAAAAAATGATTTACAGCTGCAAACTAGGAGATAAGAATGGAAGTAATATAGGGACAAAAGAGATGGAAGGTAAATAAATTAAATTAAAAAAGTATAAAAAATGAAATAATATACACCCAAAGCCAAAAAAGTTTAAAAGGAATAAAAGTTAGATATCAAAGATCAAAAGTAAAATTAAGAAAAATAAAGTAGACAGAAATATATTAATGTGAAACCAACGGGGCACCTTCGAATAGGTAGGTGGAAACCCTTGACTTTAAATATTGAGCATCTCAAACGATTGTAAGCTTCTCAAACTAATGTGCTGTTCGCTATATATCAAAAGACAAGCTAAAAATTTACCGTGCTTCATGCACGGAACGCGATTTGCAATTGTCTGCTGTGTTACAGCTGCAACAATCAAACTAAATATAGTGCCGAACTGCCGGCACGTGGTGCACTTGTTAACACCCCAGTTGACTCTGGATGTGGACGGAAAGATAATACGCACAACAATATTATGATGTTTCTATGAAATGCTGCAATTGAAAAAGAGGGGCTCCTTCATGTAAAGTACCAACTAGTTACTCGTAGGAGGAGCCGGCACCAAAGCACAACCCTCTTCCCCTACCCTCCCCTCCCCTCCCTAGCACAGGGCAAAAGGAAAAGTCAAAACTACAATTGATAACCTAATAAACCTAATAGATTTAAACTCTCAGGCTTAATCCCTTAAAAATTTTAATTTGCTCATCCGAATTTTGTCCAGCCGAATCTTATTTGTTAAATCTGATGAGGCATGCATGAAAATTAAAACTTCGCGCCAGTTTAATGCCCAAAATTTCGCTTAACCCCTTCAGGAAACTCGGGGCGTTAGACAAAAAGCTTCGGAATTAACCAACACCGGATTAAACTAAATTACAAACTTTATTACACACACAAATTAAAATACACATATTCCCCTAGTTACCAATTTCCCATGTAAATTTTTAATTTACTTGGTAAAGTTTCTATCCAATTCCCTCAAACATGACACAACACTACCAACTTCAACAAACATACCCTTGGTGTTCAAGTTATTGGTAATTTTACTCACACCTATCTTGGGTATATCTAAATGATTTGAAATTGTTTTGTAAGCATCTGCACAGGGTATAAAAGATTTTTCTAATTTATTTTTATCGTGATTATTTATAAGTAAGTCTATTGAGGGTAATCTAAACATTTCATTGTTAGTAGTTGTGGTAATACTTGGTTGTATACTTGGCAATTTTAATTCTGTTGTTTTTTCTGCAACTGTTTTGCAAAATAATGTACTTATCGGATCATTCTTACATTGTAAACAAGTACCAGGATCCCCGTTACATTTTATTATTTGATTTAAATTATCTAAATTCGAATTTTTGGTCAATTCCATAATTAATTCACGTTCTTTAATTTCAATTTCCTTTTTCAATTTTTCTTGTTTAGCCTTTTCTTCATTTTCTTTATCTTTCTTTCCATTCTCTGCAATTTCTCTACATACACATGGTGTGTCATCTGAACAGAATCCGCAACTTTCAAATTGTATCGAACCAGGAATAGAATTAGAATTATTAATTGAACTTATACTTCCCTTTGGACTAATTGATTGAATATTTAAACTAGTTGAGGAATTATTTAAACTATTTTCTGAATTATTTGATTTTATGAAAACATCATTTAATACAGGCATCTTTTTGAACTTCGGTCTTTTATTATTAAATGCGTTTGTGAAATCAATTTCCTTTGATTGTATTGAATTATTCTTTCTTTTTAAAGGAACTGCGGGCATAACGTTGAAATTAAAAATTGAATCGATTGAGTCAACGGAATTACGTGAAGACGGACTAATACTCGAGTTATTACTGCTATTATTAGTGTTTTTATTATTCATATTTTTCATTTTTTCATTCTTCAAATCGTTAATTTGAACCTTTAAGGAATCATTTTCTGCCTTTAAATTCTTAACTAAATTGTTTAGAATACCTTCCTTTATACTCCAATTTCTTTCCATTTCCATTATTTGTTCTTCTAATTCAGAAACTCTATTTGCACGCCTTTCTCGAAATGCTCTCTGTGCTGCTCTATTTTGTGCCTTTCTTTTACTATTAGGAATATCTTCACTTGGTTTACGACCAGGTTTTGGACGTGGTGGTAAAACCCATTCTTTTGACAAGACAATCTTAGTAATAGGTTTTGCAATATTTGTATCAGCAGTATTCTTATTTGTATTATTAGTACTCATTATTTTTGGTGCAACAGATATCATCATGTATGGTAATAAATGTGAATATGTTGAATTGGTATTGAAATTTATTAGGGTATAAATTTTTCAAAAATGGGAAAAAAAAAGCAAATGCTGTCAAGGATATCCTTGGTACTTTATATCACTGCAGTTTCTAAACCATGATTCATATCCAGTCAGTTTGTAAGCCTATATCGATATGCCCGATAATTCCAACATGAGAAAAGAAATTGCGGTCGATCGTCGCCAAACAGAGGATATCGGATAATTCAGCGGTCCCTAGCAATTTGTATCGGAGTTGCTACTATTGGGTGCTGGTTCGTTACAAGCGAAGATAAGAGATGAGGGGGTGGGAGGACGTATCGGGGATGGGGTCGTAGAAACAAGGCTTATATGGAGGATTTAGCAATACCTGGATTGGTGGGGACGCCGCCAACCATGGGAAGTTGCAGGAGTTTTTCCACGTGCGGGGCCAAACTTCATGGGTAGGATTTTCAAGAATAATAGAAACGGGATAATAATCACCAATAACATACCCAGAAATGAAGTTATTTGATAACCTTCGACCAGTAGATCTTTTCAGTTTCAATGATCTATTCCCTCTATTTAATATCCAAGTCTGGGTCACTTTTATACCAAAAAGATTTTAATGAATCTAACTCGCCTATCCAAAAACAAGATTCAAATAATTACTTGATATTGGCAAGTAACTTACATGGAATTTTCACAATTTCAAGTAAGATTACACCTAAAAATATAAGTCGAGAAAATAATAATAAGAATGGAGTTAACTTGCATTCTAATAAAAGTGGATTAAGGGTGATTGAAACTGAATTATTTAAAATCTTTATACATCAAACCGTTAGTGGATTAAAGATCATTTTATTTACGAGTAAAGAATTGGTGGAAAGTGATATAAGTCGATTACAGATTGATATTTTCAGATGTTATTCAAATTATGTTTTGAAAAATCCATTTTATAACTTAGGTATGCCTATACGTATTGAATTATTTGATTTGAATATAAGTAAGTTAATAACGTCGAATGTCTGAATTTATAAACTATAAATTATAAACTATAAACTATAAACTATATATGTTGTGCAACATTTTTTTATAACTTTCAATATCATTTACATCGGTTAATTCATTATCATATTCATATTCATATTCGATATTTTTTTCTGTTTCCGTTCTTTTCTTCAATTTTTTGGCATATAATCTATTTTCATAAATTGAAATTGTTTTTGGTTTGAAGGAAGGACACAAAATAATCTCATCTGTTGATTTAGTGTTTTGATTTATTAATTTACCAGCTAAATTTTCAATTAATCTACCCTTTAAAAAAAAAGCATAACCTACTGGTAACTGCATTGAAAAATTAGATTTGTTTAGTTTAATGATACAAATATATGGATATGCAACTGATGTTTCTCTTATAATAATTTTTGATGATTTCCCTAATATATCCTTATCAAATAGTTTACCAGATGAACCAGGACTTAAACGTTTAGCAAAATGTATAAATTCATAATCATTAATTATATTTAACTGAAATCCAATTTGAGTACTTAATAAATTTAAAGTTTCAGGATTCGTTAATGCATTATATAAAAATGGTAATTTGTGACTGGAATTTTTGAATGATGGAGATTCAAAGTTAATTAGGTTATAATCAGTTGAGAAATTCTCACATTTATCTTTATTTAACAACCATTCATTTAATTCCCATTTAATTATAGATATACATTCAGGTGTGAAGAGTGGGAAACAATTAATCAAGTTATCTGTCGATATCGGTTCAATATAAGATTTACATTGATTTGATAGAAAATTCAGATTCTTTAATGTTATACCAGTGGATTGATTATTTTCATTTATAAGGTGAAGTTGAGGATCAAAAGTAGGGTATAAACCAGGAGATCGTTGTCTTTTTGACATATTGTTATTTTGGGTTAAAGACAATGATATTTCAAGAAAAAAATAGTAATAATTTTAGGAATGATTAAGATGCATTAAATAAAAGCTACTGATAGTGCACGGTGCGTATCAGAAGCACAATCAGGGGTCTAGTGCCCCAAATAGGAAATTACAAGGAAGATCGATTTTTTAGGTTTACTCTGTTGATGTTATGTAATTATTGGGATGTAATTAACAGGATGTAATTATCAGGATGTAATTATCAGGATGTAATTATCAGGATGTAATTATCAGGATGTAATTATCAGGATGTAATTATCAGAATGTAATTATCAGGATGTAATTTCTTGTCCAAAGATTCCAGAGATGCTGTTAAAACAGTAGTGACGGGGTGTTTCAAAAACTTTCAACATAAAAAAAAGCAAATAGAGAACACAATAAACATTCCAATAAAGAAATAAAGCGGCCATTTGATCTTCAAATCACTTGGATACAAACCCAACATTCATACAATAGCCAGCTTTTTTATATATGGTACGAAGCTTGCACAACAAAGACCGTGTCGTGCGGATGCGCTCGAAACGGCAAAAAAATGCGGAAGAACACGAAGTTTCTCAATTTGGCAGGTCATTTCGGGAAATCATGTTGTGTTTTTGGTTTCGGGTTTGGGTTCGGCTTCGGTTGTCGGCCCTTGTGGATTGGGTATCACACGTAAAAGTAAAACAGTAAGGGAGCAATAACGAATAACAGGTGGATTTGCTGTTTGTGTTCTTGCTCGGTTTGATGAAGTGTACTATTGTGTGTGTAATATAAGAGCTACTGGTCTTGATCTATTACTATACTTGTAGCATCATCAATTCAAGTATATTTCTCGAAGGTTTCGACTTTTGCTGCTATATTGTAAAGAGTCTTTTTGGTAATGTAGTAATAGCAGCGTGCGAGTTGTTTATCAATTCGCATATATTTGCTTACAACGAATTACTATTGTTCCAATATCTTTGCTTGAAAATGGTCGTTGCAAAAGATGTGTATATAAATGAGTTATGCTACACTCACTTAAAGGATGGAACAGAAGTTACTGTTTTACCATATAATTGTTTGGAAGAATGTCCAGAATGGCTTTTTCAAGAAACTTTTAAACTGTTTAATGAAATTGTTGCTGAAGGTACAACTTATGCATTTGAACAAGAACTATCAAAAACTGAGTTTATATCTTATTATTGGTCTCATTTTGTAGGTATACTAGTGAAGGGTCATATTATTGATAAGCAGGATTTTACAGGTGAGTTTATGGGATGTTTTTACATCAAACCAAATTATCCAGGCAGATCATCACACGTGTGTAATGGTGGATTTTTGGTTTCTTACCAACATCGTAGTGAGGGTTGTGGATCAGTTATGGGTAAAACATATGTTGATTGGGCACCTAAATTGGGATTCCTATCAAGTGTTTTCAACCTTGTTTATGCAACCAACATATCAAGTTGCAAAATCTGGGAGAGACTGGGATTCAAGCAAATAGGAAAAGTCCCAGCCTGCGGTAGACTGGCAGGGCAGAAAGAATTAGTCGACGCAATTATGTATGGATATACATTTTAGGTAGATATTTACAAGTGTGTAACTAGTTATTAGAAAACAACGCCTGCAGAATGCTTGCCGGTTCACACCACCGCCTGTCACTTGTGTTGTCCATGTACTCCAATCACACACACGGTTAAGCCGTTGGTCGACCCACACAACTTACACAAATCTCCCAAATTACTCACAGTGACTCATTGCCGCAATGAGTAATTTTTGTTTTTTTTAGCGTGTGCCGTAGAGACGGACTTAGTTTATAAAGAGATGTTTCCTGTTTGTTTCGAGAGGGCGTTGTAGATGTTCCTTTAGAGGTTTTCTTTGGACAACAGATCACTCTGTTTGTGCTATATCCATCTTCTTGTTTCTTCTTTTTTACTCTACTACTCTTCTTTTTGTCTTTGTTTTTTCTTGTTTCTTTTGTTTGGCTATCTCGACAATGTTCTCCGCTGTTTGGTAGACATTCTATTTGTTTTATTTGTTTTATTAATTTCTTTTCTGCTTTCTTGGTTCGGTTTATTATACATCAATGTCAAACTACTACACTTCTAGTTACAACTATAACTACACTTATACTGAACAGTACATTCCATCTACTGAAATGGTTCAAACTCCTGGTTCTCCAATAAATTATCAATCTAATGATCAATATTATCAAAATGTTCATCATCATCCAACTTTACCATCTCATATTGAAAAGTCAGATTTGGTTAATCTGATAGTACTTTTAATTCATGATAATTTACAGTCTAAATTCAATTTCAACTTGAATACCAATGAGATAAAGTCTTTTTGTTCATTATTCAATTTATTGATCAGAAAATCAAATTTATCATTATCAAACTTACTAAAGATTTCAATTATAATTGATAGATTATCATCCAACAATCAAATTCCATTATCTTTCAATAATTTAAAAAAATTCATACTTTTATCATTCATATCAGTTAATAATGATTTATCAATTAATAATTGGTCACAAATAACTGGCATTTCTTCAAATCAATTGCATTTAGATATTAAATTATTATTGAACAACAATATAACAATCATATCAGATGTTGATTTGGCCAATAAGAATGCCCAATTAAAGTACAAAGTATCGCAATATGTTAAAGTTATGTAAACTCATCTATATATTCACTGCTTTTATACAAGCTACAATAAATGACTAATGACTTCTTATTCATATAACTCGCACGTTTTTCTTTTTCTTTTTTTTTTTTTTTTTTTTTTTTTTACAGTAATAAATAGTAAGCAGTAAAAGGTTGTAAAAAACTATGTTTACTATATTGTACGATTTGTTTTCTGTTTCTAATTAAAAAAAATACAATGGTTAAAGCTTATTACTATGAAGAATCGTCAGATCCAATGACGTCTCCTCATGATTCAGGTATTTCAATATCACTTGCGGAATTATCAAAGATTGGTGTTTTTTATTCCAAAATTGAATCATTGGAAGATGTTGATAATCTAGCACTTGAAAGAAATTATAAAAACAGAGATTATGTAACGCTTGACGTGAAAACATTCCCAGGTGGAGAGGTTGAATTAAATAAAAAGTTAGATATTTTTTTCACCGAACATTTACATGAAGATGAAGAAATTAGATATCTCATTGAAGGTACTGGTTATTTTGATATTAGATCAAATTCTGATAAATGGATTAGATTATTAGTTGAAAAATTCGACATGTTAATTTTACCTGCTGGTATTTATCATAGATTTACTTTAACTGACGATAAATTTGTAAAGGCTTTAAGATTATTTAAAGATGAACCTAAATGGATTGCCTTAAATAGAAATGACCAAACCGATTCAAACCAATTTAGGAAAGAATATGTTGATTCAATTACAAAATATTAGTATTAGAAAAATTTACTCAGACTTTAACATATTCAGACTTTAAAACTTATGATTTATTTCAGTAACATTCTTGTGTAGTGTTTAAATAACAGTACACGACAGTATTTTCCAGTAATTTTTATAGCGAAATAAGTTTCAATTGAAGCTAGCTACTTTCTTCTTTTCAAGTAACCAAAAATGTTAAAAGTATTCACCCCCATAATACGTCCATCACTACGTTCATCATTTCATATTAATCCCATTAGAACCTTTAAATATGCGTTGCCTTTGCAACTTATTTACAAAAGAGAAACAAAAATCAAAAAAGTTCCAGAATCAATGGATCAACAACGTAAAATTTTAAAAGATGCAAAGACAATTTCCGATATTGAAGATATTGAAAACATTAAATCTTTAGCAAATAATAAATATTATAAGAAAACTCCACTATTATTGAAACCATTTATGAGAGAAATTTTGCTTAGACCTGCAGGATTCATTATAAGTATTGCAATATTACAACAATTTTTATCAATTATACCATTCTTATTATTATGGTATTTATATGATAAATATAGTTTATCACCGCCTTCATTGCCGGAAAACATAGTTGTTAAAGGTTTGGAATTAATGCATAATGGTTTAATTAATTGGGATGAATCACAGGGTAACAAACAACAAGCTGAATTAGCAGGTGCAAATGCTTACGCAACAATTAGAGTTTTAACTCCAATTATTTGGATATCAGCTATTTTATTAGCTCCTTTCTTTGATCAATTCGTTATTCGTTCATTAACTAGAATTGTCAAAGTTCGGTTCAATAAATTGAAAAATTTATATTCAAATAAAAAGCATGAATAAACTGATATCAATTATTTTATAGTATTCTGTGTGTATCTTGTATAAAAATTCAGTGCGAAACCATCCTTCATCATCAAAATCAGTAAATCAATCTTACATTTTAGAATATCTATCGTTTTTTCAGTATATTTTCTAGATATCCATGTATTCCCAAACTAATAGACAGTTAGCACAATTTGGACAGCAAATTCAACAGCAGCAGTTTGTTCAGCAGCAGCAGCAGCAGCAGCAACATCAACAGCCACATCAGCCACAGCAGCAGCAGCAGCAGCAGCAGCAGCAACAACAACTGCAACCACAACTGCAACCACAACTGCAACATCAACAGCAACAGCAACAGCAGCAACAACAACAGCAACAACAACAACAACAACAACAACAGCCTCAATCGCAACCTATACGAATGGCATCGAATAATTATTTCACAATTGCACCATATAGAGCTAGAAAAGATAACATTAGGGTTAGTGTAGTTGAAAAATATGAAGTTCTTGGATATATTGCTGCTGGTACATATGGTAAAGTTTACAAGGCTGTTGGTAGATTAGGTACTGATTTAAATAAATTATTTGCAATTAAAAAATTCAAATCAGATTCAAAAGATAATGAAGTTTTACATTATACAGGCATTTCACAAAGTGCAATTAGAGAAATGTCTTTATGTAAAGAGATTAAGCATAAAAATATTTCAACATTAAAAGAAATTATTTTAGAGAGGAAATGTATTTACATGGTTTTCGAATTTGCTGAACATGATTTATTACAAATAATTCATTACCATGCTCATCCAGAAATTAAGCCAATTAATTTACAGACTTTGAAAAGTATAATGTTTCAAATTTTCCAAGGTTTATCCTTTTTGCATCAAAATTGGATTTTACATAGAGATTTAAAACCAGCCAATATAATGGTTACTAATGACGGTGTAATCAAAATTGGTGATTTAGGTTTAGCTAGAAAGTTTAATAATCAATTACAAACTCTATATACTGGTGATAAGGTTGTTGTTACAATTTGGTACCGGGCTCCTGAATTACTATTAGGTGCAAGACATTATACACCAGCTGTTGATTTATGGTCTGTTGGTTGTATATTAGGTGAACTATTATCTTTAAGACCACTATTTAAAGGTGAAGAAACTAAAATTGATAATAAAAAACATATGCCATTTCAAGAGAATCAATTACTGAAAATAATGCAAATTCTAGGTACACCGAAAATTTCAAGTTGGTTATCATTAAGTAATTATCCAGAATTTTCACAATTACAAAGATTTACAAATTTTCCATCAAATTTAAAATCCTGGTTCATTAATAATGGTTGTTATAATGATGACAATTGTCTTAGTTTATTAAGTAAATTATTAATTTATGATCCATCACTAAGAATCAATGCAATTGATTCAATGAATCATGAATGGTTTAAAATCGATCCAAAACCAATTTCTAATATTTTCAAAAACTCAAATATGAAATATCCTAGGAGGAAAATTCATAAAGGTGATAATGATATTTTAGGTGGTGGAAATAATTCAATTTATGGAAATACAAACATCAATGTTAATATGTCAAAACGTACCAAAATGATAAATAATAACATTAATAACAGCAATATCATATCAAACAATAATTTAAACATAACCAATAACATTTCAAATATACCCAATAGTATTGCACAGTTAAATAGCCTCAATGTTTCTCAAAAGAGAAATTATAATGCATTTTTAAACGGAACAAATCAAAGCAATATTAGTAATAATTATCAAGATAAAAGAAAAAGATAATAATCTATATGAATTTTACAATATCCGCAATTATTTCGGTTGGTGATTTTTCATTGCATTCGATAACCAAAACATTATCTTCTCCATATGGTTTTTCAAATGTATCATATTGAGATTTCAACATTGTCTCTTTAAAAAAATGATTTGATCTGCTTTTCATTTGTTTTAATACATTATCAAACGTATTTGATAGTATAATTAACAGTAAGTTATGATGAGTTAATTTCGATTTAATGAGATCTCTATATGATTTTTTCAACATAGAACATGAAATTATAACATATTCAAAATCATCGTAATTTTGAATACTCAATTCAATTAGTTTATTAAGCCATGGTAATCTATCGTCATCATTTAATGGTATATCATTTGTCATTTTTTCAATATTTGATGGTGAATGATAATCATCACCTTCAATCCTTATACATTTATGTGTTTTATTGATTAATGTTTGGGTCAGCAAATTTGAGATGGTTGTTTTCCCTGTACCTGATGGACCTCCTATAAATATAATTTGTGGCATCTTATATGGTATATGTATATTATGTATAGTATCTGAGATCGTTTGATTTGCTTATTTAGCGGTCAAGAAAAATCATTGGCTTTTCTCTTTTTTCAGGCGGAAAATTGAATAGCGAAATGAAATTCATCGATTGTTTGGAGGACATCGAGAGAGACGTGTTTGATTCTATCACGGGAAACTTGATACATTTGTAATTGTATTTAATCCAGTTTTTAAATCAATAAATGTCAGACAAACCAACAAAACCTACGGTGACACCACTCACAGTTGTTGATTCCACAGTATTGTTTGAAAAAGCTTTACATTCATGGACAGCAATTGACTTATCAACATTGCAAAAAGAATTAGATTCCAAGGCAATTGAAATACAAAATTATCAAAAGGAATCTTTACTTGGTCGTAAGGAGTTAGCAACGCAGACAAAAGATTTCAGAAAATTGCAAGATGAAGAAAAATTAGAAAATTTCAATAAATTATTAAAATCTTATCAAAATGTTATTGATTCAATGACTAAAAAGTCTAAAAATGTTGAAAATTTATTTTTCAAGATTTATAGTTTGATTGCTGAAGCACCCGATCCCAAACCATTATTAAAAGTTGGACTGGAAAGTATATTATCGGTTAACCAACTTGATAAGATTAAAAATGAAAATTCAAAGTTAGAGGAAAAAATTTTGAAATTTGCAGATTATGATAAATTAAAAGATCAAATTAATCAAACTGAGGTTCAATTAAAAAATCTAAATGAAATTCAACTTAAGGCAAAAGATGATGAATGGAAATCTATATTAGAAGAAAAGGAAGAAAACTGGTCTAAAAACGACACAGAAAAGGATAGCCAAATCGAAATTTTAAGAAAACAAATTCAAGAGCATGAAATAAATGAAAAAATGTTAAAGTTAAAGCTCGATAAAAAATTAAAAGCGTTGGGTGAAGACGGAGATGAGGACGACGAAGAAAATAAAGAAAAAACCGAAAAAGTAGAAGACGATGACATAAAAGTTATTGATTCATCTATAAATAATCTACAAAATGATTTGGAAAATGCCAAGAAGAGAATTAAATCCTTAGAAAATAGAAATGAAGAATTGAGACGTGATATCAGTTCATCAAATTCGAATATTGAAATTCAAATTGAAAATTTCAAAAATGAAAATAATAAGCAGATAATTAATCTAGAAGGTGAAAATTCTCTATTAATTGCAAAACTTGATCATGAACGTAAAAATTGTAAAAATTTGAGAGAAGAAATAAACTCATTGAATGAAAATTTCCAGTCCAGAATAAATCAGTATGACTTAGAAATCAAGACATTAAGAGCTTTTAAGTTAAATACACAAGATTATGATGAAGTTAAGAAAGAACTGGAACTATTAAAGCAAATACAATTTGGTGATGACATTGAAAATGCTAATGAGGATGAGGATGATATTAACTTTGATAGTGTTTCTAAGATTGAATCTGCAATTATTCAAAGAAATAAAAAGCTTAACAATGAATTAATTGAACTCAGGAATAAAAATGATCAAAATGAAAAAATCATTAATGAAATTTCAACTAAAATTAAAGAATACGAAAATGAAATTGTTAATTTAAAAGATTCAAATTTAAGATTAGAAAATGATTTAATTAATTTTGAAAACAATTCTTCAACAAATAACAATAACAGCGATAAATGGGAAACAATGTCGATGATCTCCTCGATTGCTGGTGGTAATAATAACCAGTCACCAACTGGTTCAATCATAAATGATAATAAATCCGTTATATTAACACATAATAATGCACAAGATAATAATTCTTCATCTTTATTACCAATTATTACACAACAAAGAGATAGATTTAGGAAAAGAAATAAAGAGCTGGAAGAAGAGAACAAGAAACATTTCAATAAAATAATTGAATTAAAGAGGGAAATTAATAATTTAAAAAATGACAATAGAGAACTATATGAAAAAATAAGATTTTTACAGTATCACCAAACAAGTGAAAGTATTAAAAAGGATGGTGGTGATATCGAAAACAAGTATAAATTGGACTATGAACACGATTTGCACCCAATTGAACAATTTAGACTAATGGAAACAAAAAGAATTAATTCCACCATCACTCCATGGGATAGAATTTTCATTCAAATCACAAGAACGGTTTTAAGTACTCCATTTACGAGATGGTTATTTGTTGCTTATTGTCTGAGTTTACATTTACTTGTGATGATATTAACATTTATAATGATGGGTCATGCTGCAACCATTGAAGAAGTAGATGTTACATCCCCATTGACTGGACATACGGGCGGTATATCTGGTCATTAAACAAGAGAAAGCGCCGGCTATAGTCTAGTTTAGAGTTCTATTCCATAAATAGTGTGTAGTTAACTAGTATATTATCTAATTGGAAAACAGGTTGTTGAAGCAGTTTCTCGGCGATAGGAGATAGAACAAACACGGACACACAAAAACCAGCAAAATGCGCAAAGTGCAAAGTGCGGAACGCGGAAAGGCATCAACTGATATCTGTGAAACTGGTGAAGCGGTTGCGCAGGATGGTGATTATTTCTATGGAGATTTGGCATTGTTAGCTTCTTCTTTCTTGTTTTTTCTCCGTTGGGTACTGTGTAGACTAATATTATTGGGCTATATATATAACGATGAACGAAAAGACAAAGGTTTTATTGATTGGTTTTGGCGGAGTTGGAACAATTGTTTCCTACACTTTGGAGCATTTGGGAAGAGCGGAGGTTTATGCTGTTTCTAGACCTGAAACTCACGATGGTATGGAAAACGGTTATAGAATTGAATCAATTGATTATGGGGTTGTCGACAATTATAAGCCTCATAAGGTTGTTAGATCCGGTAAGGAAGCAATGGAATCATATGGTCCATTTGACTACATTGTCATCACAACCAAAAACATCCCGGATGTGGCACCGGTTGTCGATATGTTAGATGGATGTTATTCTGATCAAAGCACAATTGTCCTTATCCAAAATGGTATTGGAATTGAAATTCCAATTTACAGAAAATACCCAAATGCTGTCATTATGTCAGGTGTTACCCTAATTGGTACAACATTGTACGAAGATACAGTTAAACATATTGCAACCGACATAATTAAATTTGGACCTTTTATCAATTATAATTTGGATAAAGAAATGCAAATCAATAAGTGTAAGAAATTTGTTGATATCTATACAAACCATCACAATGACGTAGATTATGAAGAAAATGTTAAGAAGACCAGATGGAGAAAATTAGTCTATAATGCGTGTATTAACACTGCTTGTTCATTAGTTAACTTGGATTCCGGTAGAATGGAATTGTTTGGTGGTATGGAGTCAATTGTCAAGCCTGCGATGAGAGAAGTTATTGCTGTTGCTGAAAGTGAAGGTGTCGAATTGGAAAGTAATGTCATTGATACCATGATTCATGCCGGCGATGGTCTCTATTATCCACCATCCATGTTAGTCGATGTTAGAAACGGTAATTATATTGAACATATTAACATTATTGGTAATGTGGTCAAATATGGATCACGTAACGGTGTTTCAATTCCAACTTTAACTGTTCTTAACAATATGTTAAAACTTATTCAAATGAGAACTATGGAATCATTTGGTAGATTCAAACTTCCCGAAAAGAGACCAATGCCGGAAGAGCATTATGAAATTAAATTTACTCGTTGATATTTGTTGTGTATTATTTTGCAACTAGTTTATTATTATTGAATCGACACCGCAATAGCTTTCCCCCCCACTAACTTTTCGGGTATTATGTATAAAAAGATGTAAACATTGAAAAGTCAGTGCCTAGGCCTTAGCCATGTACAGTTATTTTGCAGGTTATAATAATTGCTGAGTTTACAATATGTGTATATGTTAGAAATACATCATTTTTTGTTTTCATCAACTGATACATATATCCACTGCAATATTATCCAAATATTTGATCTATTGTCAAATCACTTGCACCAATTAATACTGCTTGAATTAAGCCGGCATTTGTGAGTGGCAGCTCTCTGTAACGTTGCAATAAAATGACTGTGCCACAAATAATTTCGTCACTACATTAAATTTCAACAACTTGTCTGACATCACTGATTAATTCCATGTGATGATTGATATCCACAATGATGATTTTGTCCAGTGCGTCGTTTTATTTCAATACACATTTAACCCAACTATTTATACACGCATAAAGTTTCTTAACATTAGGTTCTCTTCACCGCTTTGATTTGAATGTCTTCGTTGTATTCTAGTAATATATTTTGATACAAATTGTAATGTTACAACTCAAAAATATTTAGGTCATACTTCATGTTTACTTTCATGTGACCAAATTACAATCATTGATTACTTCTTACAAAAACAAAGAAAGAGACAAAAAATGGATTTTTGTCTTTGATATGGCGAAACAAAATCCAGTAAGACACCTAATCTGGCATTTGAAAAATCATAAAGCTTTTATCTAATTGTTTTGTGGGTTTATTGTTTGATGTTTGTTTAAAAGCGTAATGAAATTTGTAATATCAAAGTTAGGATAAGATCTTCATTCAGTTTTGATTGCCCATCATAATTTTAGGTTATAGAAACAACCAATCTAGTCTAACATCACATAGTGTACTAGACTAGCACAATTCTTTTGGGCATCTCTTGATAGGTCAAAAAATCCAACTGGTTTTTTCAAAGCCAAATACTTAATTAGTGTGGAAACCCCAATCTTACAAGCTCAGTAAAGTTGGAAATATTTCAACAAATATTATAACTGTTGTTTTTTTTTCAGCTGATATGCCAAATTACACTTTAAAGAACACAAGTACGACCAGAAATGGCAGTTTATGGTCTTTTAGAATTCAGAAATAAATAGTATGTTCAGACAGTCACATTGTGTTTGTAGCGTCTTCTGTTAAGGTTTCCAGTCTAGTGATCAATGGTTTCCTCTTTAACTTGCAGATTAGCCCATCAATGATCTGATTACAAAAGTATCTTTTTGCCGATAAAACAATCAATCACTTGAACTATTGGTTACATATTTCCCAATTAGGCCTGTGATGAAACCAGTTTCAGGCTCGCGATTCCTTCTCAATTAGGATAGAGATGCGATAAGTGGTGATTCATTTTTTGTCCTTGCTTTTAAAGAGAGAGGTGGTTCCTCCTTGGTTCAGATGTTCTCTTTGGGTTCTTTTTTCAGCATAAACAACTCTTCCAAGAAAGCAACAACTTATCATATCTCAATGGGTGCTAAAGTTTTATTAATTGGTACTGGTGGAGTCGGCTCCATTGCAGCATACACTTTGCAAGCCAACGGTGTCGAAGTTTCAGCAGTTGCTAGATCTGCTTACGATACTCTTACACAAGATGGGTTCACTATTGAATCCCTAGATTATGGTAAAATTGAAAATTTCAAACCAAACCATGTTTTTAAATGCGTTGAAGATGCTATTGCCTCTCAAGGAGTCTTTGATTATATTGTCATTACAACAAAAAATATTCCAGATGTTTCCCCAGTGGAAAAGATGATTGAAAAGGGCTATAATAAAGATACTGCAATTGTTTTATTAGAAAATGGTGTTGGCATTGAAAGATCAATGTTTAAAGCGTATCCTGATGCAACGGTCATTTCGGGTGTTACTATGATTAGTTCAACACTATATGGTAATGTTGTTAAACATGTTGGCACTGATTCTATTTCTTTTGGTCCTTTCATCAACGAATCAATAGACAAGAACTCACAAATTACAAAAGCAAAGAAATTTGTTGATTTATATCATAATGATAAAAATAACGCAAAATATGATGAAAATGTGAAGTATATTAGATGGAGAAAGCTAGTTTATAATGCGGCGATTAATACCACTTGTGCAATTACTAATGTTGATGCAGGTAGACTTGAATTATTCGGTGGTACCGATAAAATAGTCAGACCTGCCATGAAGGAAGTTCTAGCAATAGCAAAAGCTGATGGCGTTGAACTACCCGAAAACATCATAGATTTCATGATTCGATCAGATGACGGAGAATATTATCCTCCATCTATGCTTATTGATATTAGAAAAAATCAATATACCGAATACAGAACCATTGTTGGTACCGCACTTGATATTGCGGCAGAAAAAGGTGTTGCGGCACCTGTTTTGACTATTCTCTGTGATTTACTTGAAGTCATCCAATACAGAACCATGGAGTCACGTGGCAGAATCACTCTTCCAGAAAAGAGACCGTTACCTGCTGATAACTATCATATCGAATTCAAGGACTAAATGTTTTTGTAAATTGTAGAGCTGTATACATAAACTTTATTAGTTAATAAAATAAAAATATAGAAACTAAGACGGAAAAAGTGAATTGTTCACGCAATAACCAATAACCAACAGAGAACATACACGAAAAACGAATTGAGCCGTCTGGCGTTAACTGTTTTTTATTTTTGTTTCTGTTTTTGTTTTTGTTTTTGTTATTTTTGTTTTATTTTTTCTCGCCTTGCTGTTAAATCTTGATTCTGCTGCAGAAGGAAACGGTGATCGACGTGTTTTCAAGGGGTTGTTAACAACTCAGAAAAGTGTTACAAGAACCCAAAGTTTATAGAAATTACCGGTGTTAGCATATTCAAAATAGTAGTGTCTTTATTTAATTTAATAGCACATTTATCTTGGTTTATTTGCTTTGATCTGACCTCCTTTTTTATCGGAATATAAATTTAAGAACAAACTAAAATTAAACTATAACTACAAAAAATGAATAAAATGAGAAAAAAGAAGAAGTCATCTGTTGCATCTCCACTTTCAAGAATTGAACAAGAAACTTATAGACAAAGACAAGCACAAATTAAAAACAGAGTTAGTTTAATGAGTTCAGTTTCAGCTGATTCGGTTTCAACAACTGGTAGATTATTGGATAAGTTAAAACTTGCTGATAGTGAGTGGGATGATGCTTCTGAAATATCAATAAATAGTAATTCAAATACCACAGTTGACTCTCTGATTAGAGATTATACCATACTAGAAGATGATATAGAAGACGATCAGGAAACAACTGAAAAACCCCGGGCAAACTTCAAATATTTGAAATCGATTTTAGGTAGTACAAAAAAGAAACAGTCTCAAAAATCAGCAGTTACTAAAGCTTTAGAAATGGGTAAAAGAATAAATACCGTTGAGCAGAATGCTTCAAGAGTTATAAATCGTTCAGATGTTAGATCGATTCATTTGGATAACTTAATTCATGATGCCAATAGTAGCATAATTAGTTTGTATGAAACTGATGAAGAAAGCGAAGAAGAAGACGAAGAAGACGCAGAAGACGAAGTAAAAGAAGAATATGATAATAGTGATAGGAATGAATATGAACACGATAATTTTATTAATAAACCTGATTCGTTATATGATACTAGTTCACTTAATAAATTAATACCTATCAAAACTCAAACTGATGATGATGAGTTCTCATTTGTTCCACAAACACCAACAAAATCAGTAATGGAATTAACACCGATCAATTCACCACAATTACATAGCCGTTTAGCAAGTCCATCAAATTCAATAAGTATCACACCGAAGAGGAATATTTATCAACATAAGTATACTTCATCAAATCTATCAAATCTATCGAATGTATCTCATAATTCTGGATTAATCGATGAAATTTCCGAGTCTTTTATAACTAAAAAACCAACAGAAGATATTGTTTTTAATCCAAATATCAGCAAACGCCAGATAACCCACTCACATACACATTCAGCTGCAACTCATGAAGTGCAAACTTCAAAAAGTTCAGACTTACAAGATATCTCATTTTTAAATAGATCAGTATCTGTACCAATCAGAAGACCAACAAAACAATCCCCAGTACCGTCACAGATTCTACCACCAACACCTCCGAGTTCTCAAGGTTCAATAAAAAAATTATCCTTAGGCTCACAAAATTCCCTGAAAAAACCATCTTCGTCATCTTTTTCATCCGAATTCCAAAATATACCCATTTTATCACGAAATAATAGCATTAATTTAAATAATAATAATACTACTGCTAAAACTAACCCTAGCAATAACTATAATACTAATTTTAATAATAACCCTAATAATAATGCCAATAATAATACCACTAATAATGCCACTAATAACTATAATACACTTGATGGCAATAACAACACTAAATATTATCCGGTTTATCAAAATACGATATCTCGACAACAACAACATCCAACACAGCAATATTCACAGCAATATCCACCATCATATGTACAGAATTATCCGCATCCACACCAGTTTAAGTACTCCCAACAGAATTCGCAACAAAATCATCAGCATCCAATGATATCAACAACTACACCTACATTTCAACCGCATCCTAATCAGCAACAACAGTCGAATCCATATTATAATAATTCACCATCTAGTAAATATAGAAATTATAATCAACAGAGTCAACCACCTAATTTTTTTAACAGACAACCAAATTTTCAACAAACACAATCAAATTTACAAGGATACCAACAATCAAATCAACTTGTAAATCAACATCACTACCCAAAATCCACAAAACCGTATTACAAAAATACAAGATATGGATTTTCTCCGCAAACTTCACCACAGTTAGGATATGACAAACTTGCACATCATTCACGAACACCTTCCCATCCACTACCTCAATCAAATCCTTATGTTAACCAACAACCGTTACATTATAACTATTATAATGATAGCGGGAGTAACAAATTACAAAATGTAATATTACCTTCAAATACTTCAAAGAAAAATAAGACTTATCAAAATGTTGATTTATCTACTATCACACCACGATAATCTAGCTTATAAAAAAGTGGATACGATTAATGATTGGCTTTTATAAACGATGTAATTGTTTAATTTTTTTACTTAGTGATTTATATATATTTGTTTAACTTCCATGTTCACTATATTTTATATAACCTTCCGATGTGTGTAATTGTATACTAATTTAATAATCATCATTAATAATTAATCGATAATTGTTGTCATTTGAATTTTGAACTTTTAAGCTATTTTGGATTTCAATACTTTTTTGAACATTGAAACCATCTTCCAATAAACTTTGAACTTGTTCTAATTGTAATCCACTTAGTTCGGGGTATACATAATAAACAAAAATGAATGAACAAAAAGTATTCATTGAAAACAACAAAAACGTGAATGATGCATTAATCAATTTGATCAATGATAAGAAGAAAAACGACAAAATCATTGATCCAAACCAGTTTGTTGACGTTGCAAACGATGATCCTAAACCTCTAACCTTTTGCGGAAATAATTCACTTTGCTGCCAAGGAACATTACCTAAACCAATTGAATAAAATGCAACAAATAAAATCAATGACAGCAATAGAATATATTTCCAATTATTTTCTGCACCATTATCTGTGTTAATATCAATATTGTAGAAAGATAATGAACATAATATTTGCGAGAAGAATAGCAACGGTATTGAATAGAGTAATATTTTTCTACGTCCAATTTTATCAATTAAAAATAATGCTAGTATAGTTGTTAAAAAATTTGTTCCTGCAATAAAACAACTAACAAATGTTGAATTTTCAAACCCAACCATTTCAAAAATTGATGATGAAAAATACATTAGAGCATTGAATCCAACGAATTGTTGAGAGGCTTGCAATCCACATGCAATTATTAATGATCTTCTATTTGAATTTTTGAAAAATAATTCCTTGAATGATGATTTAAACTTTACAAATACTGTTTTATCTTCATCACATAAATTATTTAAAAATTGCAATTCTTCGATATTCATATGAATTAAGTTATCCGATGCTTTCGGATATATTTGCTTCAAAATCTCGCTTGCCTCAATGTATTTATCCTTCATAATCAAATACCTCGGAGTGTCTGATAAGAAAAACATTGAAATTAATTGAATAAATGAAGGTAAAAAAGATATACCAACAACTAATCGCCAACCATTTTGTAAATTACTAAATATTGCACCTATTGCATAAGCAATCAATTGACCGCCGGTAATTGCTAAACAATTAATCGTAACTAACCTACCTCTAAATTTACTCGGTGAAAGTTCGGATATGTATAATGGTGCACATAATGAACCAATGCCAACTCCTAAACCCATAATCAATCTACCAATAATCATCATATTTACATTGTAGGTAAAAAATTGTATAGCTGTTCCTAAAATGAATAAGAAATCACATAGAATAACTGTATACTTTCTACCTATTATGTCAGCTAGTAAACCTGCAAACAATGAAGAAATTAAGGCACCAAATGAAGTAGCGGAGGAAATATACTCACGTTGCTTGATTGATAATTCTTGACCACCTAAATCTGTTCCAACAGAAACCAAAACTGAAGATATATATCCTGTATCATATCCGAACAAGAAACCGGATATCGACGCTACAAAGGTCAAAGTCCAAATAAGCATTGGCGGCGATTCCACAAGTGCTTCTAATGCATCTGCCGTGGACTGGGACGCTGTGCTGGACAATCTGCGCCTGTCATAAAGAGGCATCTTGCAAACGATATCTACAATAACAAGGTTTCTTCTGATTTGTAGAGAATATCTATTGTTTAAAATACATATTTATCGGTTTATGTGTTTTCTTATTGTCAGTTTTACGTCACGATTCATGTCGAGAAATAATGAAATTTTCAATTTTGAAATTAGAAATTTGTTTTTGTTTGTTGACATGAATTTGAATTAGACCGTGTCTTCTCCACTCTTGTTGACTGTTTCTTTTCTTTTTAATCTGTTCCTTCTTTTCTCCTGTTTCTTTGCGTTATCTTCTTCTTTCCTTATCCAACTCTTGCTTGCATGATGCCTTCTAGTGCTGGTTTTCCACTTCCTTCCATCGACCATCCTTTTGGAATCGAACTTTTTCCCTATGTGGAGAAACTTTTCAAGTTTTTATCACATGGAAAATTCGTAATGTCTGAATTTCACTTTGTTCAAAATGAAACTCTCCTTTCATCCCCATACCAAGTTTTTCCTATCGTTGTTGCATACTATACAGTAATTTTTGGTGGTGATGCATTAATGAAGAAATTTAATATTAGACCTTTTGTTTTAAATGGTTTATTTCAATTACATAATTTATTTTTAACAACATTATCTTTGATTTTATTTCTATCATTAGTGGAACAGCTTATACCGCAAATTTATTATAACGGTCTTTTTTATGCAATTTGTAATGAAAATGCTTGGACCCAAAAAATGGTTGTTCTTTATTATATGAATTATTTAACAAAATATATTGAATTCATTGATACCGTTTTCTTGGTTTTAAAACAGAAAAAATTAACTTTCTTACATACTTATCATCACGGTGCAACTGCAATGTTATGTTATACTCAATTAATTGGTACAACTCCAATTTCATGGGTTCCAATTTCACTTAATTTATTTGTTCACGTTGTTATGTATTGGTATTATTTCCTTGCTGCAAGAGGTATCAGAGTTTGGTGGAAAGAATGGGTTACAAGATTTCAAATTATTCAATTCCTTATTGATTTAAGTTTTATTTATTTTGCTGTTTACATTAAGGTTATGTCTGGTTACAATCCTAAATACACTGGCGGTTTAACTTGTGCAGGTACAACTTTAGCAACTGTTTCTGGTTGTTCAATTATTTCTTCTTATTTATTCTTATTCATTGCCTTCTATATTGAGGTTTACAGAAAGAAATCAAAGAAGTCAAAGGTTCTACAAAGAGTTAGAGGTGGAGTTGCTGCAAAAGTTAACGAATATGTCTTATTAGATAAACAAACTTTACAACAAAACTATGATTCAAATACTGGATCCCCAGTCCCACCGATCACAAGAAGACGTTTCAAGTCCGAAAAGAAGTAAGAAGGGAGTGTTGGAGTCCAAATAATTAAAAGGAAATGAAGTATGAAAATGAAAAGAAAATATCATAACTCTTTCATATACAAACAAAACATATGTAAAACTTAAAAAAAAAATATATAAAAAAATGATTTTCTAAATATTGAACACTGTTACACTACTATTACATATGAGTCTGTGAAACTAATTACAATTTAGTGATCATATCAGAAGCCCTTGTTTGGGATAATCGTAATGCACTTTTTATATTTTCTTTGGTTATCCTATCGCCATTACCCTTTTCAATGGTAATGCTAACGAATTCACCCTTACCATTACTCAATGCACAAATTCTCTTCGAAATATTATCTTCTGCATCACCTTCTAGGTCAGTCAATAAAACTGATGTTTTATTATTATTTTCACTGTCCATATCTTTATAACCTTCATTACCACCTTCTTCCTCAACATGATCAAAAATACCAAATGTGCTTGCCCAACAGATTCTATCTTCTCTTAATTTCAGCTCTCTATATTTTACTGGATCACAAATTAAATCAAAATTTTGAATGTTAACGTTTGCATTTCTTTTACCTCCTCTTGTCCTTAAATTACTTTCTCTTTCATTTAAATAAACATCTGGTAATTTTGTATCCTTCAATGCTTTAACTAATGATGCATAACATTGATCAAACAATGGCCCCGTTCTGCCAAAAACTTGAATTCTTGAATATAACACAAAACTAAACTTTTTTTTAATTTTACCAACATCATCGCCTCTTAATATTATTTGATTGCCATTTTCATCAATACTTTGTAATCCAACATCAATTTTTAGTTCATCTCTATTTATTAGTCCTGAATGTAAAATAGATTCATATAATCTTTCACCTAATTCAATTTCTTCTGTACCAGGTGGTCCAGTTAGTCCCTTTGCGATTTCAACAACTGGATAAACACAACCATTTTTATTGATTAAATCTCCACCCAACACATTTTCAATTTCTTCTTCATTTGTCTCTTCATTATCGACAATAATATCTGCATCAAGTCTCATTCTATAATCGTTCACAGATTCAAAATCATCTTCAACAATACCTGCACTAATTGTACAAATTGTCGATGTACTGCCACATTTAACTGATGATGATCCAATAACTGTAGTTGCATAATTAACTCCATTTTTCGAATCATATCTTGAAATCCCTGCATTTGAAATAATAACTGGTTTAAATTCATTGAATTTGCGTAATGATGGTCTATATCCAGCCTTAACGTACTTATTCAAGGTAACATCTGGTGCAATTAGAGCTAATTCGGAGGGTGAAAACACAGTGGATTTAAGATGAAAATGTTTTTCTATTTCAGACATGATATGAATGTATACTAATGGTCTTTATTATTTGTTTAAAAAAAAGTTACATATATAATATACTATATCAAATTGGAAAAATTTTAATTTTTAATGTTAAAAAACACATCGCGTCCAAAAAGGGTAGTTCTGACTTTATTCATATTAACTAAATTTCTTAAACTTTTCATTTTAGCTTATTATAAAGCCGTAGATTACAAAATCTAAATAGAAAACTTTAAATTAATATATTAATCGTCTTTTATGTCAACTTCAGAAACAGCAATATTTTCTTCACTGTCATCATTTTCTTCGAGAAGTCGGATAGTTTGATTATCTTCATAAAGATTTAAAGCATTTGGACCATCCGATATTTTACGTCTCTTAATTCCATCATCGTTTCCATTGATATCATGATTACCATCGATATCATTATTTGCAATCACATCTGCTTCATTAACGTCGTTATTTAAAATTACATCTGCATCAACATCTTCATCATTGGATTCTGGTAGACTGTCAGGTGGGGTAGAACCAAAATCATCATCACTTGTTTCAGAGGTTGAATTGGCTCTATTCATTTGTGATTCGCCTAAACTCTTATCTAACTGTTCACGTCTTTTTTGAATTTCGTTTGACATTTGTTGAAAAAATTCACCACCTAAAAATTTTGAGCTTCTTTTACGATAAAACAATAAATATGCGCTTCCCCTAATTGCCTGGGTTGGATCACTAACTGGTGTGACTCTTGAATCGTCAAAATAATACCATTTATCATCAACATAATTTTTAACATATGCAGTATAATGGCCACCACCTAAACCACCATAATGATTATCAACGGCAAATAAGTCGTAAACATGATCACCATCCTTATCAGCAACATGCTTTGTTAAATCTAATCCGTCAATAGGAAAATCAACAACAATATCAATTTTATCACTAAAACTTCTTGTACTTTCAAATCTTTTTAAATGAATAGTAAGAATATCAGGTACTGACCAAAGTTCGATCTTTTTACTCGCTTGCCTATGTTCTTTACATCCTGGACAATACCATAAATCATTCTGACCTAAAATTTCGGGTTTTGAAAACAATTCTAAACAGTCATAAAGTGAAACCGGTTTTTTAGCCTTTTCAGCACTTAGTCTTTTTTCTTTCTCTAATTCTTTATTTAATGATAATCTAGGTGTTGTCCATGTTCCAGAACCGTTGTATTGATTATCAGATGTACCACAAAATAGCAGTTCAAAAGAGTTTTCATTGAATTCATTGACAATAATCATTTTTGGCTTTATTAGTAATGATTCTTGTTTGACATCATCACTATTAATTGGTGATGAAGTTGATGGGGAAAGCTCACTTGATCTAGACGCTGGTGATGCTGGAACCAACGATGCCATATTCTCCCCGGGTACCGTCAATTTAGTACTATCTGCCAGATCATCAATACAATCTGAAGCTTCAAAATATTCGTCAAAATCTGGTGAATCATCTGGTCGAAATGTTTTTTTCATTTCTTTAATTTCTGGTCCTTCTAGTGTGTTTGGTTTGCTTGCTGGTTGATTTGTTAAATCTAAGTTTTCAAATACAGCTACATCATTTTTTTCATTATCATCCATCATTTCGTCATTGTCTTCTTGTTTTGGTTGAATTAATGTAGGAAGATCATTTCTTGTAATTGTATTATGATTTTCAGGGAACCAAAATGTCGAGTCAGGTTCTGGTGCATTAGTTTTATTAGAATACTTATAGTGACGATTATAGTATACTTTATCGTATGATGAGTCTGCTACCCTTGAGATGAAAATAGATTCAATAGAAAATACTGGAGTTTCATTATTCTCTTTGATGGTATGTTGAGAATTTTCGATGTTCTCTCCAACCTTTTCATCTTCTTCATTTTCCCCAACCTTTTCATCTTCTTCATTTTCCCCAAATTTTTCATCATCCTCATTCACTTCATCTTTAACTTTAACTTCAGCTTTGTTATTTTCTTTATCATCTTTAGCTTCTTCATAATTATCAACTTTTTCATTTTCTTCATTTCTTATATTTTCTTCGACCTCCATATTTTCATCCACATAATCATTTCCATCAACGTTTTCATACCTTTTTTCTTTATTTTCACTATGATATCCAGCCTCATTACCAATAGAAGCAGAAACTTCATCTTCTTCCTCATCTTCGCATGACAATGCCTTTATTAACTCATCACTTAAATTTTGGTCAATTTTCTTATTATTGATTGTGTTAAACAAAGTTGATGTACTTAGCTGTGCATATTTATCTAACATCTTACATTCAATTGCATGATATGATTTGCATTCTTCTTTTTCTAACGATATAAAAAATGGTAATCCATAGTTATTTATACTTGTAGTAATAACAGTGCTGAAAACCGGAATAATGACGTTGGAATCTTTGTGTGGAATTTCATAAAACCATATATTGTCACCATGAGATATTAATTCAGATATTGGGAGATACCTTGAGTCTGATGATGAATCTTCAAAGTTTTTATAAATTGTACTTCTGAGGATTTCAACGCCAATCAAATCATTAAATGAGATATCCATATATTTCGCAACACTTTTCTTAAGATCAGTATATGATGAATTTTTAAGAAGTTGAACTTCTAATGATGTTGGTACACCTGTTGCTGGTAGAATATTAACTTTGTGAGACCATTTCTTAGTTATCGGTAATGGCAATGTTAAGTCATTATAGGGATCAAATGTGATACTAACGTTATCACAAATTGGACAAACTAAAGTTGATTTATATAATGCAACAAATAGATTGACAATGACGGAATTATTTCTTAACATATGAGCATCCCAACATTTTTCAGCTAATATTCTAATAGCATTTGGATCATTTTCTCTACCATTCTCTAATTCAGGTTTTTCAACATATGGTTTGTTTAAAACTCTATTTAAATCTTCATGTAAACCATCTAACAAATAAGCAATAAACTCCTGTGAATCTTGCTGATGGTAATCTGCAAACAATGAATTGAAATGACCAATTGTATGCTTGAATTCACGTGGAGCATAACTTGCTTGATTGCCGCAAAATCTACTGTCAAACATTGCAGAAATTAAATTCCCAAAAGCCATTGCAACTTTACCTTTATTACCTAATGGATTGTCTTTATTCAATTCCTTTTCAAAAAAATGGTACAGAAAATAATAGTTTAATTCAGGAATATGCATCAGACATTGTAACGCAGAGTTCATGTAACATGTATTACCCAAATTATTCAAGCCTACCAAACCGGAACCTTGTAAAACATGAGAGCTAATATCTAAATAGAAAATACCATCAACTTTCATCTCTACCATAATATGACAATTCTCAATACCCTTTTGTTGAATCGTTGTGGACTTTTTCCTTTTATTGTTTATCAAAGATTTTTTTTTTATCAATTTTATTATAGAGGAAGTTATAGCCACTGGAGAATGTTGAGTTTCAAACTCAACTATCCATAACCTCATTTGTGATGTCTTTATTTGTAAATCAAAACGATTTTTCATTAAATTATAAAGATCATATATTGATTTGTACTTTGATATTTGAAGACTTGGATTTTGATTAAAATTATATTTATTGACTTGAGAAGGAGTATTACAGAAAATATGTGGAATTATTAACACTGGATATAAATTAAGTACTATTTTCTTTTCCCTTGGCAAATAAACGGTTTCCCTATCAATATATAAATGGTTTTGTTCTATACCAAAAATATCTAATAAAAATTTGAATTGATGAAAAGATATGAAATTGGATTCGTTTATTTGATTTGAAAGCAATTCATTCATTGATGTTAAAATTGGACCTAAGTGCGTCCCAAAAGTAAACTCACACTCATTGAACTGACCATATAAAAATGTATGAAACCAGTTAGGATCAATATAATAATATTTTAGTCCTTCACTATTCATTTCATTATAAATATCAAGAAATTGCTTACGATATAGTTTGAGTAATTGTAGCTGTGACCGGTGTTGTAATTCCTCATATGTATGGTTTTGTACATTTACATCATTTACATCATTCGGATCAGTATTTTCGTCGGCGTCATTATTACTAAAACTTTTATTGTTTTGCTCATTAATTTCAATAGTTTTAGATTTTTCATCATCATCTTCAATGTCAGGTATATTTTCGTTATCACTGGGATTTTCACAAGGTAACAGAGGTGTATGTGTATTTGATTTTAAATTGAGATGTAGGTTCTGATATCCTTCAAATGGCTCCTTTATATGAGTTAAACTTGAATCAGTACACTCTAGGGACGGGGAGTCCAAACGATGTATGCTTGCCGAATCTTTTTCTATGGTGTTTAAAAGTGGTTTCAAACATTGATCTTGCAATTCAACAATTGAATTTTTCGAATGAGTCACCGATTCGTCGGACATAGAAGGAAATTATATGATTTTCTGACGGAAACTTGATCTTTACTAATGGAAATCTCGAAGAAGTAAGTCATAAATGATTATTAACATCTAAATCTGAGTATTCCCTGTGACAAATCCAAAGCATGAAAAGCAGGAATAATTTTTCTCACGAATTTGAAAATTAAAAATCTTTTTCGCATTTCTCGATTATTAGCTCAAAACAATAGGAGAAAGTTTTTGCTTCATGTTTGGCCAGTGGCAAGAGATGACTGATGTTCTTTAACGAGGTTTGAAGTGTGGATAAGTAGTGATAAAGTGATAGATATGTCCACCCTTCTGCAATTAGTAGAATGGTTGTTAGATTTACTAGATTTAGGTGGCAAATATATTCAACATGAGGATTTTTTGGTGTTAGTTACAAATTGGAGTGCTTATTCGGAGTTCAACTCGGACCTGCTTTTAAATGACATTATTGAAATCAAAAGTTATGTATGGGAGATGGCAAATGTTAGCTTTGTTTCATTTAAAAATGATGATTCAGTAAGTGAGAGTTTTGGTCGTTGGCTTGTGATTTTATGCACTTATTTACAGGACGAGAAAGACGTTAATGAAAAATCAGTGGCTTATGCTATGCTTCTAATAGTATATCAATTAGTTAACATATCTTTGATTAGTAGAATCAACGTTCATTCCGAAAAACTACTCACCACTATACTAAAATTATTAGATAATAACAAAAATCTACTTGTTGATAAGTTTTTATGCCTTTTAACTTCTGAATTGGCTGAGTTGGGATTAACTTCTTCTCAATTATTGAATTTTTACAATCATTTATCAAAACCAGAACATATGGACTGTTTAAAATTATTTTATTCTTTATTTACCAATGAAAATCATATTAATAGTTCCTTTATGTTCCACGATTTCAAAGAAGAATTGATATTCTCCAGTTTGACTTTAAAAAATACCAAAACTTGTTTTATTTTATCTTCATGGATAAAAATCACAAGTTCTTTAGACTATAAAAATATTGCGAAACCGTTTGATGATTTTCAACTTTTTCAATTTACACATCCGAATGGTTCATCGTTAATAAATTATTCCATACGAAATGGTAAATTGTTTATTTCAACTTCTACCGAAGAACAATTGTTTGGGTGTTTTCAATTTGAATTAGGTCAACTTTATAATATCTCATTTGCTCATATATGTGAAGGTAAAAAGATGACTAGGCTAGATTTATATATTAATGGACAATTGATTGAATCTAAAATAATTTCGTCAATTTTTAGACAGTATAATCAAACTCATAATTTATTTTCTACTAAAGATTCCAGAAATGTTTTATTTGATTTTTCAATAACGGGCCCGAATCGTCACGATAACATTGTTTTAGAAATTACTAACACTTACATCATTGAAACGACAAGTTATCTTGAATGGATTTCATATATTTGTTTCATTGGTCCAATCTATGCAGGCACATTTACAGATTCCAATATTAAATCATTGATTACATCCACAAAACTAATTGATTTGTATTTAAAGACTAATGGGTGTATGATTGAGAATGATACGCAAGTACCTTTTAAAATAAGTTCCGATGAAGTTGTTTTCATCTTAACCTCCAATAATGATTCCAAGGACTATAAGACAGTGTTGTATCATTACAAATTAACAAATAAATTAGTCAAATCTAAAGCACCTTGTCATAAGTTGATTAAAAAGGAAGGAGTTTCTTTGTTGAGTATTTTTGACTCGTTAGGAAGCAGCGTTATTTGCTTACAACTCATAGAAAATGCATCAACTGCAAAAGAGATTTTGACCAATGTTTCATTCTTATTTGATTTACTGAGATCTTATAAACCAATTGAATCAAATTTTATCAACAACTACGGATTTGAAACACTTTCATTTTTATTAAAGTCTAAAGCTGATATTATAACAATTGATATACTAGATTGTATACTTAAATTTGTTGGATATGATATCCTACAACCAAGGGAATCGATAATTAAAAATTCTCTTGCGTATAAATCATTAATTTTAAACTTTGAGATTTGGCAATGTTCTTCAATACCCAAAAATAAAATTGTTAATAAATTTTTGTTTTTTCAATTTAATATATTTGCACAAGAAAGTAAATATGCAAAATATAATGTCAAGCAAATGTCTGATATGAAAATTATCAAGAAAATTTTGATAGCTTTCAAGAGAAATGATTTCCATAAAGATGTCATTCCTATTTTTCGTGAAATTTTATTGGTCCTGGTTAAACACAATTATTCGTCGGAAATATCTAGGCTTTTACAGCTACATGTGATATTTTCAGTCAATAAACCTGAGAAATTATCACAGTTGGGAGGAGAGCAAATTTTAGAAGTAATTCAAATTTTAACCGATGAATGTCCAAGAATTCTAAATGCTGTTAGCTTTAAGTTTCTGTTATCAACAATGGAAGGCTCTTTAAAGATGCGTATTATTGGTTTAGACATTATTATTAAGTTGATTTTTCGGAACACAAAATCTTATGCAAAATTTTTGACCGCTGGTGGATTTTCAATTCTAACAAATTATTTACAATCTGATTGGGAAAGTGATGAGATTTTATTAAGTTTATTATCATCTATTTGTAAAAATCCTGCCACAAAAGTAAATTTTTCAAATATATTGGATTTTTCCAATTCCTTAACTGAGAACAGTGTCAAGAATTTTCAATGTAAACATTTATTTGGAGTTCTTAATAATTTGATGAAATTTGCAGCATTTGATTTGTCCTCAAAGTCGGAATCCAAATTGACAGCATATATTAAGACTTTGAACGTATTGAAAAGAAATGAATGTTTTGTTAAAAATTTTTTAAATTCTGAAGACCTTGTTGGAAATATCATATACTTAACATTGATTATCAAACAGAATCAAAATTCTGAATTATATCAAGAATATAGTACATTTTTAAGTAATTATTTAATTGACAGGTTGTATTTAGATGGGAACTGCGCTATTTTAACATTAATTGAAAATATTCATAAAAATTATTCAGTTGAATTCAATCATATTATGATACCATTGTTATTTAATAAATTAGTTACATTTAACTCATTAACAGTTCTAACATTTTCTAGCTTGAATAAATCAGTTACATTATGTAAGCTATTAATTTTTTATTTCCAAACAATTAATGACATCAAAGTAGATAATTTTGTGTTACTCAAAAACATTGAAAATTCAATCTCAATAGTTTCAGATTTATTCAAAATCACAGAAACACAAACTAAACTTATTCCATTTGTTAATGCATTGATTAGAGAATTAAACCAATCATTCATATCTATTATTATGTATTTTATTAACAATATTGAAGATTTGAAAAATGAGAATAGGTTTGAAAAAATAAAATATTGTTGTCAAATATATATGTCAAACTTAGATATTATCACAAAGTTCATGAATGATCAGGTATTTTTTATCTTATTTGTCTGTCTATTTCAAATTGTTAACCTTGGTTCTGAAAGCATATCACTAAGCTTGAATTGTATTAGGGTTTCGTTGTTAAAAAGGCAAAATTTTGAAAACTATATTGAGATATTACCAATTGAACAAGCTACAAAGGATAGTTTAGGAGATCTGATTAAAAATATCCTTTTATTCAATGATGACAAAATATTGCAAATTTTAGAAACAAACAAAAATGTTGGCAGATATTTAACTGATGAGTACATGAGAAAATTTGAAATCTACTTTCAATTACCGTTATTTAATTTAAACAAAAAATCTGTTGATGAATATCTTTCTGAAAAAATTGATTTACAAAAATCAACAAAGAAAATTGAATCAGATTTAAAGCCGTTTATTAGATTAATTTTTATTGAAGAATTGAAAACTCTTAATTCTAATGTTCAAGATGAAATTGATGACTATTATTGTTATTTTAATTTATTTGAAACTCTTAAGGGGAATTTGGAATATTCAATGATACCAACACACAAAATACTTTACTCAACTGAAGGTAAAAATAGGAAAAGAAATAAGTTAGTTAATATTATATCCGATGAAGCATACGGAATATTTAAAAAGGATGATATCCAAAAAGAATCTAGGAGATTAAGGAGATTATCAGATAGCATGAACTATAAAATTATGGATTATGATTCAGATATTAACACTTTTAATATAATATCTAAATTTGATACGTGCGATGATGACTTCGATGAAGATAGAAACCGCAGAATATTGAGAAATCTATTTGTCAATGATAAGATTCATGAAGTTTACAACGTTACACAAATTATTGGGCTAGATGCAAAGGAATCAGTTTTAATTTTAGGTTCAGATCATATTTATATTGTTGAAGGGTATTTTTTCGATATTAATAATGGTGAATTTTGTTGTAGTCATGAAGCACCAGACGATCAGCGTGATGAATTGGTAAAATTATTGATGGGTCTAAACATAAATAAAAAAGAAGATACTACGAACAGTACTAATACTAGGATTCATAGTTCCAGAAGTTGGAAATTATCAAGTCTTGTATCTATCTCGAAGAGAAATTTTTTATTAAGAGATACAGCGTTTGAGTTATTTTTTCAGAATGGATCATCAGTTTTACTAACATGTTCAACTAATAGTAAACGAAACAGAATATTTAATAAATTAAATCCTAATATTATCTGTAAATTAAAGGATAAGAATTTCAAAGAGGCACTGAAATTATCATCCCAACAAAACTTAAAAAGTGATAAAATTATTAATTTTAGTTTAGTTGATTCAATATTATCAAATTCATCAGATATTCTATCATCAAATATAACAGCTAAATGGTGTGATGGTGAAATATCAAATTTTCAATATTTGATGTTATTGAATACAATTGCGGGTAGAACATTTAATGATTTGACGCAATATCCGGTCTTTCCCTTCGTTTTGTCGGATTATACATCAGAAACTATTGATTTAGATGACCCTTCTGTATATAGAGACCTGACAAAACCGATGGGAGCACAAAATTGCTATAGAGAACAGTTATTTAAGGATCGGTATGCGGCAACAGAAGAAATGTCAAGTGATACACCACCATTTCATTATGGCACGCATTATTCCAGCGCCATGATTGTTACATCATACTTAATCAGGTTACATCCATTCACAGAAAACTATTTAAAATTGCAAGGAGGTAAATTCGATTACCCAGATAGATTATTTTATTCCATCTCGAAATTATGGAATAGTGCATCTAAAGAAAATACGACAGATGTAAGAGAATTAATACCTGAGTTTTATTACTTACCAGAATTTTTAGTTAATTCTAATAATTTTCAATTTGGCAAGTTACAAGATGGTAGTGAAGAAGTTAATAACGTTGATTTACCACCTTGGAGTAATAATGATGTTAATGAGTTTATTAGGATTATGAGAGATGCATTGGAAAGTGATTATGTTAGTTCCAAACTACCGGAATGGATTGATTTAATTTTTGGATATAAACAACAAGGTATTGAAGCAATCAATTCTACCAATGTATTTCATTATTTAAGTTATCCTGGAAGTGTTGATTTGGAAAAAATTCATGATGAACATGAAAGAGCAGTTTTAATCTCAATTATTCATAATTTTGGACAAAGTCCGATACAGATTTTAAATAAAAAACATCCAATAAAAAACAATAACGTTAAAATAGAGAACTTGAATATAAAAAGTATTTTTTTAAACAATTTTAAAAATTCGACTATTAAAGATGATGAAAAATTAACATTTAAATGGAATAACGGTAAAAACATTAGCGAAGTTATTTATGATCAAGAGAATGACAAATGGGTTAGTAATTTCAAGAATACCAAATTTTATCCAGGATTAAACAAACAAGAGTTAAAAATAGAACAGGTCGGAATAAATTCTATTTTAGTTAATGAAACATACACCTTTGAAGAATTAATAATTGGTGGAGCCATAACAAATATTAAAATTTTAGCAAAGGATAAATTCGTTATTGGATTTAATAATGGGACTTTAAAAATAGTTGAATTCTGTAATGACAAATTTAAATATATTACCAATGCACAACGTAGTATAATTAAACTTGAGTCAAATACTAGTAAAAATATTAGAGATATTTTTAGATCAGATGACAGTAACAATGATTATATACTATTAGAAATTGGAAATTTATTGAATGGACATAGAAATGACATTTACAAAATTGAATATATAGAGAATGATGGGATTTTAATTACGTTAGATTGCAGAGGTGAGACATTGACAGTTTGGCATGAACCTAATAAATTAGAATCTAAAAATGGAGAAATTGTGAAAATGAATCAAATCACAAATGTTGATTTCAATAGAATAATTGATTTTGACTTAGTTGAAGATGACAATTCAATTTATTTGATCAACGAGCTTAATGAACTTATTATGTTTAGGATAAATAGTAATGTTCCTATATATAGAAAAAAAATAGATTATGGAATCAAGAATATCAAGTGGATTAGAATTTGCCAAAACCATACTGAGAATGATTATCATTTAGGTATTCTGTTTTTGTTAAAATACGATGCAAAATATTCAATATTTTATTTATCAAGGAATTTTAAAATTTTTGAAAAACTAAAAGATTTAGAATTGGAATTAGATGTTGATGATGTCAGAGATTTGAAATTTGGATATTTCAAAAAAGGTAAAATTATGATTGTTTTGGGGTGTAATGAAAAAATTATATTTATTGAATAAAATAAAAATTTATAGATATCTTAAATATAAGCCAAGAAATATTTTATTTATAGAATACAGTACACAACTGTAAAGTTTCGAGTGATATAAAATTTTCGTTTCTATATTTTTTGAAACTTTACAAATCGGTGGTTTGAAGCGGTGTATAAAAGACATTATAAAAAAGTGTAGAAATGGATTAGTAAAACAACAAACTAATAAAAAAAAAAAAAAACAGAAACAAAATAATAAAAATCAAACAGTAAACAGTTAAAGTAATAATAATTAAACAAAAAAAAATGATTCATTGAAAAAAATGAACTAAGAAGCCATCTTGGATAATACATAATTGAATAAACAAATGAATGAAGGGATATGGTATATATTTTTAAAAAATTCGGCATGTAAGAAATAACATGAAGAGTGTATTAAGGTAACTGGTAAATAGAAGTAAAATATGTCACCAAGTATTTTAATTTACTTCCCAAAAAACGCATTGTAGTTATTTTCTCCATCTCTCATAAACGTATAGACCAATAAAAATATTAGCCAATCCAACCCATTCAAAAATATTTAATTTGTGACCATTTAACAAAATACTAATTGAGATAATAATTATACGTTTTAGCATATTAGAAATCGAATATGGAATTGCTGGTAAAATTGATAATATATGGAATGCCAATAAAGATTGAACAAAATATGAAAAGCCATTAACTATCAGTAATTTCCATGGTATAAAACTATAGTAATAAATTGGAACTGTTGTTGACGATGATAAATCTGGATATAATTTAGAAGATAATAATACTGGTAATTCATAAGTTAAGAACGCAGGAATAGAATAGATTAAGCCGTAAATTGAACAATAAACTAAGGTTGATAACTTATCGACTTTAGCAATACTCAAACAAGATACTGAATTTTTTTCTAAATCTAATTTGTTCTTTTCTTCAGATGATAGTGATGTCGGGAATCCATTAGTTGCTATAACATTCTTTGCATATATTGAACCCGCAGCAAATACAGAAGTTGATAAAATTGCATAAAATATACCATGAAATTGTAAATTTGATAAAAATGAAGATAATAATGAAGTGTCGGTGTTATTGATTTCATCACTTTTATCAATTTCATTATAACCTGAGACAGAATTAATTTTATTTGTTGATTCAGATAAAACTATAATTATAACACCGCAAAGTAGCGGTATTAAAGATAGATAGGTCTTCAATGGAAAATAGACTTTATAATGTACTCTATAACCTAGTACGATAAATAAAGGCGATAAGGCCCTGATTGAGGAAACTGTAGCAATTGGGCAAATTGAAGTTGCAGCAAGTGAAAATAACTTACCAATAAATTGGAAAGTACCCATGGGAAAAAATAACTTGACTAATGATTTATTAAGGACAAATTTATTTTCGGGAAATGTTGAGCTAGGAAACACATTCTTGAACTTTGAATATTTTGTAGCTGTCTGTATGGTTATTAAACCTAATACAAAATTAAATAGAAATTGAAATTCGGCAACAAATATAGGGAACTCAAAATCGTTTAAAACTGTTTTCGTTAATTGTGTTGTTAATGAAGAAACTGAATACCACACTATCAAGTATAGTATGATTTTCAGATTGAAAAAATGGGAATGATGAGAGTTTCCTGTTGCATAATATGAGTGTAAGTTGTTCATAGAAATTTGACAAAATGATATGATAAGTGAATGTGATGTAAATGGGCGGTAATATTAGGAAAGAAGTGAAGAAGAAACACACAAACAAATAAAAACAGAAGCAGACAAACGAAAGAAACAATACAAACAAAGCAAAGAAAACAATAGAAAAGCAAGAGAAATGAAAAAGGTCAGAAAACCAAATTGAGAAACGAAATTTACAGAAAAATAACCAGCCACTGTAAAAAACTGTAAATTACAAGATGATAACTAGGGGATATTGTGTGAAGTATAGAAGAGTTGAGAAGACATAGCGGCGTGTAGGTGTTACATAAGTTTTTGAAGGGTGAAGGGAGTTGTTTTCATTAAAGAGAGAAGTTAGATACTAAGACAGCAGTTTAAACAGCTGCAACCGCAACATGAATCTGCTTGTACAATAGTTGCCTAATTAGGAAATACTCTTACAATTATTCACTTTCTAGTTTTTCACCTTCTTTCTGTTTGAGCTGTGCTTCCACTAGTCTATCAGCAAAGGCTGGATCTAGTTTAGTCAAAAGAATAGGGGCCACCATGATTGTAATTATCAGTGCAACAAGGGAAAGCATCAGCTTGCTTTGGATGATGTAGCCCAAACCAGGCACAGTAGAAAGCATCTGAATGAGTTCACCCATTTGAGAAGATTCGTGTAAGAAATAAGGAGGGTAGAGGTTTGGAAGAGTGATTGTTGTATTTGTAGTGGTGATTTGTGGAAGGGCGTTTGTTAGTGAAGGATGGATGGTTGATGAAAGTTTTATAAGGGTGATAATTGCATTGTCCGAATATAGGGAAAATGATGCCGGTTGTGAGAGGTCAATGGATTGTAAAAGAAATGTGTAATTTGTTTGGGGTGTGATTTCTAGAACGAATTTGTTATGTTGTGGATGAAATGTGTTGATGTATGTGTTATTTGTGAAGAGTTGAAGATTGCAACGGGCCGGATCTGAGAGTTTTAGAGGTAATTCAACGGTGATTTGTAATGCAATACAAAGCGGTACTACCAGAAGTAGTAATGGAAGTGTGTTCATTGTGTATTAGTGTAATACTTTATTTATTATTAGATAGTAACGTACACTAAAGAAACCCTTAATGGAGCAAACAGCAAATGAAATGTGAAATTTGAAAAAAATAAAAATGAAAAATGAAAAATGAAAAATTGTATGTTGAAAAAGTCGAAAAATTGTTCTTTCCAACCTTTCAGTTGTTTCTTCTTTGCTTTTCTTCCTTCTGCACTCATCAAGGACACGTATTATTGTAGGGCGGTAGATGACAATCTCCCAGATCGCCTCCCTCTACAACGTTTCCAAGAAGAAGTGCATAAAACCGCATTGGAGTTGGATTTATTTTTGACCATTTCCTCGTGTTGAATGCTTACATTTTACATATTACATAATCTATTATATATTAGTACACTTACTAAAATCCATATTGATTCTTTGTATAATTCATTGGTGGAATATTTGGATGTTTAACTGCTTCAAAAGTACAGCACTCCAATTTAACATCACCATTCTCTCCCTTCGTCATATTAATAACTGCTCCCAAATTACCTTGAACGTCACAATAATTCGGTGCACTGAAAACAGTACATAATTTACCATTATGCTCCCATTGAAAACCTTTATCCCTAACTTCATGCGATCTAATAACACCTTTAATGTTGTTATTTTCACAAAAAGCCTTTGTAATATCTGGTCCAAATTGCATCCCAATTCCACGTTTACTTAGTGATCTACCTTCCTCAACTTGTGGATCAGTCCATAATAGTTCCATTTCAATACCTGTCTTACTTGGTTGTCCACCATTCTTCCTGGATTTACGTAATGTGTCGATTGTAATTGAATCATCACTGAAAAGTCCTCCATGCATAACTAAATATTCTTCATTGATCAAAGTCGATAATGGTAAGTTACCAAATGATTCACTAAAACATTTAAATAATTTTTCACCATATTTAAATTTACATTCATCTTTAAATCCATAAACTAAATTCATATCATCGGTTTCATGATTACCTCTATTGATAAATATTCTTGTTGGGTATAAAACTTTTAATGAATATAACAATAACGCAACTTCACATCCCCATGATCCTCTATCAACAAAATCTCCGTTAAACAAATAAACATGGTTATTACTGACATCACCGAATTTTTGAAAAATATTTAAAAGATCAAAATATTGTCCATGAGTATCACCACAAATTGTAATTTTTTCAACTTTATTATCAAATTTTAAATAATTTGGAAATTCACTAGCTTTAAATCCAATTTCAACTAATAATTTCTCATTTTTAAATATTGTATTTGCTGCATTAACTATTGCAAATGCATCAAATTTGCTCACTTTTTCCCCATTACGGAATTTCTCAATTATATTCTTAATGAATTCGTCATTTAAGCCATTAGTAATCTTAATATCGCAATCATTAATAATTTCAATATCTAAAGTTTTTCTATCACCTTCTAATTGATTCCAATCAATTAAACTAAATGAACTCTTTTCAACAATTTCAATAGCTTTTTCAAACTTAATTCTCTTCAATTCATTTGATATCTCGTTAGTTAACATTTTAATCTTTGAATCATTTGGAGCCAATAATTTTGCTTCTTTGCAATCTTTCAATGCATTAGATAATTCTCTAATAGCATAATTTGCAATTGCTCTTCTGTACAAACTTTTCACAAATTTGTTGTCATGATCAAGAGAAACACTACAATCATGTATTGCTAAACCATAGTTTTCTAATTTTAACTGTGTTTGTGCTCTATTAGAATAAAGAATAGCTAAGGCGTGTGCATATTTATGACTGTGTTTCCTAATATCTTCAACATTTTCATTCAATAAATTGATATCTCCTTGGGGTTCATCTTCTAAAATTTCAATAGCTTTTGTGTATTCATCTATCGCTGAAGGGAAATTCTTGACTTTGAATGCATCATTGCCCAAAGATTTATAATGTACATATGCTTCCTCTTTGTCCATCGTTGCCATTGTCGATTGATTTGTGTCAAATTTAGAATAACGATGATCTGTTTATGATAAATTGAAAGAATGAAAAATTTCAACAAAAATTGTTATTTCCTGTTTTTCTTTTTCCTTCTCGGATGTTCTCGCCTTATTAAGTCATGAATTACATTAAGTGCACAAGCTACAAAGCTTTTTATTCATAATATTTATGTACATAGATTATAGATCATATTTCCCAGATCTGATTTCGTAATGATCTCCACTTCGAGTAATGTACCGAACGTAAGGAAAGGATGGATACTGAAGTTGGGGCTCATTAATTTTCAAGTATCTAACTTGTAAACCGCTTGTTACAAATCCTTGCATTTCAAATTTAACATTGATTGGAACCTTCCTAAAATTCATTAATTCACTTTCATTGATGATTGATAGCAACATTAATTCCGCAACCATCACATATTCTTTACCACCTTCAACCTTATTGAATTTCCATCTAATCATGTTATCTGATGGTAAATACTTTAACTTACCCTTTTGATAATGGAATTTTGGAGAATCAATGTCTGATGGTACAGGAATTTTAACCTCAACTTTATTTGCACTTATTTTATTTTTAAAATTAGCCTTTATTTTAACCATGATCTCTAGTCTTGTATTTGAATGGTTTTTAAATTTATAATCAATCAAAAATAGTGGTTTTAAGATATCGGAATGGACTCTATATGTAATTAAATCAAATGTGCCATCTGGGGGGATAAATGAAATGATTCTATCATTTTCAAATTTCGACAGATTAACACATTGATGAAATTTAACATCTTCGACCTCGATGGATGATTTTTTAGTGATTACTGCATCGGAAGTTAAACCTTTAATTGAATTCAAACCACTATCAATAAATTTGTCATTTAGTCCTAATTGTAATTCAGGCATACCAGATAAATAACTCTTCAATCTTATTGTACCATAAATTTCACTCGTTAGCATTTGACCTCTTGAATTTATTAACATATCAATATGTTCAATCACATCTAAATAGGCTTCATTCTTTTTATACTTTATACCTTCAGATCTCCAAGAAATTTGATTTGTCAGTGTTGTAGGTGGAGCTCTACGATCTTGTTTAGATTGCTTGATCTTTTTATGTGTTGATGTTGCACTTGATGAAACTGATTTAATTAATTTTTCAAATGTAAATGATTGTTGTGTGATGTATTCTTTCAAAATATTATCATCTGTTACTTGTGGTATACCAAAATCCATCATTTCATCTAATAATTCATAAATAATAGAATAATTATCTTTAATTGAAATTTCATTCAATTCTTTAAAGTGTGAGGTTAAAACTTTTATAATATTATTCAAATAGACCAAAATATTGAATACATTGACATCTGATTTACAAATTGCTAATATGTAAATATCATTGTGCAATAAAAAGAGATAACTGTATCCATTGTGATAAATCACAGGTGGAATATCATCATTCCCACTTAAATTTGTTGTTATACTCGATGATTTATTAGAACTATTTTTAATAAGTAATAATGGGAATGTGTCAATGATTGAAGTTGGAATGTCACCTTTGTAATCTCTATAAAGAAGTGGGCGTGCTCTTGAATCTAGTAAATACACAACAGAGGCCATTGTTGATTTAGAAAGGCTCTAACTGGTTTCTAATTAGATGGATCTCAACAGTTGGAAAAGAAAACACATCATCTCAAAAACTTCAACTTGGAATGAAAACAAGAATCACTCGCATCTATCATATCAATTTTGCATTTTAGCATATTTTTTATTTTACTACCATAATTTATTACCAAGCCATTGATTTGTCTGTATTTTGCCCAAAAGAAACCTTCATTGCTTAAATATGACCATTGAAGATACAATTTCACCGGAAGCAGTTTTTCCTGCAAAAACACAACGTTGTTTACCTGAATCCCACCGATTTGCAAGTTCCATTCTTACCGAAAATTCTCATTATCTAAACATTGCCTTGACCTCCCCACATTGGCAATTAAAAGATTTATTGGTTTCTTCATCATATTCTTCTATGTATGATGATTACAATAACACTGCTGATCCTACAGTCTATTTTCCCTACAAAAGTAGAATTTTCTCATTCAATTTGAATGCAGTGTCAGAGGGTAATTATGGATATGCCGATAACAATAATGATAACACCGATAAGGAATTTATTCATACAGACTCAATTGATTATTCCTCAATTCAATTTCATTCCAATCCAAGATGTCTCAAACAATTGGATGATATTTTGGCAGTTGGTGGGATTAACAATACAAGTGCTGCAACCGATCCAAGCCCAATTGGCTTACATAAGGGCGCCTTTTCAATTTATAACAACGAAACTAAAATAACTGAAAATATTCAAGTTGGGGAATTTATTAACAATTGTGTTTCACTTAATAAAGTTCAAAATTCAAACAATCATTATGTTTCTTATCTTTGCAATAATGACAAGCATTTATATAAGTTTGATTTAACTCCATCTAAAGTTGTACAATACTCAAATCCAATCTATTTGAAAACGGCTTTAAACCATTCAATATTATCGCATGATAATAAAACTCTTATAACGGTTGGTGATTCTAATAAAATATATATCTCATATCCAGAAGAAAACAATCCTCAGTCTTTAAACTTTACGGATTTTGAAATAGTTTTAACGTCTGGAGATTGCGGTTTTTCTACATGTTTTTTACCAAATAATTACCAATTTATAACATGTTTCCAAAATGGAATAGCATTAATATATGACCTACGAAATTTAAAAAATCCAATTCATTCAATTAATTCTACAAGGCCAAAATCTCAACCTGGTGCATTTAGAGTTATAAAAAGCTCCAAGAACAATGATAATTTAATTTGTATTTCCGAACACCAAGGCAGAATTCATTTGATTGATGGGAGGAACTTTAATAATCATTCTGTTTTAATGCTGCCTAAATATTTATATAATGTTCCACCAAAGATTGATGAAAATGATGGTGATGATGACAAATCTAGAATATTTGGTAAATATCCAATATCTGTTGCTAAAGATAGAAAATCTTATAATCAATGGTATAATCAACCGACTATAAAGGATATTGATGAATTTAAGGAGCTAGCTAATTTCGGTGGTGATTTAAATCTTGGTTATTTAGAGAGTTACAGATCATATGATTCAAGATATAACAATCATACTAACTCAACTTATACATATTATGGTGCTTATAATTCAAGAGTTAATTTAGATGATCAAATAAATCCTTGTAAAACGATACTTCAAGGTTCGTTTGATAGAGAAAATTTATTGAAAAGAAGGCTGAACTATTCATGCTCTCCACATCTAAGTAATTTGTTAAATTATAATCAATCAAGTCTAGCGCCATTAAAAATAAAGAAAGTTGGTGGAAATATCAATGAAATTAAACGACTGAATGATTTTTGGTGGTCGGATAATAAAATCAAATATACGGATTACTGGCCATGGGGTAAAAAAGCAATTGATGAAGAGGTTCAAAATGAAGATAGTATCAATGATAATGATAACCAAAGCAGTGGTAGCAGTGGTAGCAGTAGTAGCAGTAGTAGCAGTAGTAGTAGTAGTGGTAATATGTGCAGTACCTATAATATTATGGAAACTCCAGAACGTGATCCATTTTTTTATGTTGATTCGGATATTGAAATAAATGGAATGGAAATAATTAATAGAAAAGGTAAAAGTTGCCTTTGTATTGGTACAAAGGAAGGTATGGTAATATGGGATATTAATGATTGGAATAGAAGATGTTTTCCTACTTTTGATTATGTTTAAAAAAATTAATAATTTAGTATATAATTTAGCTGTTGTTTTAGTTTTTATTTTTGCTTTATTAATGATATTACTATAATAGCTATTATACAAAGAGGTTTCGACTATTAAACCTGTAATTTTTTTATGGCATTTCGTTGTCGTTAGTTATTTATCTGTAAAATTGTGGTCTGTTGATATTGAGCCCGTATTCGTCTAGAGCACTACTTAAATCATCCATGGTTAACGTAACCTTTTCTTTATTTTGTGATGCACCATTAGGGTTTAAATTATTACCTAAATTATTTGATGTATCCCCAGAATCACCGTCATCACCAGCTACATCTGCGCCACCATTATTTGCCGTTCCACGAGCTTTGGCCATAGTTGCCATCAGTAAAGCTCTTGACCTTACTTGGAGATTATTTGATGCATAAACTGCAGAATTTGATCTAATTCTTGAATATTCATAAGCATCTGTTGCTATATCGGATATGAACTTTTGTGTAGCTAGTGCTAATAATCTTTTTATCTTGACTGATTCTTCATTATTTGGTGCCAATGCCAATCCACTTTTCGATAAATAATAATCGGTGACAGCATCTGGAATGATTGGTGTGAAATCTGGGTCATCTAAAAGATCCAACAACTCATTCAGTGTTTTATCCGCTCTAGTTAAAGTTGGAATTGGTGGTATTAACGGATCTGCCTTATCCTCTTCTGATTCTTCTTGTTGATTTTGTTGTTCTCCATCCATGACAATGTCTTCATCGACATTTTCAAGATTTAACTCTTCACCATCATAATTCATTTGCTCAATATCATCTGCAGTGAACACTCCAGACATTATTCTGTTATTTAAATGATTAGTAATACTATATTCAGCTTTATTTGTTGATTAATAAGGTATTCCGTTTAGAACAGTAAATCAAAAACCGACGAGGAAAATCGGTTTTCAATTTTGATGTGGGTTTTGAATCAAATTATTACTCTATATAAACACCCGTTTTACCACATTTTTCCACTTTTTCCCACATTAATCGATAAAAGCATATTAGAGGAAATTTTTTATTCATGCTTAGACAAACAATGAAACAACATTATCAATATCTGGTTATTGGAGGTGGTTCAGGAGGTGTTGCATCTGCACGTCGTGCTGCAAAATATGGTGCATCCACTTTACTTATTGAGGGAAAGGCGATGGGTGGAACATGTGTTAATGTCGGATGTGTTCCAAAAAAAGTTATGTGGTATGCAAGTGATATGGCATCAAAATTAAAGCTAGCTTATGATTATGGTTTTAAAAATACAAAAGATTTAGATTTAGAATTTGATTGGGCAAGATTCAAAGGTAAAAGAGACGCTTATGTTCACCGTTTGAATGGGATCTATGAACGTAACTTAACGAAGGAAGGTGTTGACTATATTTATGGTTATGCAAGGTTTGCTAAAGATGGTAAAGTTGAAGTTGTTCATAAGGATGATGGTTCAGTTGAAACTTTCACGGCTGATAAGATTCTTATTGCAACAGGTGGTAAAACAGTTATTCCACGTGATATTCCAGGTTATGAATATGGTATTGATTCTGATGGCTTCTTTGCGCTAGAAAAACAGCCAAAATCAGTTGCTATTGTTGGTGCAGGTTATATTGGTGTTGAATTAGCTGGTGTTTTTAATGGTTTAGGTACTAAGACGCAAATGATTTTACGTGGTGAATCTGTTTTAACTAAATTTGACCCAATGATTAAACAAGTTATTCAAGAAACCTATGAAAAGGAAGGTATTGAAATTTTGAAGCAAGTTAAGGTTACCAAAGTTGAAAAATTAGAAAATGAACAAAAGAGAGTTTACTTAACTAATGGTTCAACCTTAGTTGTTGATGAACTGATTTGGACAATGGGTAGAAAATCATTACTTGGCATCGGTACTGAAAATATTGGACTTAAATTGAATGATAACGAACAAATTATTGTTGATGAATATCAGAGAACTAACGTTCCTAATGTTTATTCATTGGGTGATGTTGTTGGTAATTTAGAATTAACACCTGTTGCTATTGCAACTGGTAGAAAATTATCAAATAGATTATTTGGGCCAGAAATATATAAAGATTTAAAACAAGACTTCACAAATGTCCCAACTGCAATTTTTTCTCATCCGGAAGCTGGTTCAATTGGTTTGACAGAACCGCAAGCAATTGAAAAATATGGAGAAGATGATATTAAAATTTATAAATCAAGATTTAATGGTATGTATTACGCAATGAGTGACCATAAAGTTCCAACTTCTTATAAATTAATATGTGTCAAATCATTAGGTGAGAAAGTTGTTGGTTTACATTTAGTTGGTGATGCGTCAGGCGAAATTTTACAAGGTTTTGGTGTTGCAATTAAAATGGGCGCAACAAAGGAAGATTTCGATAGTTGTGTTGCAATTCATCCAACATCTGCTGAAGAGTTAGTTACATTGGTTTAATCCATTATTATAAAAAATTAAAAAAAGTAACTGATCAGTTATTGGTGTATAAAAAAAGAAGCATAATATTATTTATTTAAAACCAATTTAACAGGTTCCTTTTCGTCAAGATATAGACCATGTTCTTGTATGTACCTAATAACACTATTTGGTAATAAGTATTGTACACTCATATTTCTTCTTAAAAACAATCTAACCTTTGTCGAACTAATATCGTTATAAATTAATTGTTTAATGACTAAAATATTTTTCCTGTGTTCATACATTATGTCATGACTTAGTAAAAATGATCTAACGTCACTTCCAGTTCTTTCAACAATTAAGCAACCATAGTTACCTAAAATGTGATGCAGATCTTGTTCTGCCCATACGTTTGGCTCTCCCATACTTTCAATTAAATCCCCACCAGCTAATAACATAATTTTAACCCCTAATCTTGATTTTCCATCTTTACTCAATATACCATTTCTTTTTATATTTATTTCTTCATTAAAATGATCCAGTACCAAGGCAGTTCGAGTATATTTTGGTTGCAAACTTTCCCAAGCATCAACCATTAACCATGATGATGTACGTTCACAGGCTAACTCACACATTCTAACTCTATGGTGAGCAGATGCTAAACCTGGTTTGCGATAATTGTCAGAAACTGGAGAAAAATATGCACCAATAACTTCAAATCTTGTTTGTTCTCTAATTGCATCTAATGCCATTTCAAACATACGTAAATGTAAATATGTAATTGGAGAAAATGAGCCACATGCAACTATAACCAATGGAAATTTTGTTGAAGATGTCATTTGGGGTTTCAATCTATGAGTTGGGAAACTATATTGATCTAAACTTTTCGATTGTCTTTGTATTCCATGTGGCACTTCTTCTAGATCGGCAATTTGATAAGAATGAACTTTAGGACCCTTTTCCGATAAAAATGAATGTGTACGTTTCGAACTTGGAGCCGAAATTTCCGATATTATCAAATCCTCCATTGGGATTTCGTCATTGATTGAATTGGATATTGGGTTAGAGATTTCTTCACTTTCATCACTTGAACTAAATGGCTCAAGTTCAGTTGGCCTTTTTGGAATTTTATTTTTAACACCAGAATTATTAGTTGTGTGAGTATGGCGGTGTTTAGAAGTGGAAGGGTCTATTGGTTTATCCAAAGCATTTGGATAGTCTGCTAAAACTGGTGGCTGGATCGGTTTCCTGTTGGGTATAAGAGTTGGTGGGAGCGTCGGTTCAACTGGGGGGTTTGTTGATGGCGGTTGAAAGTCTGGTGCGTGTGTTGGATCCATTGTTAGATGTGTGATGGCTTGAAGCTTGGTGGTGATAAATTTGGATTCGATTTCTAAAGAACAACTCTATGTGATGCCGATACACGATCTGTTGAATCTTCAATGTTCTGTCTTGGGAGAAGCGGATGTGAATTTTCCGGATTAAGTATTATGCGGCTGAGGGAAGAATTCAAAATTGATGGGGCGGTGTTCGTTCCAGGAAGAATAGATGTTCTTTTACAAAGCACAAGTTATTTAGTTCTATGATACGGTGTTGGTGAAATGTCTCCGTCGTAATCAGTAACGGGGATTTCTTTTCCTTTAACAGTAATTTTCAGTTTTTGATTTTCAAATTGCCATCTTTTTTTCCTTTTTTTACTTTTTATTTTTATTTTATTATTTGTTTTTACGTTGATGACTTAATTAAAAACTAAAAACCTGCAAAATAATCGAAATTCAGTTTTACGCCGGTCGTCGCGACAGGCAAATTGTCGCGCTGACAACATGAATTAGGCAGACAACATGAATTAGGCAGACAACAGGAGCCTAAAGCATTTTCCAATGGTCAATCCAAGAGACATTGCTTTCTTGATCATCAACGGATCTGATAGTGTCGACTGAAATATCGTCTAATTCAACACCACAGATAGCCACTCCACCGGGCGTCATTGCACCTACTGCATCCGCTTGATTATTAGCCCTTCTTGTACCACTGGAGTCTGCGGTTGATGTACCACTTCTTTTAATTCTATTCTCTGTTGTTTTGTTGCTTATATTATGTATGTTACCATGAAAGGAAATTGATTGTCTTACTAATAATCCTAGAAAACATAATCTTTCCCAACATATTTGTATTGCATTCCTGTCTAATAAATAATTGCTATTATTTTCTTGTAGTGACATACCGGCAACTTGAATTTTCGACTGGATTTCACGCCTTTCCACTAGCATCATTTCATAATACTCTTCAAACGCCATGTCAAAATTGATGTGTGAAATATCATTTTTAATTTTCACTCTACAACAACAAATTAGTAATTTTAGTTCACTTTCACTTAATCCACGTATTAAATTGATATTTCTATTATTATAATCTTTTATATGTTGATACATTAGTTGATTGTATTGTGACATAATGTAAACTATTAGTTCATTTCTTAGGCCATTGAAGTCTTTAATAGTATAAAAATTCTGAACAATAAGTTTTTTAAGTTCAGTACCATTATCAAATATATTACTTTTAACTATTCTATTATATTCTTTTCTGTCCTCATTATTATTTTCTGGTATGCAGATCATTTCATAAACACAATTACAAAAGTCTTCCAATTCTTTAACTTTATTAATTTGAATTATACGTTGACTAAATCTACTTTTAACTCTTTTTTCTAATTGTTCTCTAACAGTAGCTTTAGTACTTAATCCGATAACACTAATTGTGGTGCCATTTTTGCCACTATTATTGTTATTATCTGTTCTAGAAGACGAGGATTGGGCCATATCAAATAAATTATATAATAATGTTTGTTTGGCTGTGTGGGTATATCTATCGATTTCATCAATAATGAAAACAATAGGTATAAATAACGTTGGCTGACCTCTTTTGGAAGAATTATTAAGCTTTCTTTCATCATCGTATTCTTCTTCCTTTTTATAATTTTCTTCTTGTTCCTCATTCAATCTTGTACGATCTAAAATTTCAATGATAACATTCATTGTATTGATGATTGATTTTTGTTCAAATGTTGCACGTTTTAAATTCTCTCGTTCACTGGGATTATATTTCTCCAAATACCAATCTAATTGTCTTGCGATTTCTTTAATGGCCTTTGAATCATCTTTAAAAAATAATCCGCTAATTCGAACCGTAAAGAACTCATAATTTTGAACATGTTGTAATTCATTAATTGCATTTTCTATTAAAAATGTTTTACCTATCCCTCTAGGTCCAATCACTATTGCAGATTTACTTTCCCTGAATTTGCATGTATTTTCTATTAGTTGATAAATTTGTTCATATGCAGGTTTGAGATATGTAAAAATAGGTCCGCTTGTATTTCTTGGATTCAATCTTGCAATAATTTCATCTCTGTCAATTAAATTTGAAAATTTATTTAATGTCATTGCATTCAAACAAGAGAGAAAAATATTAATTCCTTGTTTTAATTTGATATTTGGGAAATTTATGTTTCCCAGCAAATCTGGAAATTTCAATACGCAACTATTATTTTCAACTGGCGAAATTTAAGAGCTTTCAATCTATAAAAATTTACAAAAATAATGAAAATAAGTGCACAAGATATAATATATCTTATCTTAATCATCATCAAGCACAATAATGTTGGCCTTGTTGAACTGATGTGTTTTTTCTCTTTCTAGTTTATCATTCTCAATCTTATCTAATTGGCGTTTAGTTTTACTTTTTTCTGGTTTTAGTTTCAGCTTCTGTTCTTGGTTTACCTTCAATCTTTTGTTCAAATGTTCAAGACCTATAGAATTAACAAAATCGAGAGATCTTTTGATTTTTAATTTCTTTCTTTCCTTCTTTTCTTTCTTTTTGTTACGGGAAGAAACCATCGGTGTCGTTGATTTAAAATCAATTACTGATTCAGACTCCGATTCTGATTCTGATTCTGATTCTGGAATAATTGTTTTTTTCTTTTTTTTAGCTGGTCTAATTTGAAATAAATTATCTTCTTCTTCTTCTTCTTCTTCTTCTTTTATATTATGGGTTTTTAATTCTGCACCATTCTCTTTGTTATTGCTAACAACTAGAACATTTGATTTAGTTATTGTTTTATGTTTTCTTTTAGCCAAGTTTTCTTCAACACTTGGTACACCTTTATCTTCATCTTCATTATCATCTTCATCTTCATCTTCATCTTCATCACTATCTTCATCACTATCTTCATCACTAACTTCATCACTATCTTCATCACTATCTTCATCACTATCTTCATCACTATCTAAATTGATAACGTCAACCTTTGATTCACTACCATAATATTTTCCTCGATTATATTCAAGACTTCGTGAAACTGACTTTCTCCCTTTTTTAAAAGTTTTGATGTTTCTCGTTGGCTTGTGTTTCTCTTTAGTTGTAGCTTCTTTGTGTGCTCTATTAACCTTCTCTCTCTTCCTTTTTTCATTTAATATTTTTTCATATTTTTCCAATTCGTCACCTGAATCAAAAGACAAATCGTATTCAATTTGGTTACTGCTTGCAATAAACTTTACAGCTTTCAGAGGTTGTATTGGTATGCCAGAATGATCAACCGTTTCTTTAGAGTCAGAAATAATTTCTTCATCTGCACTTTTAAATGAGTCATTGCTACCGTCTGAAGAATCAATAATACTATCATTATCAGAGTATGCATCATATTGATTATACATTTGTCTTCTTTTAACTTTTACACGTTTCTCCAATTTTTTACTAAGTTGCTGCTTCCTTTTTATGGTATTTGTAACAGTAGCCTCCTTTTCTTTCTCATCATCATCATCAACAATAGCATTGAATGTTTTACTTCTTGTCTCCACAGGTGACTGTGGTAGTTCATCCTGAGAGTCAGATGAATCAGCTACAAATAAATGGGAATGATATGAATCTTTATTCTCTTTTTGATCTGCAATTTTTTCACTTTTGATAATTTCAGAAATTCTTAGAAGATGATCTATTGTATCATTTTCGTCGGTATCCACATTAGCTGGTACATTGCAAAATGTGGGTATAACCTCTGTATCATGCAGCAAATCATTAAGTGCCTGGGTATCAAATATAACATTTTTTGTATTACTATTTCTTTCTTTAATTGATCGAGATAATCCATCACTACTTGATATTTCATCTTTAATAAATTGTAAATGATTTTTTGCCAGATCAGAATTTTTGGTGTTATTTATAATTACATTAGAATATTCATCGGAATCTAAGCTTTCACCGGCTTCAAAATCCTCCAACATTTTATTGAATGCCTGTGTATCAAACATGACATCATTTGCAGCATCATTAGGAACACTGGAACCTTCATTAATAGTTTCATGTGATTCAGATAAGTCTGAATCAGATGAATCGGTTGCAGCAACAGTTGAATCATTTAAATGATTGTTTAGTGGGACTTTACTATTCACCGGTGAATTATTTTCACTTACACTATTCTGTGATAAAGTTGATTCAGATTTGTCATTCTTCAAAGAATTGTTAAAAATCGGTAAATCAACAACTTGTAGTTTATAATCCAGACAAGTGGCATTGCGTTCATTATTAATCAGTGATTCATTATTGCTATCATTATTTGAATTTTGATCAGCCGTTATTGCTTGTTTATATAATACATTATCATTGAAGTCGTCTTCTCCCTCTGATATGTGAATTGATGTATTTTTAGGGAAGAACTTCACATTCACTACTTCAGAATATGATTTTGAGTTATTGGATAAACTATTATCATTTAAATTATTATCAGACTTTGGATACGAAGCATACTCATTTACTAAAGCCAATCCAACTTTAGTATTCTTTGGTGCTAAATTTGAATTTGAAACAATTTTGTCATCAATTCCATTTTCCTCTTTATCCAACTCAGTTTCATCATTGCATTTGATATTTCCATCAATCTTGTTATTACTGTAACTATTATCCATTATATTCTTAGTGAATTCCTTTTTATCTACCAATTTTAAACTTTTCTTATTGGTAGTATCTTTTGGTTTATTGTATGATGATTTTTGAGTTGAAGTTTCAAATATCATTCCAACGTTTGAGGTATCAATGGGATTCGTAAAAGCTTCACTGTCAGTATGGACTAGACAATTTGAAATCTGTTGTGTTTGCAGAACATTTGAAAAATCTGAAATTGGGTAGTCTGGAAGGGTACTGGTTTTCGTCAAGATATTCTTTTGTTTGGTATTACACAAAGATTTATTTTTTTCTAAAATGTCTAGCTCTGAATTTGAATCGGATAGATTAATAACTACTTTTTGCTTTTTTGTAAAAGTTGTAACTGGGATTTTCTTTAAACTCTTGACTTTTTGGATCACTTCTTCATCCGATGAAACATCCTCGGCTGGTAACATATACTTACTTTCACCATTATCCTTTTCTTTCAGCCCTATGTGTTGATCATTTACTTTTTCATTAATATGACCCGTACTTTTAAGCTTTAACTTTTCTAACTGTTTAACCTTAGAATCTGAAATTAATTGCGTTTTTCGACTTATTGAATCTTTCATACTGATATTAATTGGTTTTCTATTTCTAACTCTTTTATTTTTTTCAATCTTGAAAAGATTAGGTGGTAATTGAGTTCGCATATCTTTCAAATTTTTATCCTTTTTGCCAATTAAAGATATAGGATTAGAAGATCTAATATTGATACTATCATCATCTTTCTTCTCATCTGATTTCACACTTGGCATAAACTTTGAAGCGTTTGGGATAACCTTTTTTTGCGTATTGATATTATGAATTGGATCATCATCAGCGTCAAACAATCCACCAGTACCAATATTCATTTTGGTATTAATTCCAATTGTTTCACTTTTAAAATTTTTAGGCTCACTAAATTTACCAAGTTTGTGTGAGGATATTGTTCGCAATCCGCTGTTTGAAATATCTCTAATAAAAGTGTTTCCGTTACTTGAAGACGGGTCTGTCAATGACTCATGTAAAACTTTTTTATTATTATTATTACTAACATTTCTGAAATTATTAATGATTCTTTTTGGTTGCTCATTTATCTTAGTGTTATCATTTGTTGAAAAATTTCCAAATTCATCAAGTTCGCCTTCATCTTCTTGACTATTATTATTCTTTCTAATTTTTCTAGGCGTTAATCCATCATATGTTTTTTTCTTCTTAGACTTTGTTAATGATGAAATTTTATTTGAATAATTATCTGACGCGTTGCTATTGTTTAGTACTGGATTTTTCTTATGCAAGATTGGTCTTGATTCAGTTTCTGGTTTATAGTCGGATGTACCAGGTAGTAGTAAGTCGCTAAATTGCAAATGGTTAGGTTGAACTTGAAAGTATTTTGTTGAAGATTGGCTAACCTTTTGACTAGTGCTTTGATCAATATTATTCGTAACTGATTGTAGTTTTGGTTCAGATTCTGACTGCGATTGACTTTGAATATTTGATGAGTTTGTTGAATCTGAAACAACAACAGATGAAGTAAAAGGAGTGCCTTGTATATTAGATGGATCTTTAGGTGCAGATGAATGTAATTGTAATTTTTTCGGAGACGAAAACTTTGAAGAAGTGGGTAATTTCTCTTCCTTCCTTTTATTAGGTTGTTCTAAAAGTTTTTTAGAGTGATAACCGGAACTAGGATATTTGGGGGAAATTTCAGAGGCATTCGATGAAGTATTGTGAAACATTTTTTTCACTCTATTAAACCCACTTATAAGACCAAAGAACATATTTGGATTGTCGGATGTTGATGTATTAGAAGAGTGTGTTAAACGAGGTGTAGTTGTATTCCGAATACCACTTATATTATCTTGATTCTTGTGATGTATATCTTCGTTTAAATTGGCAGTTTTCTTTCCAGAACTTAAAGCTTTCTCAACAGGGAGTCTGTCTTGGTCTTCGATATTTACTATCCTGACATTTCCATTGAAAAACTTGTCCATTTCCTCCATGGTCGTGGTTTCAATCAGTAAGTGTTCTGCCAGAGTATCTGGCTTCTTGACAAACGATAAAATTCTCGATCTGTATCGTTTTTTTTGATTTTCAACTCCAAGACATGTCCATGAGATAGATTTGAGAAGTATTAGTTAGATCAATTATTAATTAGTGATTATGATCTTTATAGTTTTGGGATAAAAACCAATTGTAACCTGATATATAAATAATGATGACTAGCGGACCATTGCCAACAACTGTGGTTGATCTTATTGCACACTCGAAGTTTTTACATCTTGCTACATGTTCAGACAACATTCCTCATGTCAGTTTAATGAACTATACTTTTATTGAACCACAAAAGGATAATAATGCTGAAAGATGTGACCTTTTACAAAATTCACAGAATCTTATACTAGTTGCAACGCCGAAGAATACTAAAAAGTATGAAAACTTATCTAAAAATGGTAAAGTTTCAGTTTTACTTCATGACTGGGTTACAAATGGTGGTAACCCAACCAACGAAAACAGTGTCCTAAAATTATTACAAAGCATAAATCAAAGTGAAGTAGGTGAATTAAGTGTAACTTTAGATGGGCATGTTGTTAAATCACTTGATGATCCAAACTCTGACGAATATCAATTTTTTAAGGACTTACATTTAAAAAAAAACCCTGATGCAAAGGCGTTTGTTGAAGATGATAATACTGCATTTATTTTAATTCAAATTGATGAATCCAAAGTTTCAGACTCTCAAAATAATGTCGAAAATTTTAAGTGATTAACTAGACTAGTTATCTTTAGTCCTTTTAAAAACTCTAATATATATAGTATGTCTATGTTTTGCAGCATTATAAATATATAATAATATATAATCACTTATAATGTATAAGTTCTTTCTCTTCTTCGTATTTTACATATACCTATTGATTAGTTTTATTTACTTAATTACCTTCAGACCCGAAATCATTTGTAAATTCTACAAACTTATCTAAATCATGCTGATTAATAGTGGGTTTATTAGTTTTAATAGCTTTCAAAAAGTCATTCAATGTTAAATCAGGTTCTTTTAACTGATCACCATCTAATTCCATCCAATTCATTTCAATTGAGTCTGGATCACCAGGCGAACATGGTTGATATTGTTCGACTAAGTGATTTGTCTCATTATTCAGACTTTCAATTTTTTTGAAATGTGTTGCCGATTGAATCTTTCTGATTGGTTGCATTAATGCATCTTTGACAACAACTGATATATCATGACCAGAATAACCTTCGGTTATATTTGCTAATGTATGATAATCTTGTGATGTTAAACGGCATGGAGTATCAGCAATATTTAGTTTAAACATTTCTAATCTAGCTTCAGGATCAGGTAAAGCAATATAAATTCTTCTTTCAAATCTTCTTCTGATTGCAGAATCTAATTGCCATGGTATATTGGTTGCACCTAAAACTAAAACACCATCTGAATCATTACCAACACCATTCATTTGCACTAACAATTCAGTTTTAATTCTTCTGGAAGCTTCAGATTCTCCTTCACCTCTTGGGCCACATAATGCATCCACTTCATCAATAAAAATAATTGAAGGTTTTTGTTCTCTTGCCATTGTAAATAGTTGTTTAACTAATCTTTCAGATTCACCCATCCATTTACTGACTAAATCGGAGGATGAAACTGAAAAAAATGTTGAATTTGCTTCTGTTGCGACAGCTTTTGCTAAATATGATTTACCTGTACCCGGAGGACCATAAAGCAAAATACCGGAAACAGGTTTACGTCTACCTTTAAATAATTGTGGAAACTTTACGGGTAAAATGACAGCTTCCTTCAAGGCATCTTTTGCAGAATCTAAACCAGCAATGTCTGACCATTGAACGTTCGGTTTTTCAGATAAAATTGAGTTTGCTAGTTGGCCTCTTAATTTTTTATTCTCATTATCATCTTCTTTATCTTTATCGTTATTTATTGAATTTGGATCAAGTTTTTTTGATTTTATATTACCGGACGTTGAACTCATTTCCCCAGTTTGATCTTTTTGGTTATTGTTTACGACGTGTTCCTTTAATTCTTCAGCTCTTGATAAATATTCGGTAAACTTGGCTTTTATCGTTTCCTTTGCCTTCTGGTTCTTTTCATACTTCAATGCAAGCATAAGATAATCTAAACCATTGTAATATAACTGATAAGCCTCTTCATATTTGGATGCGCTATCTGCTTCAATTGCCTTTTTCACTAACTCCACCCCCTTATCCAAAAACTCTGTAGTATTCGACATGTTTCTACTTTGACTACTTTACAATAATCGACATAACAATCCATTCTATTAAGCTGATAACGACGAAAACCTGCAATAATTTCATCTGTACACCAGACAAACAACATATTTCCCTATACGTAGTTTCCTTTTTAGACACTAATGTTTTTTCGTAATGCGTCTTACAATTACTAGATGCCAATGGCGGAGTTAAAGCAGATTAAAGACGCATTTGAAAGCTTAACACGATCAATGATGCAGACTCTTTGAGCTGAGGTTTTCTCATAGATCGACCACTCAGTCATTAATACCTATACAACAAGCGTGAGGTAAATATATTGCAGAGTTCGATAAGGAATATGTCTAAGTAACAAAATCTTTAAAGAAAAAAATATCTACAAAGCAACTTGAAGGATAGTGTTCATACGATAACTTTTCTATTTGTTTGGATTTTCCAAATTTAGTTTTAAACAAACGACTAGACTAAATCATTAAAAGATCGTGTTATTTGTGAGCTTTTACTTGCAGGCCAAAAAAAACATGGGAGGATAATTCTGGTTGCAAAAAGAAGCATTATATCAAATTTTATTGAATTAGGAGAGAGTGTAGCTACTGTTAGTTTAGGAATGCTTATAATGACAACTAGAAACATAATCGAAATGATGATCGATTATTATAGGCTTGATATTCGTTTATATACAGATGCAAAAGAAGCGCCTCGTGCATTTGTGAAAATAATACCTATCATATCCGCAAGGTTAAAGAATAAAAAATAGAAGATAGAATGGGTTCATATTTACAAGTTGAACGAAAAATTAGATTATTAGAGTTGTTTTATCATCGAGTGTCTTTACATTAATTATGGCCTGAATATTTCCTGTATTATTTCTGGCCTATTTCTAAGCTATTGTGTAATAATACTATCATAATCACACACTGGACAATCGAATATAGCGAAATCCAGAAAACTGCGACTATCGACCCGATTTTGATGTCTTCTTTTTGTCAGTTGTGTTTTTTTTTCCATTTTGCAGTCGGCTCTTTTTTGAATTGTCGTTTGTTGTTAGTTGATGACAGTTAGCTCATAATCTTAATCTTTATAATCCTTTTTTCAACCACACCCCGTGATGACCAGTCGTGCACGTTTGGACGAACTTCTCGACCTTGTCAAGGGCGAGTTCGATAATTTGAGCAGGGAGACCACCCGCTACAAGGATGACCATCATGAATATGAACTCAAGCTCAATCAACAACATCAAGAATTAACTAACATCAGTAATACAGTCTATGAATTGGAACAAGCTCATAGATCTATGAAAGAAGCTTATGAAAGAGAGATTATGAAATTAAAACAGGAGTTAGAAGTCAGAGATAGATTATTAGAACAACACTCGTTACAACAGCAACAAGTTGCAGCTGCTCAAGCACATGCTCAAGCACATGCTCAAGCACATGCCCATGCTCAAGCTTTGCAGGGATCTACGTATCCAACCCCTCAACAATTACCTCCTCCAAACTTATCTACAAATTCTCCATCTTCTACATATAATAATAATGGTAATAGCAATGGACAATTGAACAAACCTGATATTTTTAATAATAATCAAACTGCTTCTAATGGAACTACTAATGAAAATAGTGGTAAACTGGCCCCAATTGTTCCTTTAACTTCAAGCTTCTCAAAAAATAATGCCACCACAGCAAATGGTTCGACATTACCGCCATTAACAACAAATACAAACGTAAGTTCAATTCCTGCAATAAATAGTACGACATCAAATACTAATACACCAAAGAACGAAATTGTAAATACTGCACAAAATACCAATGATAAATCATCACCATCAAAAAAATCAGACCAAGTAAAGAATGAAAGCTCTTTATCACCATCATCGGCAGCTCCAAATACAGTAAATTCAAATCAAGCTGATTCTTCAAATAAAGATAATACTAAAACTGAAGATTCTTTAGTTAAAAGGGCTCAACACAATAAACCAATACCTGCATTTTTAAGAGATTTTGATGCATATGCCTCATTACCCTACAAAAAGCAACATAATGATTACTATTTAGTTTATAATCCAAATATCCCAAAAAAGGTTGATGTTTCACTGGTTCATTCATTTGATCATACTTCTGTCGTTTGTTGCGTTAGTTTTTCAAAGGATGGTAAATTTTTGGCAACTGGTTGTAATAAACTAACACAAGTTTTCAGTGTTGAAACAGGTGATTTAGTTGCAAGATTAAATGATGAATCCACAGCTTCTACTAATGGTTCTTATGATACGGATACGGGTGATTTATATATTAGATCTGTTTGTTTTTCACCAGATGGTAAATTTTTAGCAACTGGAGCAGAAGACAAAATTATTAGAATATGGGATTTAGCAACCAGAACAATTGTCAAATATTTAAAAGGGCATGAACAAGATATCTATTCTTTAGATTTTTTCCCTGATGGTAAGAGATTAGTTTCAGGCTCAGGTGATAGAACTGTTAGAATTTGGGATGTTTTTAATGGGCAATGCTCATTAACTTTAAGCATAGAAGATGGCGTTACAACTGTTGCAGTTTCACCTGATGGATCATTAATTGCTGCTGGTTCATTGGATAGAACTGTTAGAGTTTGGGACGCAAATAAAGGCTACCTAGTTGAAAGATTAGATTCATCAAATGAATTTGGTAATGGTCACATGGATTCAGTTTATTCTGTTACGTTTACAAATCAAGGTAAAGAAATTGCATCCGGTTCATTGGATAGAACTATCAAACTGTGGACATTAAAAGATTTGGATAAGCAACCAAGTAGTGTATCAAAATCGAACTGTGAAGTTACTTATGTCGGGCATAAAGATTTCGTATTATCAGTGTGTTGTACACCTGATGATGAATTTATTTTGTCAGGTTCAAAAGATAGGGGTGTTATAATGTGGGATAAAGAATCAGGTGAACCTTATATTATGTTACAAGGTCATAGAAATTCAGTTATTAGTGTTTCAGTTTCACCAGTTATTAACTCCAACGGTGGTTATTTTGCAACTGGTTCAGGTGATTGTAAAGCAAGAATTTGGAAATGGGAAAGAATAACTGAACTTAATTGAATCTAATTATTTTCTGTATCCTAGTGATCTGTATTTGTATATTTAAATTCATATTCATTTTTCCTTATCAGTTTACTCAGTTTTATGTATTTTGTTCAATAAAAAAAATTATTATCTGTATTAATCCTGCTTTATCGTACCGCTCGTATAAACTATGTTGGCACAATTTCGCGTCATATAATTTTGTTGAAGATTGAAAAAGATGAGCATTTTCAAAAACTGAAATGCTCAACAAGTAATAAAGGTCAGAATTGTATCACAATTAGAACAATTGATTTATAGCAAGCATGTCTGATATTTATTACGCCACAGCAACAGGTCCAGTTAATATTGCAACACTTAAGTACTGGGGAAAGAGAGATAAGGATCTTAATTTACCAACAAATAACTCAATTAGTGTTACATTAGATCAATCGGATTTAAAGACATTAACAACTGCATCATGTTCTGAAAAATTTAAATCTGATCAATTGTGGATCAATGGCACTATATATTCATTAGAAACACCTCGTTCCAAACAAGTTTTGGCAGATTTAAGAAAATTAAGACGAGAAATTGAATCATCAAATTCTGAAATACCAAAAATTTCCACTTTTCCATTACATATTGTATCTGAAAATAATTTTCCAACAGCTGCTGGTTTAGCATCCTCAGCTGCTGGTTTTGCTGCACTAATTACAGCTGTTGCAAAATTATATAAATTACCAACAGATTATTCTGAATTAAGTAAAATTGCGAGAAAGGGTTCAGGTAGTGCGTGTAGATCGTTGTTTGGTGGTTATGTTGCATGGGAGATGGGCTCATTAGAAAATGGTGAAGATTCAAAAGCAATTCAAATTGCTGAAAGAAAACATTGGCCTGATATGAAAGCAGCAATTTTAGTAGTTAGTGATATGAAAAAGGATGTTCCAAGTACAAGTGGTATGCAATTAACTGTGAAAACTTCAGATTTATTTCAATACAGAATTAAAGAAGTTGTTCCAAAAAGATATAATGAAATGAAAGAATCCATTTTAAAGAGAGATTTCCAGAAATTTGCTGAACTAACAATGAAAGATTCAAACTCTTTCCATTCTGTTTGTTTAGACTCTTACCCACCAATTTTCTACTTAAATGATACATCAAAGAGAATTATTAAGTTGATTAATTTATTAAACGAATCTGCTGGCGAATTAATTGCAGCTTATACATTCGATGCAGGACCAAATGCAGTTATCTATTATGAAGAAAAAAATGAGAAGTATGTTTTAGGTATGTTACATAAATTTTTTGATAAATTAGATGGTTGGTCAAAATTTGATTCAAAGACGTCAGAAATTTTTGATTCTTTCCCATTGAAATCATTAGATAAAGAAACATATTCCCAGGGTGTTTCAAGAATTATCCTAACTCAAGTTGGTGAAGGACCAGCTGAAACGAAGGATGTTTTAATCGATTTAGAAACTGGACTACCAAAAAAATAAATAATTTATAATGACTATTAACTATTAATTAGCTATGTAATTTGCTTATTCTCTTCATAATTTGTATCCTTTGCTCATATATAATAAAAAATAGAAATAAATGATATTTGAACATCATACTATTTCAGATTAGGTGATATAACATGATCCTCAAAAACACTTACGACATGGATTTTGTTGTACTCGACAACATGTTTTATATGATTTTTTATGTCCATTTGATAAACAGACATTTTATATTCTGAAGACTTTATATTTATGAAGGAGGTATTATTGGAAGGAGAGGAGTTTGCAGGTGTGGAAGTTAATAATATTCAGTATCTGAATATATCATATGAATTTACTTTTTAAATTCATGTAAGTAATTAATTTATCAACCGAGGCAAAAATATTTCCAAATTTTTCTCTTAATAGAATTATTAATGTTACAAAGTTATTCATTTGACTCCAATGTGATTTTCAATTATGTGAATTAATCCACCATGATTGAAGAGAATAATAAACCGGTGTAATTTACAAGATGAAAGATTTTACAGCTACCACTCAAGTGTTTGCGCAAGAAATTTACTAAAAGGTTGCTGAAATAGGAAAGTGTTCATAATTCTCGTGACTTTTTAGCCTTTAGTAATTTTTATATATAGATAATGCAGTGGTTAACTGTAACCTTAAACAGTTAATATGAAAATTATAGCCTTGATTTCCCGCTATCTATTTAATGTGTTTGTAAAAAAAAAAAAAAAAACTCAATAAAATTTTGATGGTTGTGAAAATCGTTAAGGTTGCATGATACTTAATTTATTGTTTCAGATAATTAAAGTATCTGGTTGCTCCATATGTTTTGAAAAAAATTACTTCATGTTTTTCATGCCCGTCGCACTTGTTTTCTTTCCGATCATTTGTTATTTAGAGATTTAGGTTTGTTTCATCCTACCACCTCCAATTTAATGAAGATCCTGAAGATCGATACCTAGACGCAAGAATGCAGGTTTTTATACGTAAAGGTTTGGATCTTCAAACTTGCATATTTTGTTGGGCATCATTAGCGCTATCGTTTCAGAAATATACAAAGAACGAGGCAGTATGCCGAACAAACTAGTAAAACAATCCACACTCTTAAGAAAAAGGAATAGGAAACCTAGTTATCAAGTTTTCATTACCATATAGTATAACTCCCTAGCAAGATTAATTGTGCGTTTATTGTAAAAAAAATTGTTTGGAATAAGTGCGAATAGCGAATACACTAAGTCCAAACCTTGGAGTTTATTGAAAGTTTCACTGATTAAAAAAGGATGAGTAGGGAGTTAACGCAAAAACATTATTAATAGATAATTACCGACATCAGCCATTCACATGGCGGGATAGGTAGGTTTTAAATTTTATTATCGTATTTGAGTACTAAAAATGGCAGTAATAGGATAGCTAAGGATGATCAAAATATTGATCTGTAATTTCTGAGCTATTAATAAGCAATGTCTAGTAGACTATATATATACCTAAATCAGGAAACATTATGCAATTCCCAAAGCATTTTCCCGAAGTAACGTGTAGGCCAAAAACGGCGGTAAGTATTTTCCAGAATAGTAAGAGGACGTGATCTCTAATTGTGGAATAAAAAATATTAAATTGGGCGTGGTTAATTATAGTAGACTTCAAGAATTTAAGGTTTTGAACCATAAATAAACTATACTATTGCCTAAATATTTCGAATGCTCTTCTTATTAATCTTTATTTTCAATTAAGGACAATCATTAAAATTGTTGAAATTATAACATGGCTATTAGAAAAATTGGTGATGATATTAGATTAAATAATGGTGTATTTATTCCATTTATGGGATTAGGTGCATGGGAAATCCCGAATGCAGCTAATGTTGTATATGAAGCTTTTAATGCTGGTTTTAGATGTGTGGATACAGCAGTTCATTATGAAAATGAAAAAGAATGCGGTAAAGGTATAATCGAATGGCTAAAAGCAAATCCAGATAAAAAAAGGGAAGAAGCTTACTATATTACCAAACTCTGGGAACATCAAAAGGGTTATAAAAATGCAACTACAGCAATTGAAGAATGTTTAGAGGAAGTTAAAGGATTAGGGTATATTGATTTATTATTGATCCATTCGCCATTAAAAGGTAAAAAAATGAGATTAGAAACTTGGAAAGCAATGCAAGAAGCTGTTGAAAAGGGTATGGTTAAATCAATTGGTGTTTCAAATTATGGTATACAGCATCTTGAAGAATTATTAAATTGGGATGGATTGAAAATTAAACCCGTAGTCAACGAAATTGAAGTTTCACCGTGGTGTATGAGGACAGAACTATGTAATTTTACCAAGAAGCAAAATATTGAAGTTATAGCATATGCTCCATTCTCACATGCCTCCAGGTTAAAGGATGAAGATGCAGTTAATATAGCTAACGAGAAAGGAGTTTCTGTGGCTCAAGTTTTAATTAGATGGTCATTACAGAAAGGATATATTCCAATTCCAAAGACCAAAACATTAGCAAGATTACCGATTAATCTTGATGTTTTGAGTTTTGAATTAACAAATGATGAGATGGATCGATTAGATCATCCTAATATTCATGATCCATCAGATTGGGAAGTTACCACTGTATCTTAGTTATTAGTAGGATTAAAATATGTAGGAAAAGTTAGTAACATTTTGTTTATTCTAGTGAGTTTCGAGTTTTTCATTTTCGCATTATTATTTTCATCGTTTTTTTGATGAAATTGTTTTTTTCAATCATAAGTTCATAGATTTTGTTTCAAAATCATAAGAGCAACAATGTCTGACGATGAAGGGTTTTTTGAAGGCGGTTTATTTGAAGAGCCAGAAGAGTTTCAACAAAAAGTAGCTGAATCACATTTTGCAAAATACGAAAGAAAATTTTACACAGAAGAAACTAAACATGGAATTGAAGAAATTAATTTAAGATTAGTTGGTAAATCTCCATTATGGGGTCATTTATTATGGAATGCCGGTAAATATACTGCAAATTTTATTGAAAAAAATTCATCAGAATATATCAAAGATAAAAAATGTGTTGAATTTGGAGCTGCATCTGCATTACCGTCATTATTATGTTCATTAAATGGGGCTAAAAAAGTTATAAGTACAGACTATCCAGACGGTGATTTACTCTCAAATATGCAATATAATGTTGATCATTTGGGGTATGTAAAGGCAAAGGAAATAATCGATGTTGAAGGATTTATTTGGGGTAATTCAACTAATGAAATTAAATCTAAGTTGGGTGGTGATGGGTTTGCTGATTTTTTAATTTTATCGGATGTTGTTTTTAATCATAGTGAACACCATAAATTATTAAGATCAAGTATTGAATTATTAAAACCTTTACAAAATGGTGTACCAAGATCAGGCGGTAAATGTTTAGTTGTTTTTACACCACATAGACCATGGCTTTTAAATGAAGATCTAGAATTTTTCAAACTTGCTGCAAATGAATATAATTTTGATGTGGAAAAAATAGAAATGGTACATTGGGATCATCCAATGTTTCCTGAAGAATCTAGTGAGACTGAGGAAATTAGAAAACGTGTTTATTGTTATATATTACATCCTACATGGTAATTAATTGTGTATATTAGATGTACATTTATAGAGAGAGTATTACCAATCCGTACACCTTTGTTTCCCAATTGGGTAATTTTCCAGTTTTTTTTAATTATAGTACTTATTTGGGGAATTTGAGAGCGAAAACTGAAACGGGTGGCTGGTTCCATATTGATATTTTTATTTCTGCTAGTGTGAATAAAGTTGAACTGTTTGTTTGTTTGTTTGTTTGTGTTTTGTTTATTTTGATTTACGGAGTGCTGGGCTATTGATCTCTGTTTTATTTTTCTGACAAAGCTAGTGTGTGAAACATTTTCCTTCTTGTTTCGTTGCTTCATATTCTTCTTCACTCTAATCTTCTAATTACTGCTTTTGATAGTGAAGTAGATAAAAGAGACGTATCAATCATAATAGTATAATCAAAATGACCAATAGACATCCATCTACTCCACCCCCAACAGGGCATGAACCAATTGATCCATTTTTTACAACTCCAATGAAAGGAAATACTACATCCAAAGTTAATACACATAGTGGTGATAGTAGTTTTAATAGTTCTAATAATATTAATAGTTCTATGCTCTGTAATAGTGGTACTACCGGTCTTGACCACATCAATACCAAAAAGGACAGAAAGACAAACCATTCAACAGTTTTATTCACTCCACAAACACCATGCGTTAACAGTAGTTATGATGATGAATACTATAATTCCACACTATTGCCTTTATCACCACAAACAAGCAAAAAAAATAACCCCATAATTGATGTTTGCAGTAAAAATAATCAAATAAGTATTAATCCGTTAAGAACACCAGAAACCACACCTCGGCATTTTTATAAGAAAAGAGATACAAGTGAAATAGTCAATTTTGATAATAGTTTAACAAGTAAGGCGCTGTTTAAGAACTCAAGAAAATCAGATTCAATAAGCACTGAAAGTCCTAGAAGGGGGTTATTAGAATTTCGATCTTCAACTAAAATAAACGTTGAAAAAGGAAACGTGGTATATGAGGAAGACGAAGAAGACGAAGAAGACGAAGACGAAGAAGACAATGATAATGAAGAAGCTCCAACCGAAGAAGATCCAATAATACTAGACGACAGGGAAGATAAACTAATGAATTATTCATCGAGTGATTATGATAGTGATGAAGAAAAGAATAGAAGATTAAGTGTACTTAAAAGAAAAATAAATTTCATGACAGGAGATAAGGGAGGTAAAATAGGGATGTTCCCAATGACACCTCCAAATCAAATTATGACAGAAGATAAAATTTTGAAAAAGTACGGAATAGAAAAATGTAAATTCAAAGATTTACAGGAAGATTTAGAACAAGTCGATATTGATTTAAATCACAATAAAGGCGGAAATAGAAGGATTATAAATCCTTTTATAAAACAGAAAAAAAACGATATTGCTGATATTGGTAACAATGCGAAAAAGATGAAACTTAATCCAAGGTATGAAAATGAAATTGAAATGGTTTATAATCCAACCGGAGAGAAATTTTTTGTCAAGTTATTGGAAGAAGGTAAGAAAATTAGGCCGAAAAGGTTAAATTTCGAAGAGTTTCACTATCTTGAAGAAGACAACGAAAAGGAGTTATTGAAAACACCGGAATTCCAGAGCGAAAATAAGATGTCAATAAAGGGGTTACTGAATTACGAAGACTGCAATGGCAGTGTTCTAAATGAGGGGGTGAGATATGAAAAAATATACAATCCATTTCGTATTGTTGGTCCAGCAAGTAGTAGTAGTAGTAGTGGCAGCAGTAGTAGTGGCCGTAGTAGTAGTGGCCGTAGTAATAGTAGCAGCAATGGTGGCAATGATAAGACAGCTCCGAAAGGGATGAAGGGACTACGGGAATTAGAGTTGATCAATCACACCACAGGCGAACGAAAGACACAGGCGGTTGTGGAGGAGGAAATGATGCTCAAACCACGCAAACTCAGATTCGACTGACCCATGTGTATAAGATGGTATTTATGTATAGTATTTAAGGCAAGTGTACAGTAGAAGAAAGTCGATCAGAAAAGGAAAAGCCGTATCGCATGCAAGTGCTGCAGGAAGCTATTGCTTTTTCGGGACTAATTTGCCAGTTGTTTGACGAATTGGGACTAGGCAGGCCAAGATGGGTCTATAGCCTTGTTATTGCCGCCGTTTGCACACTAGCAACGGAGAAAGGTGCGAGCGAAGCTGGCGGCTTGGTTGCCGCCTTGGAGTTACGGGGGAGCTGGATGCAGTGTATAAACAGGTAGCTGTTTCCAGCTGGACTTGTTTCTTGTGCTGGTGGGTCTGGATGTGCCGTTGTGGCCTTTGTTCAGTTCTTTCAGTAACCACCATGGCTTCTCATCTCTCGAATGACTTCTCTTTCCAATTCAACGATATCAATAACGATCCTCTTGAAGCTTTGCTAATGTCTTCTACCAGTTTTTTCCTTACAAACGATGACACTCTCAACGGTGTCGACCCTCAGTACATTTTTGATAATGAAGATGCCGCTGATATCAATGAAGATGACGATGGTAACGTTGCTAATAAAGTTAGTGATGGGATTGATTTAGCATACAGCCAACACTCAACTTTGAATAATTCGCCAACATATAACCCTGAAAATTCAAGTATTTTTAGTGATATCAACTCAATTTATCAAATAAATGATACTCATTCCTTGTCTGATTGCAATTCTTTCGAGGATTTTTCAACAATTTCAAACATTATTTACACAAATAAAATGAAAGAAAAACTACGCAAGAAGAGAAGTTCATCATCTGACTTATCACTTTTTTCAAACTCAAAAATTTCAAAAACAAGTAATGTCAATAATACAACAACCAGCATTACTGCAATCACACAATCATCTTCTTTACTAAATAAACGTCAACAATCAAGATCCAAATCGGTTGGTTCACTTAATATTCAATCAAACCGTCTAGCGTTATCTTCAAAAGCTAGCCATTCAACCAAGCGCCTAAACTGTCCAAGTCTAACAATCGAAAGAGCAACAAATCCTTTTTATCGTCCACCTGAACTTTTGAAAAGATTCAGTAACGATGTTTAGATCTGAGAAACAGAGATTTTCAAAGCTCTCGTCAACTTTTAATTTGTTTCACCTTATTTTAACAGCCCAGTTCAACTTCATTTCTCCATCACCAATCCAATTGATTTGGTTGGTCTCTATTCTTCTGTTTAATGCTTTCCTCTATTTTTACGTTTGCCGGTATTCACTCGCATACGATTATATTTACATTTACACTTACACTTACATTTACAATTTGATTTATATTTAGATTTAAATTCACGTTTTTACAATTACATTTATAATTTCATTTATTTTGACGCTTTAAAAAATTTAACAATCACTATCCAAACAATTCCCTTCCTTGTGTTTTTTGTTCTGCCCCCCTTTTATTTCAGTGCTGTTGCTCAATCTTTTTAGCTTTTATTGTCTGTCTCGTTTAGAAAAATCCAATTGTTTCTCCGTCTTCAACACTAAATCTTTTTTTTTAGGCATGCTTGAACTCTGTATTTACACCCGTGCATAAATTATTTGATTACTAATTTACTTATGTCTTGTCTATCCCTTCGTGTAGGGAAGATATTTTTTTCCACATTCTGCATTTTCAATATTTTCAATATATTTTTCTATATTCCAAATTGGGAAGGTGTAGTCTCGTAAGCGCTATCGGAAGAAAAATCAAAAAATTACTCAAACACAATCTGATAACATAGATCTCCATTTGAGATGGGGGATGTTAGTTTCTAGAACCTTTACAAAAAGAAGTCAGTTAACGAATTCAATTTAATTATTTAAGTTTGGTAACGTCGAAATAATATATTGCCGGTTACGATTATCTCAATTTATATAAATAATCAAAACCAATGGTTCAATCGTTATCCGATTCAAGAGATACTAAAATCTTTAAATCACCGAAATCATTAATTAAGTCACCACGCTTTTCTGATATTTTATTTACTAATACAACACCAAGTTTCAAAACAATTAATACAAATGAACATTTTGATGCTTTGAATAACACCGACAATGACAACGACAATGATGATGACCTTGATATTATAACCGAAGATCAAATTTATAGTGAAGTTGTTGATATTATTGTCAATGAGGAGACCAATATTTGGTTGATTGGCTTATTAATGTTATTTGCATGTGTTATATTTTGGATACTGTCGCTACAAATTTTAAATAATGTTATGAAACATACGGATTTCGATCGACCTTTATTAGCTGCTTACTTTAATGGTAGTTTTTTTTTAATTTTCGGTCTAAAACCCTTGTTTAATGATTTAAAAAAGCTAATAATTTCAAATAGCAAGCGAAACAATACATTGAATGTATCCAATGAAAATACTTATAATTCAGATGTGCAAAATGATAATGGTTTAATCGATTCAATTTTGTTGAAAACTCCAACTATTCAATTATCTCGTTCAGATATAATCAAAGTTTCAATACTGTCATCAATTTTGTATTTCTTAAATTGCTATCTTGGATCAGCTGCTCTGAAATATACTTCTGCTTCAAATCAAACAATTTTAGCTACTTCATCGTCTATTTTCTCACTTTTACTAGGAATTGTTTTTAAAATTGAAAAATTCACCGCTGTTAAATGTATATCTGTTTTATGTTCAATGCTTGGCATTATATTAATCACAACGTCATCAGTTACTTCCATTAATATTTTATCATTATCCAAAGAAAAAATTGGTGATTTATTAGCAATTTTTGGTGCTTGTGCATATTCAGGATTCTTAACTCTATTAAGGATCAAATTAGGCGAACAAACAAATTCTGACAATGATGCATTATTATATGGATATATTGGATTTTCGACTTTGATTGGTATAATACCAATATTATTATTATATAATTATTTCCAATGGGAAATTTTGTCATTACCTGATAATATTATGATTTTAGTAATGCTTTTAATTTCATCATTACTAAATGCCTTTAGTGATTATTTTGCTTCAAAGGCATCTTTAATTGCATCTCCACTATCTGTTTCATTATCTTTATCCATGGCCATTCCAGTTAACATGTATTTAGACTCTTATTTTAACGGTGGCTTAAATATATCATTCAAATATTTACTTGGTATCACATTAATATTTTCATCCTTTATAATCATTAATATTTCAAATGAAAATGAAATCGTTGAACTTGCAATTGAAAATGCCATTGAAGAAGCGATTAATTATGATGAAAACTTATCTTTGCTATTATCTCCAAATTTAAAAGTTACTAAAAATATCAACACCACGCCTTTATTATCTGCAACTCTCTCAAATATACCAAGTTTATCAATAACTTCGGTTTTAGATGATAATAATAATTTAGCTAATCAATCAAGGTTAGTCGTCACTGGTGGTCAAAATCATAAATATTTCTTTAGAGAAATTAATGATTGATTAACCAATAAATGTATTAAACTATGTTATAAATATTTATGCATATATATAGATCTTTAAATTTTTCTTTTGCAAAAATATTAATCACAAATGGTTTTTTTTTTTGTTAAATTTACCAAAGCTTAACCGATCCATCCCAATCGCCAGCTTTCCTGCGATTCCAATACCCTTTAGAATTTCTAATAAACTTCCAATCAAGATCATTTGAACCTCTTTCAAAAAATTGTGGTTTGTGTTCAACATCATTACCATTTGAATCTTTACGTCTTAATCTTTGATCTTCTTCTAATTTCAACTTTAATTCATCTGCTTCATCAACTTTACCATTTTCATATAATTTTTGATCAGGTCTCCTTCTGGAATCAGTTGGTGAACAATCTTTGTGAATTTCATCGATATTATTCAAACTACACGAGAATTTTGTAAAACCATATTTTTTTTCATGATTAGATAGTTCTGAATTAATTTTCCAAATTAATTTACCATTGTTTAGTTTAATTTCATTTGTCCATGAACCTTTTGCTGTTAATGGTAATGGCTTACGCGATGATTCTTTTATGTTTTCTGAGTAAACCTTTAGCTCAACCTTTTCACTTCTACTGCTCGTAAATCTACCATTTTCAGCAATAAACGAAATGACGCATTTTAATCCAGTATTTGATTTGACTGTAATGTTTTCTGTTGGTTCTGTATATTTTTCACCCGTTAATGAAACAACATTTCTCAATGTCGTGGTTGGTTGATTCCATTCATAAATTTCATCTGAGTTTCTAAATTTTAATTTCAATGTACCATCAACTGAAATTTCCGCTGTTTTACCATAAAATTTTTGTTGAGGACAAATTGCATGATCAATATACCAATTATCTGAATCAATATGTGCTGCCATCACAAACGGTTTATGAATAACTTTTTCTGTAATCGCTCTGATATTCAAGTCAGGTCTAATCAATTCAAACGTTTCACCAAGCAATGGATTAAATGGTTTTCTAATTGCTCTAACTTTATCTTTATATGACGATAAAAAACTAATTGCAAATGTTGAGATTCTTAAGATTCTTTCACCATTTTCAATCGGCGAACTCATTGCTTCATTTATCATATTTGAATATTCCAGAGTTTCTGTATATTTTTGTAAAAACGACAATGGTTCATTAGTCGAAATTGGCATTGCCATACTTGTAATATCTTTACCAATACCCTTTCTTAAAATGGATATAAGTGATGGTGGTTCACATGCTGCTGGTTTAATATCGTTTCTGAATTCATATTTGACATTATAAGGTAGTGGATACAAGTCTTGTTCTAATGACTCTAGAGAGTCATAATTTGAAATTACATTCTTTGGGGGTTGTTCTTCTTCTTCAGGTTCGTCCTCAGATGATGAAGTTAATGAAGACTCTTCATTTTCATAATTTACATTCTCTAAATCATTCTTAAAAATATTTGAACTTAATTCAGACTTTCTGATATCTTCCGCAATGTTGATATTATCAATATTTTCGTCCGAAATATTGTTTAGCATAACAACCCCAATATCTGTTTCATCGGCAAATTCTTGTGCATCATAAAACTCTTGTGATAATAAAGATTTAGCATTTGTATTCGAACGACTTAATGGAATTCTTGATTGTGATCTTAAGCTACCGGATTCTTGCCTAACTAATTCTTTATATTCAGTTTCTAAACATAGAATACTGTCAAAAATTGTACTCAACATTGCAATTTTATTATTACCATCAAATTGTTGTTCAGTGTTCGGAACTGATGATGTTGAAGATATTGAATTCGATCTACTTTCATTATCATTGGTTGGTTTATCAATATCAAATGATTGTCTATCAGGTGTTGATGGAACGGACTGTGTGCCCTTTTTCTTCAATCTATATAAAAATGATGGTTTTCTAACAGGCATACTAGTTTGTGCATGCTGTACACCATTAATTAAGGAAGAACTATCCAAAGTTAAGGGTTTTGAAGGCCTTCTTCCTCTAGGCAACCCTATTGTTGAGGTTGATTGTTGAGCCGTTTGTTGCTGGGCATAATTTTTTGGATTTGAATTTGCTAAGCTTACTGATAATGAAGAAGTCTTCATCTCATCATATCTTTCTTTATCAATAACATCATCAACTAATTCCTTTAATTTTTGGATTTGATCCGCAATGACCTGAAATTGTGGATTTACTCTATTTCCACTGAATTTACTAACTCTTTCACTTGCATCAACATAATATTCAGACTCGTCCCCATAATCATCACATTCATCTGTCAAATTATCATCACTTAACAGTTTATCAATGGTCATTGCTGGTTTTTGCATTTTTTCCTTTAGTTTTTTGTTTTGTGTTTTGAGGAAATTAAATGCATTAACCCAGGTATTAAAATCTTTTGCATTATTTGCCTTTAAGACCCATTGCTCCATACCTGAATCCAAATATAACATTCTATCAGATGAATCCGCAGATATGACAGTTTGTGTAATCATCATATTACCTCTAATTGTATTTGAGTTATCATTTGAGTAATAATAAAGAATTGCATATGTTAAATTTAATGAAAAAAATCTTTTAATGAAATTTTTACCACCTTTTCTTCTCTTTTTTTTCATCAAATAACCTTCTAAGTATTGCACTCCTTTAACATTGATAATATTTGTAGTTATACCATGAATTGAGTCCTTTGGTAAAACGTCAAATTTAACTGTATGGTAGTTATGGTTATTTACAATATCATTACTATGATCATTATTTGAAACACTATTTGATATAACCGAGTATTCAAAAATAACTGTCTTTGCTTTAGTTTTTGAAAATGTATTATCAAAAACGAATGCATATAAACCACCATCTTTAATATTCATTGAACCTGTTTTAATTGAATCTGCTGGACATTTACCTATCCACGCTTTTTTGATTAAATATTTTTCTAGTTTTTCTTCTAGTAAATGATGATCATTGTCAATACCATTAACAGATTGTGAATTTTTTTTATACGTCCCTGAACTATTTAATGATTGCATCGAACCTGAACTATTAGGTAATTGTGAAAAAAATCTGTGTGGGATTTCATTAACTTCGTTTAAGTTTAAATTTTCTAATAATCCAGTAGATGATGAAGTTAAATTTGTTGACGATGATGAATTTGGCGCAAGTGATGATTTAGCTGAAGGTGATGGAATTGGTGATGATCTCTTATTTGTTATTAAAGATTCTGAATCATCTGGTTTTTGTTGATAAAAACCTAAATTAATTGAATTTTTTAGTGGTCTAATTCTCCATTTAACTTGAGAATTCAAAGAAATATTAATCCATTTAATGGTAAATGATTTCGATCTTATTTCAAAAGTTTCCGACATAGTGAATTACGGAATAAAGCTATTAAAATGCAATTGAGTTTACAAAAAGACTATATCCTGTATAACTTTGTAGCTATTCAGCAATTTATGACAAATGTATACACTAGATACTAAGTTTAAAGCAGGAACTTTTGCAAACGCAAGTAGAAAATGTGGTAAAATTTGGGAAACGAAGAGTTGTAAACGTGGAAATTAATTTGAAACAGTGCAACAAGCGAATGGCTTGATAATATCGTTTATCATTTATCATCAGATTGTATAAACAATGCAGAATACACAGTATTACTATTAATCTTTCTTAGATTTGACCATAATTTGTTTCTTAACATCTTTAATAAAACATCCAGCCAAGTAAATATTCCATGAAAAGAAAAGCACGCTTGATGTAAACAATCCAAAAGTGAAAACATTATAGTCCCCACGGAATTCTAATCTCCAACCATTAAATAACCATAAGCCTTGAGTTAAAATCCAACCAGTTAACAATGCCAATCCCTTTTTTAACGATATTGTAGTGTTTACAAGGTATTGCGGTAACAAACATAAAAACCAAATAAAATATTGAGATGTACAAACTTTATTAAGTATAATAAATATGAAAGTTTGAATGAACATCAATTTGTAAACCAATAAATCTCTTTGAGTCGAATGATTAAATCCTGATCGAAAACTTAATGGTACAGCAAATACACATAATCCAAGCTGTGGCATAAATGCTAATTTTTCAAATTGAGGTATTAAGGATTGTGATGTTGGTAATGCTGCAGCGGCAGAATGTAAATACAGTGAAATATTATAAATGCTGAAATTATGTCTATGATCTAATCTAATCAAATGGTAAATAAAAGATTCGTTGATATATTCATCTCCATAAATTCTATACATTTGTAATGTTAATATAGTAAATCCAAATAATAAATTTGCTAAAAATAATAATCTTTTAAATGTTATTGGTCTAAAGATTGATTGATTTGAATCAATAAATAATAGAAATGTGGGTATATATATAAGTGGATAAATCTTTAAGTGAATTGAAACACCTAAAATTAAGCCAGACAATGAAATTAATAAATAGTTTTTACCTTTACTTCTGATTAGTAAATATGAAGAGAATAAAATGAAACACGTCAATAAAGATTCAGAAGAACCCCTTGTTGAAATAGTTATCACCATTGGATTAAATAACCAAATAGTTGATAACATGATAAGGTTTGAAGGTAAGGATACCATAGTTAAATAACCTGTTATTAAATCACAAATTATGAAAAGAAATTTACCGAATGAAAACCATAATTCATTTGAATTATTTGATGTTGGTAGTAATAGCCACGCTAATAATGGAGTATATCTATAAGTTGCTCTTAAAAATGGTGATTCGTTAATTGAAATAAATTTTGCTGCATCCGTGAAAACATAATAATCAATGTCTGTATACGGTAATGGCATATATTTATCTTGATATAAGCCAAATAAGAAGAATCCAACTCTTAATATGAATGATATCAGTAGAATTGATTTACTTGATATATTAATCATGAATGGGTTGGTTAGCAAACACGAATAAGTTAAGTGTGTTGTAAGAATTTTTAGTATCTATGTAGCACCAATCAAATTTGAGATTTCAATCTTTTCAAGATATTGTCACATTTTGTTTTAATTATACATTACTAAAGGATTTTATTAATGGTACTGTTATAGAAATATAAGTAGTGATTGTTTTATATATACCGAAATTATAAATACAACAGTTAGATTTATTTAAATGTAATAAGGAGTAAAGATTTATAAAATATTGTAAAGATAACAATAAATCATAATCTTCTACCTCTTCTACCACCCTTCTTTCTAGTAGAATCGGATGGAATTGGAGTAACATCTTCAATTCTACCAATCTTTAAACCAGATCTTGCTAAAGCTCTTAAAGCAGATTGACCACCTGGACCTGGGGTCTTTGATCTAGTACCACCAGTAGCTCTTAATTTAATGTGAACAGCAGTAATACCAACTTCCTTACATTTAGCAGCAACATCTTGAGCAGCTAACATACCAGCGTATGGAGATGATTCATCTCTATCAGCCTTAACTTTCATACCACCGGTTGCTCTTGCAATGGTTTCCTTACCAGATAAATCGGTAACATGAACGAAAGTATCGTTAGTGGAAGCATAAATGTGTGCAACACCAAAGACTTCAGAGGTGCCTTGTGATTGTGGACCAAGAGTAACGTTTTCTAAAATAAATAATTGAAAAAAAGATGATATCAATGTTAGTATATGGAATCAATTTTAAAGAGAAACTAAATAGAACTTAAAGATAACGAACTGATAACTAAATCCAAGTGATACTAAATAGATGTTAAACGTTAATTTATCATAATTTTGAATTGTGTGTAGACGCTCAATCTTTCAACAAAAAGGTTCTACTAAACGAACGACCCTTTCATTATACTCTCTGGATAGAGAATTTTCATAATACATCATCAAATTGGTATTGAAATCATAATCTTTTAGAAAATATACACATTATTAACTTTGTTAATAATGTGGCTTTTATTAGTTCACAAGCTTTGAAAATATCATATATTTTACTCAATTTTCATAAAATAGGGTTAATCAACTTGGAGAATCGATTTATTAATAGCTTTATCTGTGTAATATCATATTTCTATACTGTTCTAAATTTGCACTGTCTATATACGTACCAGTAGCCATTGTTGATGAAATTAGAAGAAATTCAAGATCTTCCTGTGGGTTTCTAGAGTCTCAAATGTTCGAAATGTAAAGTGAATATTTTTCATTGAACGAGTGAGAGCGAATTCAGAATTTGCAAAAGGAGAAAGGAAAAGGCAGATGTGCGGTGTTAGGAGGTTATACCTGATAGGTGCGGTGTGAGGGGGTTTAATGAAAACGCAGTCACAAATGCATTCCTTACTATTACAACTTGTTTACTATGTAGCTAACATGAATAACTCAATTAGGTTACGATCCGACGGTAAAGATGTACTATAACGTTGTAGGGACGGTGATTAGTAAACATATTAGGATATATTAGAATCTATAGAGTGATAAATACATAGCATGCTTAGTAAACGAAACCTAAAATCTTACCAGAAACGTGCTTTCTCTTTGCTTCTTCATGGTCCATAATACCTGCAGAGGTGGTCATAATAACGTAACCGAATTGTCTTGCTGGTAATAAGTTGTTGGTCCAGTTGTCAATATCACCAATCTTAACATTGAATCTTGGTTGAATGACACCACACTTGTTTAATCTACCGTTTAATTGGATAACAATCTTACCGGATCTGTGGTCATCAATGTATTCAAATTCACCAATGTAACCGTGCTTTTGCATAACGGTTAAGAATTTGATGATAACCTTGGAAGATGGTCTGATTAAGACTTGTCTCTTACCGGACTTTTCTGCGTTGTTGATAGCGTTTAAAGCATCTGCGAGGACGGAAGTTCTGGTCATCTTGTGTGTTGGATGTAGATAGAAGTAAAATTAAAAATATCAGGTCTGACTGCAAAAATCATGATAAAATGTTTAACTAGAGAAAACAAGATGAAAAATTGAGAGGGAGAGAAGCGAGCCGCCATTTGGGCTGCGTGCGGTGCGAGGGGGTCTAACAAGACTGCACGCTTCTGGTGTGTCTCTCGTTTTGTGTTTTTCATTTCTTTTCTCTGGATATTATATACTGAAACAACCTTAGAAACTTCTTTTGAGCAAGTACATTTTTAATTAGCCAAATATGCCTGTATGTATAGCCAACAACAATAGCTAGAGAGTCAAAGAAGATGTAATGTCGTTATTCAAATTATGAACAGTCAAATATCCCATATATCCATCAAATTATTCAATAAATTGCGCTCACAGTCAAACATTATTGGATTATGACTGTTTTATTTTACATTTATGTTTTATTACACTCTTGCAATCCCCAATGAATATTTGTGCATAAATACTAACATTTTAATAATTTTAAACTTTTATTATGCAGTCTCAAAAAACTTTCAAAACTAAGCAAAAATTAGCTAAAGCACAAAACCAAAACAGACCATTACCACAATGGATCAGATTAAGAACTAACAACAAGATTAGATACAATGCTAAGAGAAGACACTGGAAGAGAACTAAGTTAGGTATCTAATTGTGCTTTATCAGCTCAAAATTTGCCCTATATATCTTTCCTTTCAATATAATCTGAAATGGCGTATATAATACTTATAACTTTATATTTAATACACCAACTGTTGTTATATAACTGTTTAAATTCTATATAATCAATAAGACTAATAGAAAATATGTTGTAGTGTGAATTTAATATTTAATTATTAACCCTCAAGAAACCCTCTCAAAAAAAGGGCACAATATTACTTTTCTTTCATCTCCTCGCTTTTGGAAAAGTATAAAAAGAATCGAGTTCCCACCTAAATCTGATAATGGTCTTTTTATCCTTCTTCTCTAAACAAGATTGATTGAAATACCATAGATTGAGACCATCTATTGTTTCAATTATTATTAGTCTGTTTCTCTTTTGTTGACATATTGTTTGAATGATGAAATTTAACCACCGCGTTAGTCAAGCTAGATAGTATCTGAATATTTCATGATTGATACTTTTTGGGTCTTCTTTCTTCTGACTCGAGCAATTGTTAACTTTTAAATATTTATAAATGTCGCCGTAGCTGTAGTATTGTTTTGAATTTACTTGCTTTCTATTTTTTTAACTTACACAGTTTAACTAAACTTGTTCTTCAAAAACAGTTTCAATCGGTTTCTCCATGAAACTTGCATGTGAGAAAACACAAACACAAGACGAACCAATAAGCCACATCATTGTACTAATTGGTGACGCTAAGAATCCTAAAGGTAAGGAAACAATTATTAAACCAGTATATAATTGTGATGATGTGATTGTACCAAAGGGTAATACCAAATCTTCGCCGTTAAGTTTACTAATCACAAATAATCCTCCACCGACTAATAAAATAACAACCATCAATAAGACATTTGTGAGCAAAGCATAAACGGATAATAATAAGATAATATAAATGTAGTTTGGTTTGTAGTAGTTCAAGTTATAACTAACACGTTGTTGTAACTCTGTAAAATTTGATGGTTTTGAAAAATGACGTACATCAAAGAATTCTTGTGGTGGACGTGGAGTTGAAAATTTGGTTTGCAATGATTGGAAAGTATCCTTAATGTTTTCTAAACTGAATTGTTCCGCAACATTATTAACCTAAATGTAAACAAAAAACAAAAGGAGGAATGTTAGTATGCAAGTGCAAAAAACAGTGCTTTAATTTATATACGTACATTAACGGATTGCAAAGTAGCTAAAATATTGCTCATTGTGAATTCTAACCTGGCAAAAAGTAAGGTTGCTGAAGTAAAAAAAGAAGGAAGAAAGTAAACAACATTAAAATGGAAAATGTAATAGCTCATCATCATCCACAAGAGGTCAAAAAATAAAAAACAAAATTCATGAAAGGAAATCACAAATCGCGATGGCTGAACTTTCCAAAGTTGCTATAATTAAAGCAAGCACTACTTATTTTTTACAAAACAATATTAACATTCAATAACTTCCCCATTGGCTCTATGCCAAATACCGTTATATTGGACACCCAATTCACAACCAAATGAAAACACGTTTTGGAGTTCAACTGGTTCTAATTTTTTATAAGCTTTATATCCACTTTCCAATTCTGAACATTCAATTATGATTTTGTTTGATTCTGATGACTTATAATCATGCATTTTAGTAGTCGGATCATAATAATATAATTTAATTTCTTGTAATCCAAGTTGTCCAACAATTGGATCAACTGCTATAAATGCCTGTTTTTCGCCCCATCCTAAACCACCAACAATTAATTTAAAAAATTTAGAATTTATGAGTTCATTATTTTTTTCATCATTATTATAAAGCTTGAAATATAAATCTTTCTTTGAATCCATAACTTTTTCATTATTTATCAAATATGCTGATGCACTTTTATTATTTATACTTTTTATCAAATTACCCTCAAAATCAGTTATTGAGTATACTTGATTAACTGAATTTGGATCGTTTTCAAACGGTATTTCAGTTAATCTACTTGTGTACTTGACATTTTTATTTTTATTTGAATTCGATTCTTTATGAAGCAATGGCAATTCAATTTTACAGATTGATAAATTTTCGAAATCAAAATTTTCATTACCAACATAAAAACAAGTTGAATTTTCTGAATTTTGAAAGATTGTGTTTGATAAAAATGTATCTAATTTAATATCCCATGAATTAAAATTAATCTCAAGATTTGTAAACTCTTTTATATCTTTCCAATTTTTTTCTAATTTAATAGGATCTGAACTTAAAGGATCATTCTTTTTCTTTAAATTTTCTAAAGTTTTATCAAGAGTTTGAAATTTGGAAACTTTAAACTTGTTTTCAAGCCATAACATTGAATATCCATTTCTTGATCCTGAAATAGTATCAACACACGCAACTAAAATCTGATTCATATCATTATTTTTGATTGTTTCATGACTAAATTGAATCACCTTATTTATTATGTTATTTAATTGTGAAGGAGTTGTTAATAAAATTAATGATTTATGTTCATGATTTGGTCTATTTAAATCTATTTCTTTAGGATTAAGTAAAGTTCTTGTGCTTAAGGATCTTCTGGATATAAATCTAAAAAATGACTTAGACATGTTGATGTACAATAAGTGTTTCGGTAATTGTAAGTACAATTTTCTTAAAGAAGACTAAAAACGTTACGAAGTTTCATGTCGAGAAAAAGCTATTAGTTTTCACTTATATTTTAGATTCTGTGATATTTGAAGTAAATCTTTAAACCGAACTAATTAAAGAGATATTTAATAGTTTATTTTTATATAATTAAAGATATTAAAAATTTATACAATATTTTAATATAGTAATAAGACACAAATATGAGTAAATAATCTATTTAAGCTTCTTCTTTGGTCTTAATTGGTTAGAATGACCACACTTTCTCTTTCTACAGTTAGTAGCTCTTGGTGGTAATCTAGCGTAACACTTTCTGCAAATGGATTTTTCACAGTTGTATTTGGAAGCTAAAGCTTTTAAGGATGGTTCAATAATACCACCTCTTAATCTTAAGACTAAGTGAAGAGTTGATTCTTTTTGAATGTTGTAATCAGATAAAGTTCTACCATCTTCTAATTGCTTACCAGCAAAAATAAGTCTTTGTTGATCAGGTGGAATACCTTCCTTATCTTGGATCTTTTGCTTGACATTATCAATAGTGTCAGAAGATTCAACTTCTAAGGTAATGGTCTTACCAGTTAAGGTCTTGACAAAAATTTGCATCTTGACTGTAATGAAAAAGTAAAAAAATAATGTTAGAATTCAACTCATAAAATGAAGAGAGAAAAAATAAAAAAAATTGGTTAGCAAGCATTTAATAATAAATTTTTTATTTGCGTGGTGTAAAATAATTTAACTTGCTGATAATAAATGAATATTATTGGCCTATGGTACTTTTAAACAAACAATAGTATAAAACCTAATGTATGCTTCTTTTTAAATTTACTATTCTCATTTAGAAAAAAAGAATAATAAATATAAATTATTTTATCAATACCTTGAAATTGAGGAAAACTTAAAGTAAAACTTCAGCTAAGCTATTAAACGAGTACTGCAATATTAATGTATAATGTTCATATTGATCATGTTAGCCTAACTTCTTAATACACATTGAAATTTTCAGAAATTTTCAATGTTATAAATAAATCTTTGATGTCTTTGTAAATCAATGATAACCAATTTCTATTATTTTCTAATCCTTTAATAAATAGATGTTGTGTGTAGTGTACATACCTTCGTGTGGCTTTTTGTGAAGAGAGCAAAGGCCAAATGTACTAAGCTTTACGGTGATATCTAGTATAAACCAGAAAAGTGAGCTCTCCCACACCCACAGTGAATCGGGAATCGTAGGGGTTGGCACTGTGAGTGTTGAGCGAGTGTGACTGCGTTTGTAAAAAATTAGACGCACAAAAAATAAAAGAAAATAGGCGTACCCTCATATATAGCACGTGACGGGAAATACCCGTTGTTAATACTCATTTTGGAAAACTGAGCCGCATTTCAGAAAGGCAATTTTTGTAGAAGGCGCTGGCTGCTAACATGAATCTACTCTACATTGTTACTAATCTTTTGCTTCTGATTTGATGGTACCAGTTATCAAACCAATTGTCACAGTTAAAGCTTTTTCTTTGCTTGTGCTTCTTTTGTTCTTGTTTTCTTTTTATGTTTCAGCATTCTTCACGTTTGTTCTCGTCGTTTTACACCAAAAACTTACCTTCAATGTCGTTGTCTAATCGTTATCCAAACTTATCTCCAAAATTAAGAGATATTGTGGCTTCATATTTACCAAAGTCTTCTCCTGAATTCGATCCTTCTACTTTTTCAAACTATCATAATTTTTGTGTTAATAATACAATACTCAACTTAGATGTTTTGTTTGATCAAAAGAAATTATCAGGTTCCATTATTTTTGATTTAAAATCAAAAGTCAGTTCAAATAAGATTATACTTGATACTTCATTTTTGAATATAAAATCGATTTCAATTAATGGAAATCAAATTTCTGATTACAAAGTCAATGATAGAGTTGAACCTTTAGGATCCTCACTTGAAATTAACTTTCCATACTCAAAAAATGATAAGATTGACTTGAAAATCAATTACGAAACAACTGAAAAATGTACTGCTTTACAGTGGTTAAATCCTCAACAAACTGATGGAAAGAAGTTCCCATATTTATTTTCACAATGTGAACCAATTCATGCAAGGAGTTTCTTTCCTTGCTTTGACACTCCTTCAATCAAGTCCACTTTTATTTATTATTTCAATTCTCCTTTCACCACTTTAACTTCTGGTTTATTGAAAGAAAAGAAGGGCAGCCTTTATCATTTTGAACAGAGAGTTCCAATTCCATCATATCTTGTTTCCATCGCTTCAGGTGATATTACTGGTGCAAAAATTGGCCCAAGATCGACAGTTTATTCTGAACCTTCTTTTGTTGACAAATGTCAATATGAATTTGAAAATGATACCGAAAATTTTATTAAAACTGCTGAAAAGATTGTTTTTCCTTATGAATGGAATGATTATGACGTTTTGATTTTACCTTCTTCAATGCCTTTTGGTGGTATGGAACATCCAAATTGTACCTTTGCAACTCCAACTTTAATTTCTGGCGATAGAGAAAATGTTGATGTTATAGCTCATGAACTAGCTCATAGTTGGTCCGGTAATTTAGTTACAAATTGTTCATTTGAACATTTTTGGTTAAATGAAGGTTGGACAGTTTATCTTGAAAGAAGAATTCAAGGTAAAATTCACGGTGAAAAATTTAGGCATTTTAGTGCCATAATGGGTTGGGATGATTTAAATAATTCAATTATTTCAATGGGTCAATCATCTAAAAGATTTAGTACTTTAGTTCAGAACTTAAAAGATAAAACTGACCCTGATGATAGTTTCTCCACTGTCCCTTATGAGAAAGGTTTCAATTTATTATTTCATATCGAGCAAACTTTAGGTGGAAAGGAACCCTTTGATCCATTTATTAGACACTATTTTAATAAGTTTAAATACCAATCCTTAGATACTTATCAATTTTTAGACTGTCTTTATGGATTTTATAACGACAAGACTGATTTGTTAGATTCAATCGATTGGAAAACCTGGTTATATGCACCTGGTTTACCTCCAAAACCAAAATTTGATACAACTTTAGTGGATGATTGCTATAATTTAGCTTCTAAATGGATTGAAAAAATCGTTAAAGATCCAAAAAACTTACCATCGTACTTTAGTTGTAATGATATAGTCAAGTTTAGTGCCAATCAAAATAATGTTTTTCTTGATAAACTAGCTTCATATGAAGGCATAGATGGATTTACTTGGAAAAATGAAAATGGTAGAGCTGCTATTGATTTAATGTTTCAAATTTATAGTAAATATCCTGAATCTCATAATGCTGAGGTTATATTTAGATGGTTTAGATTATTGTTTACCGCTAATGTTAAATCTGCATATCCAAGATTAGCTGAATGGTTAGGTACGGTTGGAAGGATGAAATTTGTTAGGCCTTCTTACACAATGCTCAATATAGTTGATCGTGAGTTAGCTTTAGCAACATTCAAAAAATATGAATGTATTTATCATCCAATTTGTAGAGCAATGGTTAAAAAGGATTTAGGTATATAACTTATCAGTTAGTTCACTAATTCATACAATAATGCAATATTTCATTCATCCTTTTTCATTTCTATTGTGAATAATGTATAATTAAACGAATGTGTTATAACTAAAATTAATTTTAAAAGTACAAAATAAAATCTAAATAATTTACAAAAGGTTTTCCGTTTCCTACCATTATGACATCTCAACATCTGAATCGACATCCAAATCAGAAAACTCATCATCAACATCAATTAATGTCAAACTATCACCATTATCAATAACTTGCCAAATATTCAAAGTTTGGTATTTTTCAATACAATCGTTGATATCAGCTTCTGTAAAATTTTTCATCAAACAAATTTCCTTCAACCTTTCCATTGAAACAATTTTTGATTTTGTAACATCCATTTCGTTCTTAATAAATTCTTTTATAATGGTGAATAACTTTTCTTGAGCTGTTTCCTCAATTTCGACATTGTCATCATATAAGGAATTTTTAGCTGCATTAGTCAATCTTAAAGCTTCATCAACGTCTTTTAATTCAACTTCATTTGAGAATCTGATTCTTGCTAATGCTTGTGACATTCTTAAAATGCCAAGCAATGTTCTTGGTGATGTATGCGAAAAAAAGCTATTTGAATGTTCATTCTTTTTACTTTCTTGTCTCAATTTGATATATGTTTGAACAACATAATTACTTGCTTCTTTTGTAACAACAGGTTTATATTGTCTTGCAATAGAAATATACTGTCTCATTGTTTGTTCATCAATTGTTTCATTAGTACTAGTTGGGTGTTTATTATACATATGAACATATGCAACGTGCTCGGCTAATTTAATATCATCCTCTAATTTTGGCTTGTCTAGAATCAAAAACAAGATATCAAATCTAGATAATAATGCTGCTGGTAAATTGATGTTTTCATTGGGTGACATTCTTGCGTTATACCTTCCGTACAATGGATTTGCAGCTGCAACAATGGACGTTCTTGCATTCAATGTAGTTGTAATACCAGCTTTCGAAATAGAGATTGTTTGTTGTTCCATAACTTCGTGAATTGCAGTTCTATCACTTTCGTCCATTTTATCAAATTCATCAATACAACAGATACCATTATCAGCTAAAACTAACGCACCACCTTCCAAAACAAGCTCATCAGTAATTGGGTCACGCATCACTGCAGCTGTTAAACCGACACCTGATGAACCTTTACCTGTTGTGTAGATTGCTCTTGGTGCAATTTTAGAAATTGATTTTAGCAATTGTGATTTTGCAACACCGGGATCACCCATCAATAACATATTGATATCACCTCTAATTCTCATACCATCATCCATTTCCTTGGTAACACCCCCAACTAATAATAACAATAATGCCTTCTTGATATCCAAATGACCAAAAATTTCAGGTGCAATTGACGATGCTAGAATATCATAAAAGTTCTCTTTATTTCTTAGAGTTTCAATTTTCAGTTTAACTTCATCAGTTAAACCCAATGATTCATATTTTCTTTTATGTTGCTTAATAAACTGTGCTTCTAAATAAGTTTCTGTTAATAATCCTGCTCTTAACGCTTGGAACCCTGTATACGGCTGAGGCATGAATATACCGGATACATCAACCATATCACCTGGAACCATTGATCTAACTATAGTTCCTCTAACGTGAATACTTAACATTCTTGGAATATTACCAGGTGGAACATCTGAAGCCAATTCTTGTACTTTGACATCTTGATAAGGTGAAAATTTAGAAGCTCTTGTACTCGGAAATAAACGACCAGGCTTACGATTTTCTTTACAAATACTTGATTGACAGTCAATTAATGGCGAAAAAGTTTTAGATTTAACTTCTTGAAAAATTTCGTAACCACATGCATCACATGTATATGCTTGAACTTCAATTGATGGTTTGACATCAGAAACCCTGGTGACTATACCTCTAATTGTGATCAATTGTCCAATATGTCCACCTTTAACGCTTCTAATATTTAACGGCTTTGTTGATTTTCCAGTTGCACCAGTTAATGGTTTAAAATATAAACTGTAACGTCTTAGTAATTGTGGTGGAAATAATTCAAAGGCTGTTGTTAAATCATTGCCTTCATTATTAGTATTGTTGTTTTCATTTGTTGTATCCAAATCTAATCTATCATTTTCGTTTTGACGTTCAGTTTCTAATGTTCGTGCACGTAATTTTCTTTGGTGAATAATGACATCTAAAACTGTATCTTTATCATCAATTGGTTTCGAAGGTTGAGGTAAAATCTCATCAATAACTTTAGAGAATAATTCAACAAAATGATGTGCATTTCTTGCAATTTCATTAGCTAAGGATTTGTCATTCGATTTATTAGAAAATTGCAAGCTTTCAAATCTAATTATATCATCCAAATCAATGGTGATTTCATCTAACTCTCTGTTTGAAATTTTTTGTAATAAAAACATATACTTTGATTCCCCATTATTGATTTGATTTTCTTCCCTGTTCAAATCAATATCTTCCTGTCTTCTATCATAAAAATCAGCCGCAACTTGATCATCAATATCATCATTTGGATTAGATTTATATTCTTTCAAGAACTCTAGAATTTCATCCTTCAAAATTTGATAGTCTGGATATGAACCAAAAGATTTGGGTAATGCTCTTTGAAAGTTTGGATTTACAATACCAGCATCCATTTCTTTAATTAAATAGGGAAAGTGTGCCGAGTTTATGAAATACCAGTCTCTTTATGAAACAGTGATGATAGTATGGGTGGAACTTCAACAACTTGTAAAACTTTGCCAGATTGTTAATTGAAGAAGGCGCGTCCCGAAACTGAAACGTACCTTCCCATTTGGGAAATATTATAATACTGCTATGGTGCTGTACATCTGCTCGTTTTTCTGTATAAAGAGGTTTATAAAAAGAGAATAAGTACATGAAAAGAATAGACAATTACTGACTTTGACTTAAAAACTTTTGCCTACTTGGAATATAGCCAATACAAAAATCTTCAGGAACTATGTCGCTTTGTAATTTTTGCCAATGTTTGGATTTACAGATTAATTCATCTGCAAATTTCCAAAGATTTTCCTCTAGGTCAATCGATTGATTAGCAAGTGTTGGTAGCAACCGTTTTTGGTCACCATTACTTGACAATCCAACACCTGAACTATAAAACTGAATAGGATCCATTTTCAATCCAACTAAATCAATAAACAATGGAACACCTGGCTTTAGATCAAAATGCATCTCAAAAGCTTTTTGATAATCATAATGAAATTTAAGTTTCAAACTCTGAGATTCCTGTGCAATGTTTTCAATAACTTTTGCATAAGAGTTAAAATCATCTACGGGATTCCATTTAATTTCGAAATTTGGTTTACCATCCACGCTTAATTGATTGGAATACTTAGGTTTTCTAACCACTTGATAATACTTTTGATTTTTGAAATTTGCAGCTGCTGCAAACAATTCTTTATTTGCATCTACACTGAAATCTTGTGTAATTAACAATGAAAATTTTCCTTCACCTTGAATTTGATACCAAAAAGCGAGTAATAACGTATTCAAATGCTCATACTTATCAATAATTATTTGTCCATTATTATTTGTAAAATCATGAATTGTACCTTCTCTATCATGATAGGATACAAACTTATCAATTTGATGAGCATGTTTATGAGTTTGATATAAATTTGGATTACTATCTAAATCATCTTTAAACCTTGCAACTTTTCCTACTTTTTTATTTTGAATTGCATAAAAAAAAGGAGATGTTGTTCTTGGTTCTTTATCTGACCACAATATCATACCATTTTGTTTTAATAATAATGAGTTAAAAATTCGATCAGGATTTGCAATTGGATAATTATAGTTAGTTAGGTACAACACTTTATTAAAACTTGATGTTAAGATGGATATGATCTGTAAATCTTTTAAGTTGAATTTTTCGACTACGTCAAATCCATAAACTTCAGGAATTAAAATGCACTTTGCATTCATATTGGATATTATATTTTGACAAAAATCTATATTGTAATCATCTATGGTTGGAATAATGATTTCAACAGGTAAATTAGATCCTAAAGTTCTGATCATTTTTATTACTGAATATGCATACCAATATTTATCTCTACTAGCAGTAATTACATAACCATCACCTTTGTACAGATGTACTTTAAACTGTGGCAATCTTTCATTAATCGAAGAATGTTTCTCACTTGCTTCTGAAACGAATGATGATTCAACATCCATAAATTTTAGCAGTTCATGTTCACTAAAAAGAGAGGGTTCACTAACAATTAAACGCTTCCCCGTACCCACACGAGTTTTAATATCGTGTTGGTCATAAATATTGAAAATAGCTGTCATAAATAGTTTAAATTCTTCAGATCCAGGTAAACAATATTCAGGTTCTGATAATTCTGTATATCGATATGTCTTTTCCTTATTTGTGATTATATTTGGCAGAAAAAAAACAGAAAGACATATTATTGTAAATATTATTATAGCTGAACAAAACATCATTCTTCTTTTGAAATTGAACATGACACGTCTTCGGATCTTATTAACTTTGTTGATAGAATTAGTTCCAAAGATAAAGAAATTTAATCTAAAAAGCATCCACTGTTCCGTCTGTGTTTTTTTTTTGTAGGATTTATTTATTCCAATGTTAACATCATTCCCAAAGTCCCCCATTCAGGTCTGAATTCCAAATTCCTGGTCCGTAAACCTTTGTTCTTCTATCGAGAAGCAAAGCAACCAACAAAAAACGAAAAAACAGCACCCGATTCTCATCAAAATTGGGCAGACTTCTTCATTTTTGAGTTTGTTCGCCAAACGAGCCCTCTAATTTTTGTTCTAGAACAATTTTTCTAGTGTCTGTTAATTAAAAAAAAAAGGCCACAAGCGAAAAAAATGAATGTGCAAGTTATAATGTTATACAGTTAACTATAATAGATCTTCACAACGATGAAGATTTCCTAGACGATCCTTTGCATCGTATTTCTCAGTCAAAACAGAACTGGTCTTTTCTAAATAATCAAGATGATCTTGAATGAAGTCTTGACAAACAATACTACGATCCTTGTCTTTAAAGAATTGCATGTCAATACCGTTTTTACATAAATGTTTATTAATTGTGATCCACAAGTATTGTTCTAAATCAAAATTAAAACTTGGGAAATCGCCACCTAAATTTCTTAATTTCTTTCCTGATTTATCTTCAGTTGCCTTAATCTCAACAAGGTTAAATGGGTCCATTTTAGTTTCATGAACATGATAAAACATAGGCTCAGCGTCCTCGAGTATGAATTTATCAGCAAACATAGTTTTAAAATCGTATCTAAATTGAGCTCCTTTCTTTTTAATCTCAGCATCAATTTCTTTGTTGATCTTTTGAACCATTTTGAAATCTTTTAGTGGATTGTATTGAATGATTGTAGTATCAACCAACTCATCAAACTTATAAAATCCATAAGTTCTATCAGGTTTTTTATTGACTTGATAGTAGTTCAAGCCAAAGTAGTGTGCAGCTGCAACAAAAGTTTCCTTATCACCTTCACCTGCACCACCTTGGGATAATAATGGATAAAAGCCAAACTGGCCCTCTAAATTATAATAAAGTGCCAATAATAAAGCTTTGAAATGAACTTTTTTATTAATTAATAATTCACCAGATTCTGTTGTCCATTCAGGTAATGTACCTTCTCTATCATGGTATGGAACTTTTCTCTCTAAAATAGAAGGATCTTCATCTTCGTTTTTAATCTTATAGTACCTCGGGTCAGTATGAAAATCATTCATATATCTAACTCTTTTACCAACTTCTTTACCACTAATTTGATAGAAATATGGTGATGTTGTTCTTCTCCAATAATCAGGCCATGTAATCATTTTGTAATTTCGATATAGCTTTGATTTGAATAATGTATCAGGATTAATAATAGGGTATGTATCAGCATCCAGAAGAAACGCATTTTCAAAACTTGAAGCTAGTAAAGCAAGTGATTTATATTGGTAACCGGTGACTTTGATTTTTTCCAATAAATCAGCATCAAAAACATCATGAGTATTAACACATTTAGCATTATAAGTAGGTAGAATACTTTCACAGAAAGGTTCTTCATAATCGCCAGGTGTTGGCATGATAACTTCCACTGGTAATGTTGAGCCTAATTTTCTTAAGGTTTCAATAACCAGAAGTGCAAACCAAGAATATTTGCCACCACCGACAATAACATAACCAGATCCCGAGTAAAATGAAGGATCGATATCAGGTAAATTATCTGTAACAATCTTATGTTTTATAGTTGTATCTTCAATAAAATTTTCTGGAAAATAGAAGAAGCTTTTACACCTCGTTTCTGGTATCTTTTCATCAATTGTTTGATATAAAAGAACAGGGTCAATAACTGTCTTACCATTTTCCATTTTCATTCTTTGTCTTAAAGGAAATGATAAACGATTTCCATGCATTAAATTTAAAAGTTGATCAAAAAATTGCTTTGTAACTGGATCACCCTTTACAAATGCTTTTGAACTAACAGATTTTAACGCTGAATTTATTTTAATTGACCAATCTTTTGATGGGTTTGCAGGGTTAATATTTTCCCTGACTGACTCTTCAAGAACAATCTCATCAATTATTTGTAAGATATAATCATGATCAATTTGATCATCATCTCCATTAGTTTCATCTGAAGCATATGCAGATAATTCAACTGGGGTTTCAATAATTTGTTTGATTTGGTTCACAATTTTTGTATTTGTTTCATCATCTAGTTGCGAATGTGTGATAAATAACACGGTACACACGAAGATGAAAACAAGCAATATCCTAAGTAATCTATTCCTTCTAAACGTGATTACTTGCATATTGGATGATTGATATCAAAACTATTATAATAAGCCTTAAAAAATGGTTTGCTGTTTATCTCGAAATCAATTGAAGGTTATAATGCAGAAAACTGATAATTATTAATAATTGAACTAATACCCTCGAAAAAGAAATCAAAACTAAGAAACAAAGAAAATAAGAAAAACTAAATTAACCTCCGCATTTGGGCCGTCAAGCTTTTATTTTATCTAATTTTATCGTCGAGTTTTTGTCACAATAAGTTTTAAGCAGAATCAGATGCCTCGTTTTCTATCGATAATGCAACATGTTACTTACCCACTCATGCATCTTTCATTCATATAAAATGTAATAAGGTAGTTAAGGATCTTAATATATTGCGCCGTTATTATCAATTTTCATTTTCCACAGTTGAAATGACCGATCCGTTCACCCGTAGTAAGCTATCTGTCAAGCAAAAACTCGTGCCACTTAATGTGTACACTTTTCGCTCTATTCTCCATATACAAAACATGGATTTGTGATCTTCAAATACAAGATGGTTTTCCGAAAACCTCTGGACATTATTTTATTGAAAATTGAGCTTTCATCAGAATTATTAATTCACTTTTTCAAGATATACAGAACCACTTGTTTCCTGAATTGGATTCCCTTGCGTCTTCTGATGTAGCTTCAATTAATTTATAGCTGACTTTTTTTTCAGCCATCGTATAACACGAATTATGCAGAGGCCCCGTTTAATTTTCTCAAAAATTCGCAGCCTTGTCAAACTTTGTAATGTAGCAATCAATTTCGACAAGTAGTTGATGCAGAAAAATAGCTCTACTATACGCAACCCAGGTCAAAGATATTACTGCCAAGTAGTTGTTGTAGCAATAGTCTAATAATACTAACCAAATATAGAATTGATGGATAACTAATTTTTCAATTTGTTTATCAAGTATACTGTACATTTTATAAAAAACTATCCTCTATAGATCTAGTAAACCACAGCATTTACTCAGATTACCCAGTGGTCTACGTGGATCGTAAGTTTTCTCAATTATTTCTTGAGATTTTTTCAAAAACTGAAGCTGTTCATTCATGAATAAGCCACAAACATTTTGAATGTCCTGTTCGCTTTGTTTTTGAATAAATTTTAGATTTGTCTTTTCAATACACCAATGTTGATTCATCTTTTCCCAAAGAAATAACTCTAAATCAAATCCAAATTTTGGAAAATCACCACCTAAATTTCTGATCTTTTTACCATCTAAATCAAAAGTTGCTTGAATATCAATTAAATTAATTGGGTCCATTTTCGTTTCGTGAACGTGATAGAACATTGGTTCACTTTTAGCTGCGTTAAATTTAGTAAAAAACATGGTTTTATACTTATATTTGAATTTTTCTTTCTTACTTTCGGCTTCACTCAATCTTGTTTCGATATTTTCATTAACACTTTTTAAAATTTCAAAATCTTTCAAAGGATTATATTGAATGATTGAAGTATCAACATAATCATCATTTCCTCGATTCTTGTAAAATCCATAAGCTCTATCAGGTTTTTTATTGACTTGATAATAATTCAATCCAAAGTAATGACTTGCTGCAACAAAAGTTTCCTTATCACCTTCACCTGCACCACCTTGGGATAATAATGGATAAAAGCCAAACTGGCCCTCTAAATTATAATAAAGTGCCAATAATAAAGCTTTGAAATGAACTTTTTTATTAATTAACATTTCACCAGATTCCGTTGTCCATTCAGGTAATGTACCCTCTCTATCATGATATGAAATTTTATTCAACAAAAAATCATTATCTGTTTCATCTTCAGTAATATAACTTTTTGGGTCAGTTGTAAGATCATTAAGAAATCTAACCCGTTTACCAACAGTTGTGCCTCTAATATCATAAAAATAAGGACTTGTTGTACGTCTCCAATAATCAGGCCAAGTAATCATTGTATAATCGTTATATAATTGAGATTCAAATAATAAGTCAGGATTAGAAACTGGATAATTATCGGCATCCAATAAGAATGCATTCTCAAAACTTGAAGCTAATAATGCAAGTGATTTATATTGGTAACCGGTGACTTTGATTTTCTCTAATAAAACTGGATCAAATAAATCATGAATGTTAACACATTTAGCATTATAGTTAGGTAAGACTCTTTCGCAAAATGATGCTTCATAATCTTGGACTGTTGGTATAATGACTTCAATTGGTAATGTTGAGCCTAATTTTCTTAAGGTTTCAATAACCAGAAGTGCAAACCAAGAATATTTGCCACCACCAACAATAACATAACCAGATCCCGAGTAAAATGAAGGCTCAATATCAGGTAAATTATCTGTAACAATCTTATGTTTTATTTTAGCATCAGCTAAGAAATTTTCAGGAAAATAAAACAAAGTTTTTAACTTATTTTCAGATAAGTGATCATCAATTTTAGAATAAAACATAATTGGATCAATAACAGTTTTACCGTTTACCATTTCCATTCTTTGCTTAAGCGGAAAAGATAATCGATTGCCATGCATTAATTTTAAAATTTTTGAAAAAAAATCTTTCAGAATTTTTGTATCTTTAATATCATTCATTGAAGTTAGTGTTTTTAATCTTGGATTAATTTTAATTTTCCAATTTTTTTTAGGGTTTGCAGGATTTATATCACTTCTTAAAGCTTCTTCCTTTTTGATTTCTTCAATAATTTTAACAACTTGTTCATTTTCAACTCTATCATTAGTTGATTGATCATTTGCATAAGATGAGTCTTGAATCGGTTCAGGTACAACTATTTGCCCATTGGTAATTGGGTCATCACTTATCTTCAACAATTGGTCTGCATTCACATTAACTGGTTTACCATCATTTTTATCTTGATGATTTTGAAGATGTGTCTTCCCTAACACAGATATATCATCGGGTAATATTTCAACTTGTATTGGAAAATCCTGGATAATTGTTGATTTGGAAGCTGTTTGATTGGATTCTTCTATTATATAAAGCCATAACGAAATCGTTGTGATGACTGTGATTCCAAAAAAAAGCAATAAGAAACGTTTATTGAAGACCAGAAGCATTATATATGGTTATTCTTGTTAGCTAGTACATCTATCAATTAAATCAAGTCAAAGAAAACATATGAAAAACATAAACGGCTAACAATAATAACTGTCAACACCTACCATTCTGATTTGGTTCCTGATGGAACAATCCACTGAAATATCCCGCTCTTGTTAAATATCCAAAATGGAAAAAAGTTCAGCCTAGATCAGCCTCCATTAAAAACGCAGAAAAAAAAATAAAAAATAAAAAATAAAAAATAAAAAATAAAAAATAAAAAATAAAAAATAAAAAATAAAAAATAAAAAATAAAAAATAAAAAATAAAAAATAAAAAATAAAAAATAAAAAATAA